>JASMMZ010000011.1:9118815-9180972 GCA_038502455.1 Anisogramma anomala | reverse complement strand
CCATTACTCCTATACGATTTAGGGGCCTAAGGGCCGTATAATTAATAAACGAAGAACGTAGTATTTAGGTAAGTTTTTTATAACCAGGTAAAAACGTAGGGAGAGGGCTTAACGAATAGTTAGAAAGTGTTATTAGAAGTAATACGAAATTTTATTAAGGTTTCGAAATGTATTAATACTAAACTAGGTTATATGAAGGCTAAAATAAGCTAACTTATTAAAATAGGTAAGAAATTTCTAGGTAAAAACTCGGACCAGGACTTTAAGGATATATTTAAATAAGTAAAAGCCAGGTTATAATCGTTTGCTTTTTGCCTTTATTAATATTAATACGTTTATTTTATATCCATTTACTAACGGTTTATACATCGTTCCGTTTGGTAAAATAAAATGGAAAATTATGCCTGTTTGCGGGTTAGGCGTAAGGAATTATTGCTGTATTAAGCTAATCTGTAATATGACTCGAAGATATCGAGTGTTATGGTATTGGAAAAGTTGAAAAACGACTTTTACGTTAGGTGAATATAACTCACCTATTTAATCAAAATTTATCGTTTTAATTGATTGGAAAGTCAGCTACGTCCGATTAAGGTTTCATTACGGGTCCGTAATATACTTTCGACTTATTATTCTGGTTTCGCTTTATTATCATCATTTTTAATAATTATAGCTTGCGGTTGAAAGATTCGGGTTTATTAGCTTAAAAACTGAATCGAAGCGGTTTGGACAAGTTAATTTATATGAAATGAAAGATATTTCCCGCCCGGTACGTTAAATTTAATAGCGTGGGAGTCGAGTACACATGTTACCTGATTTTCATTTTAAAGCTAATTTAGAATTTTGGAAAATTTTCTTGGCTTATAGTTTGTAAGTAAGAGTTAAACGTCGTCGCCGATTCGAAAATGTTTTGAAAGGGAACGCCACTTATTAGTGGTTTTCTTTATATGTTATTACGTGACTGTTATTATAACTAATACAAATTTTATAACTTCTAGAATTCCTTAAATATAGTTTTTAGCCCTTACCCGAGGTATTGTCATCGAAACAAAAAAAACCTTATATCGGTAAAATAAAATTAATCTAATGATTATGGGTTATGAAAAACTGGTTAATACCGATGGTTTTCATATCTTTATTATTTAATACAAATTAACACCAGGTAATAAACGGTGTTAATCGAGTTGCGTATAAACGAAGAATAAGCGTAAATACAAAAGGAAATTTTAATTTATACGTTCAGTTACGCTGCTAATATCAGGGTAAAGGGGGGTATTGAAGTATTGCTTTATTTGAGTTGGATAATAAAGTCATTTTCAAAATTTATCAGTCTACTTCGAACCACGATCGCTAATAAACGTACGCGGGAAACCATAAAACCGCTAATAACAATTAAAAAACCGTTCCGTATAAGCCTCAACGTTTATAATAATTATAACCTTAAGAGTGACAGCTTTACTCAAGCGATCCGTAATAATTATAAGGTAACGTAGGTCGCCTTTATATTCCTAAGGTAAATTAACTATAAAGTCGATGGAAAACTCGCTTTGAAACCGTTTGGAAACTGAAAAGGGTTTAAGGAAATTTTTCCAATGGTGTTTTTAATAGGTTATACGGTTTCAAAAGTTGTAGTCACGACTAAAACGGCAGACCATATAATATGAGCTTAATTAAAAATACGTTTTTAAAAAGATAGCGATGATCGAGTTGCGGCCTAGGTGATTAGTAAGAAGCGAATCATAGATAGCTTAAATTAACGCGATAATAAGCGGCTCGTAAACAGATACCTAAATACAGTCGCGAAACCTTGTAACTTTATCGTCGTTTACCCGGCATTTTGAAATGAAAATATTTAAAATATAGTTGTCATAAGTACGGATATCCGTTAAAAAGAATCGGTTGCCTATACGTATCATACGTATTAGACGGGGGTAAGTAATGTCGTATGTAATAATGGTATCCCAATAACTTTGAAGATCGATATTAGTAAAAATTCCACGGCTTTTTGGAATTAATTCGCTGGCGAAGGTGAACCGGAACACGTATATACACGGAAGCGGCTTAAAATCAAACTATTTGAGGGTTAATAACGAAAGTTTTCAGCCTAGATAACGTAGGTTTAAAAAATCTTTAGGAATATCCTAATTTCGTCGTAATAGTATATGGGGTCATACATAGTCTACTACTTTATTATATACCAACTGGAAGCGAAATTACGAAAAGCATTTAGATCAACAGACTTATTGTTCAGAAAGCTGTCGTGGCGTTATAAAGTATTCCAAGTTTTTATAATCCATCAGGATAGTAAATGGGTACGCCGTTCCTCAAAGCTCTACGTTTTATGCTTTTAAGTAACTTATAATTCCAAATAACTCCTTATTGTAAATTTCTTAGTCATATTCAGCGAAAGACAAACGACTATAGTAATACGTTATTAGGCGTAGGTTGCTGTAAGAGTAGCGTTAAAGGAGGCAGCCTCTTAAGGCCTAATTAAAACAGTCAGCTTCGAAAAAGTTATTGTAGTCGGGATCTCATTAGACGAATACGGGTTCGGAAAAAAAACTAAGTTTAAAACGTTTGAAAACGGTTTTCATTTGAATCCCTCAAGAATTAAAGTACCTTTACGGGTTAATCGTAGTAATAATCTGATAATTGTCGAGTGATCGCGGATAAAATGGCGATAAAAATTTACGAACCTTAAAAAACCCCATACTTTCAAAACCGTCGTAAAGGCTGTTTATTCCTGGATAACGCGTAATTTTTCTAAGTCTATACGGACGCTGACGCCGGCTTCGAAAACAAATTTCAAATACTTAGTCTTTTAAATACCGAATTCGTATTTGGAAATATTTAAGTTAGGTTTTTTTCGATATTCAATACATTAAGGATTCATTTAACTTTAACTACATAGTCGTCTAAAATGCCGTTGAAGTAAATAAAAACGTCGTCGATGTTAAATTAATAAAAAATATTGAGGAAAAGGCGTAACAAATTATTAATATACCGTTTAAAGATAACAGAGGAGTTAAGATGGCCGAAGGGGGTAACGAACGATTTAAAAAGTTCAAAACGTATACGAAATATAAATTTCCATTTATTTTCCTCTTTAATACGAATCCTTTAAAAAAAAACTTTAACATTTAACTCAATTAACTATTTCATTTACCACATATTTGTAAACGTTTTTTTACAAAAGGAAATGGGTAATGATTTTCCTTCGAAATAATATTAAGCCTCTAATAATCGATATATAATCGTAACCCCTTTTCGAGTTTTTTAACGAAAAGAACGAGAAATTACGTTGAAGGGTTATTTACTCGAATATAACTTTAATAAAATAATTCGATTAATGTTTTATGTAATATGAAAAGCTCCTTACGTGATATGCCATATAAAAGGCCTTACAGTACTTTTAAAAGTTAACACTGGTTATCGGTATGAAGGGTAATCTCATAATTTGCTTCAAAGTGGTAAAAGGGTAGTTCATTGCCGAAAGATTCATCGAATAAAGGTGCGAATTCCCTAAGATTAGTAGGAAGTTTATCGTAAACAGAAATAAGCGGTTTCAAGACAAGTATTTTGTTAATATTTTCGAAAGAAACGGCGGCGAGTTACATAATAACGGTTCAGTTCTTACGCTCCCATCGTAAAATAACGTGAAATATAACGATATTAACCCCTTTCGATACTTTTTAAACGGGCGTAAACCCTCGTTTCCCAATACGATAATCACCGATTGACTTTAAAAGTAAGATATATTTTGTAACGTTATAAATAACTTATTAATGATTCATTTAAAGTTTACCTAAAATAACGTCGTATTGTAAAAAAGGGACAACGTAAGCTTATATTCAGTGACGGTATTTATCGAGGTCGATGTTTAAAAAGGTTATAAAGGAAATAAGTTATAAGGGAAAACCGGGTGTATAAAACGTAATTTCCCTGATTTATCGTAATAAATTAGGACAAAGTGGTAATTTTAAATGGTTAATAGGTTATTTACTCGTGACCTTATAGTATTTTCAACTTTCATTTCCTAAAATGAAAATAAAACGAATAAAATTACAAAGTAAATCTATTATAAACAAAAAGCTATTTAAAATTTAGTGCGAAGTCGTTAAATTAAATGAAAGTCTTACTGATTCCTATACGCGACTATGTATAAGGGTTACGCTTTTTCCTTTTCAAAATCGATAAAGTCTTCGGCCGAAATGAAATTAATTCTTATAGCGGCTTTATCGTTGAAGTCGTTCGAACCTTGCGCCGGGTTTCATAGGCAATAACGGATCTGGTAGCCGTTTTCTTCGTAACGTAAACATAATCCAAAGTCCCTACGACAGGAAATTTTCGCGTGATGAACCCAGGTAGCGCGCTGCTTAAAAGCGGTTCGAAAAGCGCTTACGCTATTTATAATGATATCGCCCTAACCATTTCGAACGGGCGTATTACCGCCGTTATTCCTACCGCGGAAGACGCCTTCGGTAACGATGGTATTAGTGCCGCCGTGATGAATACGGAAATTATAAAAGCGCCCATCGATATATTAAGCGCGAAAAACTCATTTACTATAATCCGCCGGAATGTAGAGGGGAAGTAACGTATTGTTTAATATATTATTGATAACTTTCTTTAAGATAGCGAGTTTGGCGGCGGATTACCAGGCTATACCGCTGACTTTCGCGAGTAAGGTCTTTTAAATGTTAAAGAAAACGTAAAATCGTTTACGAGCTCCCTGTTTTATACTCGTAAGATGAAATTTCTTTATTTTAACCGCGTTAGGGTCGTAATAGTAGGCGCGAAGTATAGCTATAAAGTCATCGTAGTCGTTAATGCTGCCGTCGTCTCCGCGAGCATAGTAACTTTTTATAACGGTTTTTTCGGGGCCTTTCTGTTATTGGAAGATAACGTAAAAGTAGTCATTTTTCATACTAATAAACTTTCGATTTCGACGTAACTTAGGTATTGTCCTAAATTTCTATATTAGGAATTGTAACTTAATACCAGAAAACTTAACTGGCTATTAAGTGGTTTACGTTTAAATCGATGACATCCGTCAAAAAAAGCGCTAGTATCGCAATCGGAGTACAAGGAGTTGTCGTTATTTAAAGAATTGACGCGGTCCTTATTAAGGAGCGATATAATAACAGCGTTATTCGTAACGTACGTAGGGGAACCTTTCTAGGGGGAAAATTAAACCGAGGATGTAGGCGTACTAGTGACTTCGAATTATTGGATTATATTCGTTAAAGTGTTTAAGGTATTAGTGTTTCGTTATTTCAAATATAAAACTTCTTTCCGTACGGCTTAGTCTCGCTCGATAAGTTTTACATGTAAGGCGTTAGTAAAGCGTTCATATTAAGTCGTAAGGTAATCGTATTAATTCGTTAAGGCGCTATGGTGCTACTCACTAACGTGTACGTAAAGGAATTACTTTAGAGACTAGGGGTCCAGATTCGGTAGGTCGGAAAATAAAGATATAGTACTAAGTTATAGCCATTAAAGAGCAGCTAAAACACCGTCGGGTAAAAATATCGAAGTTTATATATAAAGGGACTATAAACGGAGCTGTCGCTTAAGGTGGTTAGATTCTGTCTATAAACCTCGATGAAGAAGAAGAAGGAGAAGTCCCTGCTAGGGAGCGGCTATGGAGCTAAGATGGTATAGCCCTTTCCCCAGTCATGTTGCGTATCCTCATGCGGCTTTCTCTCTGCTCTAAAGCATCGTAGAAGCAAGTAAAACTACTAGAGTTGGATCTCTGGTAAATACTAGCCAGGTACTAGTCTGCAACATCCTAAATGTGCTATCTTATTTACCTAACTTTCGCTACACGAAAACCTCGTTTTATAATCTCAAAGTCAGTAAGTAAATCAAAAGGTATTATTAACTTCACACTTATCAAAATCTTTCCGAAATTCTTTCAAAACGTTACCTTACGTCATGACCCTTCAATTAATACTTCCTAATAATACAAATTGAATTATCGTATGAATATATATCTGAAAAACTAACAGTGTTAATACTAAGCTATCAGGGATCACGGTGTTATTAAAGCCTTTTACCGATATTTAAAAACGTACCCCTTAGTGAATAAAGCCTCTGATCTCTAATATAAAAATATCATACACACTTAAAAGTAGTGGGGATACCCATTCAAACTTTATAATACTCTAATGGACTTTAACATATTCTTGTTTACACTAAATTCTTATTATCTTATCATTTGTTTAAAACTCTGCCGCAATAAAGTTGGTACTATAATCATAAACAATAGCATCTGGTAGCCCCTATCATATATCAATCCATATTATTCTTAACGTTTTCCATATATCCTACGTCGACAACGACTGAAGAAACTTTGCCCTGTAAAAAGAGATTGTTGAATCTACGACATGAAAAATATGTTTATTTTCTTAGTAAAAAGAATTGTTTACAATATTACAATTGCAATTCTTATCATCTTAAGAATTCAATTGTTACTTTTCTTGTATTTTGGAGTAAGTGATTTCATTATAATAAAGAAATTAAATATCTCTTAAAAAATAACTTCATATTTTTCTATATGACACATTTGAAAACTTTGTACAAGATATGAACAGCCGTGTAATTAAAACTTAGATAAACCTAATGCATCTCCAACTTTATCAAATGCATTATCGTTGGCTCTTACTCTTCAAGGTACAACCACAAACATCTTAATTCAAAAGAAAAAGGAAATCGTCGGTTATTCTTAACTAATTCATTAACGCCGATGTTAATGTTAACATCAAAGATTTGAATATTTAATTAAGAAAAAAGAAATAGGGTAAAAGACTTATGGATATTAAACGTAATAGATCCAACGATTATTTACAAAGTTGTCTATCTTAATTACAATAATTTCTCTCCCAAGCTTAAGTTAACTCTGGCTTTACCGGTATTCTAATGATTAATCCCCATAAAAACAGCACTTTCCTATCATAATACCATGTATTTCTAAAAGCCTTCTATTAAGTATCTTATTGCCCTCGTATTTGGTTTAATTACTTCAAACGTATCGTTCACGCAATGGTTACCAAGTTTAAATGTATATAAAGGGTTTAATGTTCAATATTTATAGCAAAGGTAAGGATCTTTACTAATAAAACTGTATAAAAAAGTGTAGTTAGTAAGATTCTAAATGACTTTATAAGCAATATATTAATACCCCGTAATCATCTTTGACACATTTCAAATATATAACGCCATCCAAATATTCATTAAACATATTTTAGTACTGAGTATAATACATTGCCTTTTTTTATAACGTTTAATAGATTAGTGACAATTTAACTAACAATTGGACTTTCCATATATTCTACTTTTTCCACAACTATTATTATTATACTTGCGATTAGTATATCCGTTTTCATATTATTCACATCACTGTTGGTAATTTAACTTTAAATCCAACTGCATTCACCCAAATCGTAAACGTAATAGATCTCTTTACTTACATTCCAAATTATTTACAATTAAAAGGTTTTCGTCATCTTAATAGCGAACGTAATCAACTTAGGGGTGTATATCAACTAAATTTGGTATACGTACCATTACAGTCGCAAGCGAGAACCATGACTATCTAAAAAAAACCTTTATATATGGCATTTAGACGTTGTAGGACGTATTTAAACTCTCTAAAGCCATTGACAACTACTTGTATCAACTTGCGAAATTTAACTTCGACAAAGTATATTTTCTCCATTATTTCCTGGTATGACATTCACTCATCAAACATTTGACGAAAAACATCCATTAGTGTTTCCTCCTTTATCTTTTCTGTTATTATCATCATCTACCTCATTGTAGCTAGATTCGTGTGCTATTACATAATATAAAAGTCGTATTCGAATTGACTTTTCATTTAGTTATAAATTTTACGGACGGTACGTACCTTAATTAGGAAAATAAAGTAGTAATCTCTAGAAGAAGACGTATGATTCATAAAAGTAGTAAATAACAACCTGAAGGTTAAACCTTCGTCTAATTTAAAACTTTAAGGAGCCGAATCATATTCATATCAAGTAAATTATAAAATTTCACATTATAAATTTCTATATCATTCCAAATTTTAGCAAATGAAGTGAAAACCTTGTAGTTCATGTAGACTATTTTGAACCGCATAGGGGATAGGTCACAATGATTATCACAATCGTCGATGATTTTTTTTTTAATTTAACATTCAAATTTTTGAAGTCGCAATAATTAAGATCATTTCTAATTGCTCAATCCGAGAGTTAAGGTCCTATAGTGAAACGTATAGTAGACTTACATATATAAACGTACCTACCAAAGAAAGATTCTTTTTAAGACACATAAAGATTTTGAGAAAAACCTTGAAAACCTTGAGGATTTTGAGGGAAAAAATCAAGAACTTGACGATTTTAATTAATGAAACGGTGAATGACGTTGACTTTCATTCCTTTTGCTGCGTTAGCAATCATTACTTCACGATCTTTGCCTCTACCGAACGCATACTCTATGTCATCGAGAACGGAGACTCTATTACATAATAAATTAATGGGTTTCTCATCTTCAGAATGTACGAAGTTATTGCCAGCAAAGTTAAAAGATTAATTCAACTAGGGATTACGTGTTAGTCCCCTGAAACGTGTTTAAATACGTTGGTAATCGTATATACCCTTTCGTTTTCTTTGTAGATCTTGGAGTCAAAAGTCAGAAAAGAAATACTTATGTTAAACTAATTTAACAAAGTCTCGGCTAATTCAATTGGTATTTTCTCTTGGATAAAGATTCCACGCTACGAACTTCTTTTTATGAATTTGTTTTAACTCTTTTCCAACAAAAATCTTCATTTATTCATAATCCAATCGTTCAAAATTTCACAAATTTTTTAAAAGGCACGAACGTTACAACAAAAGATTTTACCAGCATATAACTGGAAGATATATCAACCGATAATATTGGTCAAGTATTCTTTATTAAACATCTCGTTGATATTTCCCCCCCTACTTTTAATTGATGTTACTAATAAAAGGGGATCCAAAGTTTCAATTATCTTTTTATGGATCTGATTGAATGTCATTTGAAATTTTCAACCTGGAAAGTTAACTTCAATTATGTAGGGTATAACTTTGTCGATTTGTAAAAGTGAAGTTAACTTTTTAGGCGTCAAGTGACGTTATATATTTTTGTTAACTTGATTGAACGATTTTGTTTGTTTCTCATAGCGTACTAATATTAAATCATTTTCTAATGTGTCCAATTAACGATCTTATAATAAAATGGTGCAAATGATTAATGTAGGAGGTACGGTTTTTCACGAAAGATTATTTATTATTGAAGTCTTTGTCTATTGTAATACGAGTTTTATTACAAGTATTTCAGGATGTTATTAGTAATAATTGTTGTAACAATTTAGCCGTTTACAAATTGTGAAAAAGCTTTGCAACTTGGTAACAATTTTCTTAACGATTTTATTCTTTAGCACTTGATCTCAACGTTTTTTAAACAGGATCAATCATGATTCTTTCATTTTTTTCAACAACAATACCGTTGCCACCATTACATTACCGTGAAAAACCTCGCAATACACAAGTTATTTCTACTTAAAGCTGTGAAAACCGTTGCAGTTACTAAAAAACTGCCAAAAATGTTTCCTATACCTTCATTTTTCACAAAGCCTAACTAAAATTCGGTTTTATTTTCTCTCCAGCTTGTTTATCATTATCTCAATAAATCCTGATTGGTCTTAATAGATCATTAAAGGTTTTTAAAAAAATATGAATTCGAATCGCAATTAAAATAACAATAGTTGTACAATAATCAATTAGTAAATTTATGTCTCCTAATATTTACAGACCTATAACCGGTCTTCATACCAATTTATATGGTCGATTCCTTGAGATGTTCCCAATATTGTAGTGTGCACATATTTTACTCGATTCGCCATCTATGTAATCGATGCCGCGAAAGAAAAAAGGTTAATGTGAAGTTATTACAATTAATTTGCAGTCAAAATAATTGACTTGACTGTACTTTACTTGATTGCTGTTCTAATATTGACTGTAGTTATTAGGAATCTGATTTGTAATAATATTTTGATTTTATTAGTAAGGGTGCTTTTATTAAGATTATCAATTCGGTTCTCGATAAATTAGTAGTAACCGCAATAACCACCTTGTTCAAATTATTCATTTTCTACTTTAATCGTTTATTTTACGGATCGTACATCTTATTACCCGCGTTTCAAGCTCTTGTCATAATTCATAAGTCGTAATATATCTTGTGTCAAGATATAATCATGATATAATTATTATGGGCGCGTTTTTGAAGAGTTTTTAAACCTTTGTAACGTCAATATTATTAAATTTAGTCAAACCAACATCTTCTCCCTTTGAAATGAAATTCAGGTATTTAAATTTAATGATTTGAATACTTTGTATGCAGATTAAAGATCTATTTAAGTTTATATTTCTGCCCTTAGTTAAAGTCACGATTGGCCTATAATACTCAAACTGCAAATCTTTCATTATACGTTGATTAACTGTTACAAAAATAATAAATCCAACGAAAAGAGTCTTAACAAATTATATACCTTTCATACCAAAATATTGAATCTTTTACGCGATTAACAAGTATAATTCTTGAAAAAAGAATCTAGTGCCTATTTTAAAACTGAAATTCAATTAGTTAGCTAGGAAAATGTGAGCATTTATTTTGTCTCATAAGTATAATGATTTAACCAATCATATTAGTATTCTTAACAGACTTTTGTTATCATGTTTTCAAGGTAACGTTATTGATACAATCTTGTATAAATTCATAGCTCACTACATGTACAGTTCAGTAATATAACTGTTATCAAAAGTAAATCTTTAATCAGTATTTGCTACCAAACTTATTATTAATACGACCATCACGTGTTAACTGATTTTTCAAATCGTTCGCGATTGCGTAAAGAATAAAATTTTGTCTTTATTTCTATATCTTCAAGTTATTGGACGCAAGTTTTTTTATGGCTTGTCTGTGTTGTCTTATTAATCTTGTTAATAATATTCTAGTTGAAGATTGTTACGTTAACTTCATAGAAGTAAAAGTTCCGTTTGTGTAAAAATTATACAATTTTTCGTGTAAGAACTTTGTTAATTTCAATATTATAGTCTTCTTTTGGAGTGATGCCTAATGATTTCACAATCTCATTCATGCGGAAATTAATAACTATATTTATAGTATCATATTTGTCCCTGTAAACTTAAGTAGTTAAATAGGTGCGCTCCAGTGTGTATTCATTATCTTTGTACCTGATATTCCTTTTTTTTCAACAGTCTACCGCGTCGCATTATTTCTTCAGTTTATTAATTACAATAATAAAAGTGTAGATAAGGTTTGTTTGTACCGTGTATGTTAACTTAAAGGTAAGTAGATGATTGAATAGTATGTATTGATGATATATAGTTAGAAGGAATAAGAGGTGTTCGGAGAGTGCACGCCTCAAGTGAGAGTTTATAAATTCTCACCCAGAGCGTGACACGTTAGCATGCACTCTGTAAGAGTGCACCTTGGAGCTGCACCTTACAGCGTGATATACTATTATATGCCCTATAAGGTGGTTCCTACGTATGCTAACTATAGTGATATATAATAATATCTTCACCGGCAATCTTTTTTTTCTTTAGTAAGTTTAGTATTCATAATTCAGTAGTGATAGTCCAATTTGTTTAAGCCTCTACGCAGATGGTTAGTAGTAATAGTTGTGTATTTCGTTGGTATTGACAGTGGTGTAATGTTATCGATCTAAGCAAAACTTCTTTTTTTTTTTTCAATAAAAAAAGACGTTAAGGCTTAGGTTACATGTCCTCCACATTAGTGTTACTGACTAAAGTGGTGGAGGTAAAAATGAGTGTTGCCAATACACCAGTCGGAGCGTTTTACCATGGTCTCGCTTCAAATGCGGAATTAAGAGTGCTTTGCATTGGTAGAAGCGCTTTTAATGCGACATCTGCAGCGCTCTACTTTGATAGAAATGCTTACAACACGCTTTACAGAGCGGTTTTCTTTGGTAGGGGCAATTTTAATACATAAAACGGAGCGTTCTACTTTGGTATGAACGTTTTTGTCTTCGTGAGTACCAAATTTTTCCTTCGTCGGGTGGTTGGATGCGCTATTGGTGGAGGATGACCTTTGTAGTCTTTTTTTTTAACCCGCGTATTGGATTGCTATTGCGGCCCTTTTTTTAAAAAGCCTAGCGTTAGATTGCCACTTCTGCCCATCATCCTCTCAAATTCGATTTATGGATAACGTATCTAACCCATCCTTTTTTTGTTTAAGCTAAATGATTGACGATGCCTTTAGAATTCGAGTACCGGTTAACCCTTGAAACCCTTTTTGATAAGTGTAAGACGACTTTTGTAGCCCTCTTTCTTTTTATATTTAAGAGTTTTAGATATTTTTTTTTGGGCGTGAAATAATTGTGGGTGGCGTTCGAAAAGTTGTGTTTTGACCGCTTCCGAAGTTTGTTAGCGGTTCGGATTCTGCTTTTAAGTCGGATAGGTTCTAAAAAAGAGTTTCGAAACTTGGTGATTTTTGGTTTTCGTAGCCTTATGCGTGATAGGACGCTTTCTAAAAAGTGCCCGGATACGTCTAGAGCGCTGACAGAGTTGATAGTACCATAATAGGGCTTTTAGTAGATAGGGTACCAATCGAGTTGATGATATCGTACTGAACTTATTCTTTTTAAAGTTACTCTGCTCTACAATATTTGCATACTCCCGTGTGTTTATTGTAAAACTTAGTGTTGGAGCACGTATAGTTGGGACCGTTATAGCATTTCATTATAGGTATTTAACTTAGGTTTTTTTTTTCCCCTAAGCTGTCTTTAGTTAACCGAGTCATCTACTGATTAGTGTTTATAAGGTTTGTCTGTACCGTTTAAGTTAACATAAAGGTAAATAGAATATTTAATGGTGTATATTTAAAATAAATAGTTAGAAGGGAAAAGAGGTATTCAAAAAGTACATTCCTCAGATGAGAGCTTATAAGCTCTCACTCAGAGTGTGGTCCTTTACTATACACTCTGCCAACGTCTTCTATGTAGCGTGCTGCGTTATCATGCACTCCGCAATAGTGCACCTTTCAGCTGCAATTTTCATTGTGATATACTACCATGTACTCTGCAAGGTGGTCCCTACGTATGCTAACTATAGCGATATATAATAATATCTACAAAAATAGTTAAATTAGCCCATTTGCTTCTTGTGAATTTTTTATCGGTATCTGTCCTAAAATAAGGTTTGATTTGAACTGTGTAGAATATTGTAAAGTTTTTAGTAGTTTTAATAATTACTTTCAAGTTAGAGATACTTGATATTTGAAATGGACTATTTAATCTTTTAAGCTTTCAGAACACCATGACCTTATTTTGTAATAGTAAAGTTGAAACCTTAGTTGTTATAGAGTCATTTTTGGTGTTAAGAGCGTCATTAACTGGACGTTTGGTAAATTCCATTCCTAATTTTCTTGAATCGTTGCTATACGTCATAGCCATATTTTTACTGTTTCCTAATACAGGTGAATTACTCATGAAACGAGTATATATTCCAAGTACTAGAAATGTTGGTATTGGGTTATTACGATCTACGATGCTTTTTCTTCTTTTATCGTTGTTAAAAAACATGTTTCCTAATCTGTAAAACTTCTAATCTTCAATGTCAAGATCTTATACGATTTGCGAAGCAACGTACAAACCCTATTAAACTTCTTGATAATTTAATATGCATTAATAAATGTCTATTGGTATTAAATACCTGTTTTTTAGATATTGATTTGGAACTTGATGATGACAAAGTCGATGCTGGTTTCATAAATAATAACGTTGGAAAGTTTCAAATAAGTATGAATCCAGAGAATATTGAACAAATCCTAGGTATCATTTGTTGATAGCGACTTAAGGAATTTAACACTGTGAAAAAAAGTTGTCGCGTTCAGAACATAAAAGATTTTTTTTTATTCAAGTACAAAATATTCACAAAATTTTTGCAATTAAAGTCCTTTTTGTTTTGGAAAATAAAATTGAATTGATTGGGTGTTTGTGCGTAAGTTTCATAATGATTACAAACTGTTTTCATTTTCATAAACGAATAATATTTTATATACTATTGTTTAACGAATTGTAAAACCTGATATAGATGGTTGATGGCTGAATATTCAAAGATTAATTCTAATCAACTTATTTAAAACTAGATTAATGATATTACTATTATCCTTAACTTTTTGAAATGAAATTTAGGTATTAATATTCAAAAGTAAAAAGAAACAATGAGTATTCCTTAACTTATTGATTAACTTGAATGTTAGGGTTAAATCTAAGGATCATTATATCTTTTAATAAAGAAGAAATAGGGTAAAAAACCTAAGTATATGAAAGTTAATCTGTTTAATAACTGTTTATATAGTCGTCGATCTTAGTAATATTAGTTTCTTATTTAGACTGGAGTGAACATTATATTCACCGGTGTTTTAACAATCAACATCCGTAACAATAATTCGTTCCCATTATAACGCGATATTCTGCGAACATCTGCTTATCAAATATCTTATTACCGTCATATACAGGATGATTTCTTAAAATGTATACTCTAAGTAACGATTATAAAAATTGAAATTATATAAATGTTTAATAGCTCAATTATTATGACGAGGGTGTAGGTTTTCCCTTATTAGGCGCTATAAGAAAGAGTAGTGGATTAGTTACTAGATTGTGGTAAAATTAAAATTTTATATTATACGATTTGTTTCAACACGTTATTTTAATCATGTAATTTGTCTTTGAATTTGTAGTTTACGAAACAATCCAAGTATTCATTTTGTCATAACATCATGATATCATGTGTAATACATTAATCGTCATTTATAACATCAATAAATATTGGAACGGTCTTAATAATATCTTTATTTAATAATATTTTTATTATCATTCTTATAATTTTGTTTTTTTTGGTTACCCTATCCGATTTTTTAATTACGATCCAATCGTTAATTTTGATCTTATTCTAGGAGACTGAAAGCAGTTTTTAAGTTTGTGGATCTGTCGTATTCACGGTAGACGTAATATTCGTTTGAGAGGTTGATATTATTATGGTTTCAAAAACTATCAGTTCAATGGTACTTATTGATTAAGTTTAGTTTAAGTACCATTATAATCGTCAAAGAGGTTTTTAATAACTCAAAGTTCTTTACAGGTTGTATTTAGAAGTTATAGAGCGAATTTTAATTGACTAACGTTAATAATAACCGATGAATTCTATTTACAAAGTCTAGTTTCACTAACATGTGTTTTTAATATAGCTTGCTAACTAAATCTCAATTTATCAAGCATATAGGTAAAGATATCTATGAATGTTTTCTTTTTAAGGCTATTATTATAATCTACTATTTTATAGCCTAATCCGTTGATTATTTCGTAAGGTGGATATTGTATACAAAGTAACCTTTTATTTCGTTCAAAATCGAACGGAAAATAGGTGCCTTAGTCATAAAGATCAGGTAACAGTCTTTGGCGTATCCCGTGAGGACTCTGGAAATAGTGAGTGAAAGCCTGAAAGTTATAATTTCATTTACATACAAATGCGAAGCAATGATATCATTTTCTTATTAAATAGATTGTAGAGTTTCCGATTATACTCCTTTGTATTATTTCAAACCCTGACGAATTTTGTAAGGAGTGTATAATCAATATTCACTCTTTAAACTAGCTTGAGAGGTAAGCCGTTATAGTTCTCTCAATTGTTGATAGTTTTTTGTATAATTAATTCAAGTTTTCGGCCTTTAAAGTTACGATAATAAAAGTAGTTGCTGATAGTTTGGCTGAAGGGATAAATTCATGCGATATAATCTTTATTAATTTTACGTATTTAAGCGTACTTACCTGTGATTTTCGTAATCGCTCTACGCGAGGCTTTCTTATAAGGAAGGCTTTGACGATTTTAACAATCTTTTTCAACTGAGCGTTTTATAACACCGACGTTCATTCCTCATGCCGTGTTAATATCCTATTTTTTACGGACTTCTCCTCTGTCAAGCGCGTATTCCGCGTTGCCACGGGAAAGGATAAGTATTAAATTGTCTAGTAGATTAATATACTCTTTATTATCAACAGTTTAAAAGTTATCGAAGGATTGAAAGGTATGATGGAATTGGGAATTGGAAAGTGGTCTCTAAGAAAATATGTGAGATCGTTGATAGTTGTTAATAGTTCTCTTTCTTTTCCTTCGTAGATCTTAGGTTAATATTGTTAAGGGCAATTTTCAAGTTGTGTTAGGTTGAGAAACTCTCCTACCAGTTTCTTTGTATTTTTTTTTTTTTTTTGAAATCAATATTTCATTCCTATAAATATTTTCTTTTAACTTCAGTGGGAAAGATTTTTGAATCATTGTTTCATATTTTCATGATAAAATCGTTTTAAACCTTAGAGGAGTCCTCAAAAGTTCGGATGCCATAATTAAACATTTTGATAGAATCCGAGTCGAATATATGTTGGCGAACAAATTTAGTCGAGTAGTTTCTAAGTAAAGTCTTATTTCTAATTTATACTCCGGAGGTTTTGATTATAATGCTTAATTCAAAGTAGTTCAAAAGTTTTATTTTCCCTATTGGTTTTTGGTTGCTAGTTGGCTTTACGTATTTTTAGTTCATAGTTCGATATCGATTTACTTAAGCAACAAACTTAGTGATTTGGTAGCAGTACAAAATGATTGTTTGACACAACTTAACGATTTTTAACATTTTCAATTTACTTAAAGACCTTCATGAGTTAAGTAACGTGTTTAATTAACAATTTTGTAATGTAGGTGGGGGGGGGGGGGGAGATTGGTGAAGGGAGAAACGTTAATGTCAAAACCAAATTTCGAGATCATTTACTGTTCAAGTTGTTATTTGTTATACGGCTTTCAACTTGGCGGTTTTTCAATACGTTATATATATGAATAGTAGTAAGTACTTAACGTTTCATTCACTGTAAAGGTTGTAGCTGCTTGACTGTCGTTTTTTAACTATTTATAAACTTTTAACGGTTAATTTGAACGATATTCAAAAAAGGTTCGAACAAGATTTCGTGGTGTTTTCGATGGCGATACCGTTGATACTTCTAAGTTACCGTGAAAACTAGGGTAGTTCAAGAGTATTTCTCACTTATTTCTGTAACAACTGACGTAAGTCGTAGATGCCTTTCTCAAGTATCTTTCCTTTCTTTTGGTATTTCAGAACACGTAAAATTAAAATGATGTCTTATTCTACCTTATTTGTTTGTGCGTCATTTCATAGGTATTGATTAGTATTGCTGTACTTTTAGACGTTTTAATTCTATAGATTCGCATCGTGGTTGAAGTAACTGTAGTATGATGTAATTACGTAGTGGATTATTAATTTTAAGTTTGGTAGACTGTTAGCCATTTTGAACATTACTTTGTATGTATAATTGTTTAGCCTATGCCCCCCCAGGTTTCATTGGGAACTCCACTGCAATTAACTTGCAGTAATACTGTTAACTTTGACTACAGTACACTTTAACCATATTTAAACAATAACAATTACAAATTTCATGAAACTTTAGAGTTATAAAGAGAAATATAACAGTAAGTCATATAATACTTTGCATATTAGGTTACGATTATTATTCCAATATTTTTCGTTAAATGATGTTGAATTTACTAGATTTCTACTCTCTTTTCACTGAATCTTTACCGATTAAATCAAAAACTACTACCTTGATAACCTGAAAAGTGTCATATTGTTTCGTGAAATTTATGAAGGTTTCAAAAGTTATTTCAAGTAAAATATTAACCTTGTCTGATATCATATAGATTAAACTATAGCCAAGTAATTTAATATTTTTGCACGCGAAAAATATATGTAATCGAAAATGCATTTCCTGAATTCAATGCTGGTGAAGTTAAAGTTTTGTCAAAAGGTAATAAATAATATTAAAATCTCGGAAAAAACATTTTGCCAGTAAATTCGTTAGGTCTTTATGAAAAATAAAGAGTTTAAATACGCCTTACTATACACTAACGTTACCTACAAGAATTATTGTAGATAATTGCATTTTTGTAAAATTTGTAATGGTATATGTATCTGTTTTACGTAGTATATTCTCGAAAGCTTAGAAAATGGTCAATTAGAACGTTAATAAGGACCTAAAATTCATCTACTAAACCGATTGAAAATAAGAAATATTACGGAAAACCTTAAATTGAAACCTTAAGTAGAGGCGCGGAAAAGGGAGATACTTGGGTTTAAATCCGAGTAAGTCTTGTAAATTGCCTTATTAAAATGACAATAGACGGTTCAGGATTTGTAACAAGTTAAACTATTGGTGCATACGTTACACCATTGCCGACTGTCGATTCAAAAAGCTGATATACCGTAATAAATACTATTTTGTCTTTGAATGGAAATATATTAAACGTATTACAAACTTTCAAGACGCAGAAGCAAAAATGAAGGGGAAAACACCTAAACCTATCGGTTAGTACAAATATCTTAGCCATAAGTTTGAATTATCGTAGTGATTGGCTGATTTGGCCGTTTGAAATCCATTGATAGGAAAAGATCTCTATTACTACTATACTAATAACAACTATAAACCAACTATTTTATTTTCCATTTACAAATTTTATGTAAGGTAGATATTTTAAATTATTGTAACGGATAATAGAGTAAAGCGATATTTAATGAACGGATATTCAAAGTAAGTCGTATTATGAAAAGACAAGAATAATATGACGGAACTTAATTATACAGACGTCGGTGAGAGTAGAGTGGAATTTGGCATTCGAAATAAATTTTATTCATGTTAGTTGACGATTGTTATTGAAGTAATAAATTTATTGTTTTCTACATTTTAAAATTCCGTCCTTTATTTCCACTTCGTTTTCAAAACGTCAAAAATTTCGAAGTCAACTTCAAAGTTGAAATTATTAAACAAGTTGAAAATAAAGGCCAAATACTTTCCTATAACTTGAAATAAGTACACTTATGATTTTATGTTAAAGAACCGAATTCGCTGTAAAAAATTCTATAATATCTTCCCTTCACTATTTCAACGAAGGTTCCATTACCTTACAACTTACAAACTATTAAAAGTTTTTATGGAAATCAGTTATGAATATATAGATTGATAACTTTTGGAAGGGATTGAAAAACTTTTTGATTCCTTCTAAACGTATTACTTAACCGCTTTTCTTTTAAATTAACGTTCAAAAGAATTGAAACCTTTACTAGAAAGTTTACATTAACATGTTTTATTTGTATATTCAACCATTATTTTGAATCATCGATTTGATATTAGCTTTTTATGTCCTTAAATATATTCAAGCATTAAAGCCGAAAAATATATTGAAACTATTACATTTAATATAGATGAACATGTATTTGGGATACTGGAAATGTGTTATTTAATAATATTAACACCAAATTTACTGTGGAAAAGTTTCAAGCTAACGTTAAGTTGATAAAAATTCATTTTAAGAAGATTTTTGTCAAACCCTATTAGGTCACCAATGAATCTGCGAAGACACATGCGCTTTGACGCAAGGTTGACAATTTTTTGACGTTGAAAATTGGAAATTTTGAATATTTAGAAACGAGAGTCCAAGTAGTAGTAAAAGGGATTCACGATTATATTCATCACAATAACTTGGTACTACGTGTATTAGTACTGAACTCGTACTCATCTAGAATAATTAAATCACCCTCATTATCAAATATACCTAGAACGTCTTTATACTATAACGAAGGCTGTAAATATTAAAAGAGAAAATCCTTAAAATATCAGAGGAAAGATAAACTTACTATACAAAACCAACTATTCAAAACGGATCTTGCATATTTACCACGTTAAAAAGAAGCCCACAAGTGGAAAGAGTTAGGAAAATAGAATAGAACATATATGATCTGATATATTACGAACCTAAACATAGTGAATGAAACCGCCAACGATCTTATTACCATTCGAGTTACATACGCCAAACCTGAAAAAAAAAAACCTCAAAATTAAAAATCCGTGAGTTGAGCTAATTATTAAATACAAACCATATCAACCGAGAACTAACGATTTTGAGAAACGATGACGACATGGACGACCACTTAAAAAGAATTCATAAAATGAAAGAAACGATAGCGACAAAAACTAAAAACATAAATAAAAATACGACACGAGATGAGGTTTGCAAAACAAAAAGTCTGCTAAAAATTTGACAATTAAACTTCAAGCTAAAGATATCATTAATACGTCGAATAAGCAATTGTAGTAAAAAAAACGAGTCAAATCGACCAACTCCATAATTGTAAAGTACTTTAATTTGCGTTAATCGTACAATATAAAGGAGGAAACGTAACGATTTCTTAATCGAGGATAATACCCTACTTCAAATATAAAACCACAAACCTATCGTACAAATCATTGAAATTGATTGTTTAAATATATCGCAAGAAAACTGAATCATTATTTAATAGTTCATAATCTAGAATATTAATCATTATCTATTTATCGGAATTATTGCCAGTTTAAATGTTAGAATATACGGAGAGTTTACACTTCATAACTGCTATATTACTTAAAATTATATGGAATCAGCTACCAATCATAAACGTATTATACTATCAGAGGTATGTAAGAAGTTATTGGATGAATTTATAATTGAAATAGTCATTTCATATACAAAATCTCTTAGCATAATAGGTAAAATAAAAATTTATTGGTTTATAACACACCTAAACAACTTTGAATATTATGTTGAGTATAAAATTATGAATGTTTAACTAATATCAATTTTTTGAGAACTGCAAAACGTTTCCTGAGGTTAGTATACAAATCATTGATACGATTATCTTTAGTGTTACTCAACTCATGTTGACACAATAGTGAATTACTAAGTATTTGGTAATTTAAAAGTACAAGTGAATTGAAACGTTGGTTGAAGACATAAAAATGGATTTCGACGTATCATTAAGTCGAATTCATAATATTGATGATAGTTACACGTACCTAAGTTTATGTCAAAAGGGATAAGTCACCAGCTGAGCAAACATCGACAAAACTGACGATACAAAAGCGTAATTTTACCTTGAATAAAAGGTTAGATCGTAGTACATCGCTACCTCATGCTAACCGAAAGAATTTTTCATTTTATTAGTCGCAGAGTAGGGTCAAAATTTCAAAGTGATTATTTTTCATCGTTAAATAAACATATATAATGTCAAATGTATAATTTAAGTAAAAGTCGTAATATAATGCCGGTGGAATTGATGATGGTAAAGTTAATGATTTTTACAGACGACTTTGTTGTTAATAACGCCAACTCGTTGTTTAACATCGGATTTCCTAAAATGCTTCTTTACGAATACAGATCATGTAAGTAATTCACCAATATTTGTAACATTGTACACTAAATATTCCTAAAATATAAGCGCGTAATAAGAATTTTACCTATATTTTATGATTATAGCATAATAGTAGGACTCGATATTGGTGTAATAACCAACGACATAATTAAGAAATATTACTAAACGGTTGAAATTAACTCAGGCATTTGTAGTCATTTATACTAACTTTTTAAGCTTTTAAGATTGAATTTTGAAGTTTGGAACGATTGACACAAAGCGTAAAATAATAAGTCTAATGGAATTAGGAGATGAATATGAAATTCAAGGACAAAAATAATAGTAATGATAATCCCGCTATCATTATATTTAAGGCTGAATTTCACGAGAGTTCAAGAGGATTAACGAATAATAATGGATTTCAATAATGAATTTACTATTCGTATTTCAAAGTATATGGAACAGTCGGCAAGTAATGAAAAGAATGAAGTATACCCTAGTAAACCAGAAGATTACGCGGATAATACGTATAAAAAGTTTACCTAAAACTCGAAAGATTTAATAAGAAGTATTGGAATACAAGTTTTTCGTGAAACACTCAAAAGAGAAAATAAAAGAAATGAATATCTGGAAATTTGGTGTGGATGCTTATGATTGGAATAGAATTAAAGCGTAAAATTGACTGGAATTGGTGCAGTAATGCCTACAGAGAAGAGAGAAATTCAAATGTTACCGTTTGATAGTGATTGGTCAAACTGGCGCGCACGCACAAAACAAAAAAAAAAAAAAAAAAAAAAAAATCTCGAGTGGTAAAAAAAATTCAATTATAATACAGTTGGCTGACTGTACTAATTGCAAGTTGAATGTATTAACTTCAAATGAAGTACAGTGAAATGCCTAATTAATGTGGGGTACATGTCAAGAAGTTATCTATACAAATTAGTTTACAGATTGGCTATCAATCAGCTAAACTTAGAAGAAACACCGTCACTACTTTCAATACAATAGACGAGTTACTTTGACCGGAGATTAGAATAGACTATGTTGTAACGATAAAGGTCTTCCAACAAAGATGAGACAGTAACAAGTTCATGTTTATATGATACGTTAGGTTGCAACTATTCCAAATGTTAATAGAATTATAGTTATTGTTTTAGAAATCGGGGAACATTTTCGTAAGAAGATACAATATTGAACAAGTGAAATCGATTGAGAATATAGTTGATTAACTAGTTGATTGACATTTTCAAGTATAATACAATTCTACTGAAGATAATAATTATTTTTCATTCTCTTTCAATACATGGAATTTGATAATAATCTAAATACATTCAAAAATTAAAAATTTTTTGATACTATATCTGAGTGATATATTTGTTATTCTTTCACACGTCCCCTGAACTTTGGTGCGGAACACCCTATAATGATATCGAGAATGTCAACAATACATTGGAAAAATGCATTGTTCCAAGGCCTTATTGAAACAATACAATATGTGGTTTTTCTCCAAATTCAACGTTGAAAAAAATATGATTGCGCAAATGTATTTCATTTAACATCCGAGTTTCTCATTGAATTTGAAAGAATCAAGTTAGTTTTTGGGGGTATTAAATAATATATTTGTTTGTTTATAGATTGTGTAAGATCATAAAGTTTGTATTGTAACTTCTTTCCCAACTATTGGGAAACAAAATTCTTTTAATGGTCGAACTTTTTCAACTTTATTTAAAATAATATTTTACCTTCATCATAAGGTATATATACATATCTATAAGATGTCTGATGATTTCGCAATATCGTGTTTAGTTTGCAATACATAATTTTCCGAACAATAACAGATGTATCTATAGTTTCATTTTATAGTAATAGAGAGCTAGTTTCCACCTATTTATCGATACGACAGAACTGGTCTATCGTTTTCATGTTCACGGTTAATATTATTCCATATTTTGTTGGAAGTTACGAATTCCTATTGAATTAGCTGACTGTATTGTCTTTACAAAGAAGTTACAATAATATCAGCTTTTTGGTTTTGGGGGTGTGTTAGAGTCGTTTGCAAATTAAGGAAAAAGAAAATAGGAAATAAATACGTGTCATATAGTACAATATTAGCGATCTTTTGTTAAAATAATGGGTTAAACCGTTGTTCATTCTTTGTATATTGCATGTAGTTCAAATCCAAACCATTCCATAAATTCAATGGTATATTTATTGTGTTATTTTAAATCTTATGGTACCTGATATCATATTACACAAGTTCAATATTATATATACTACATATCTTACTCGCAGCCTATTAATCAGTTGTATATTAAGACTCATAACTATTGTTATTATTCTTTTAGTCGTCATAATTTGTTTGACAATCACTTAAATTGTTTTAATCTTTTTAATCGTTGTTTATTTTATTACCTTCTTTTTATCGAGTGTATTTCAAATCTAATTACGGAAATCTTAATTGATTATCAAGAATTTGTAAAAAGTTTCGAAAATAGGAGTGTAGTTCTAAGCTGTGGTAACATTGTTTTAAGTATTCTTTTATTTTTCAATAGTTTTTATGGAAGTGTTTTCATGGCAGGAATGTATATTAAGTTAAGTATCGTTTGAATTGATTGACTTGTATGGACTGGGTAAATGATTTCTTTAGTAAACCGGATTGTATGAATAAGGTTTACATCTAGTCGATTTTTTGTTTTAGGTAGGAATGAGCCAAGATTATATCAATTCGATGTAGTTTACATAATGTAGAAAATTATTTAGAAGATGGATAACCTATATTGATTATTATCTCATTCAACAACTCTTGGAATATATAATATTAAAGACTCGTTCCTCTTCACTATAACTAAATGTTCGTAGACTTTGTCCATGATTCTATTGTTATGAAAATAGTGAAGTAAAAGCTTGAAAATTGGTGATATAGGGCAGGATGTATAGTTTGAGTAGCAGTTATTAAAAAAACATTAATTGAAAAGACGTTGAGAAAGCAAGTAGTATTTTAGTAGGTTTAAGTTCAATGGTTTACTGTATTGTTAATCATTTTAGATTTTAAAAACTAAGAAAAAAGGGTAATAAATTGTATTTCTTTGTAGATTAGTTTGAATAATACGGTTTTCTCTACAATTTATGCACTCGATATGAAGGTACTAAGATATAGCTGTCGCCTCAGACGTTTGGATACTGTCCATTATCCTTGATAAAGAGGAGAGGAAGAAACCTCTACTAAAGAGCTTCTACAGACAAGAAAAGGGGGGTAGTCCAGTTATGTGATAAGATGACTCAGAGTATCGTAGGAGTATGGTAACCACCAGAGCTAGATCCATGGTGAGCACTAGCCCAGGCACCAGCCTATAACATTACCCTCGACGTTCTATCTCTGTAGCCCTCCCCCATCTCCCCCATTTTTTTTTTTTTCGTAAACTCCTTAGAATTCATAACCAACGTGAGTTAAACAGCCTATTTTTTCTGCTTAACTCACGTGAGTTAACGTGCCTATTTCTATCACTAGCCATCTTCACCTACATAGGATAACTATTTACTGTTATTATTTAACCTACGTGAATGAACTAGCCTACTATTACCATCAATATACGTGTATTAACTTGTCTATTAGTAATACTAACCAACTTAGGTTAACTTTTCCATTGTTTATAAACCATTAAATTGTTGTTTGTAAATAGTTTGGTAATTGGGTAATATTAAATTCGAATTAAGTTTGTCAACAGTGTCGGCAGAAAAATCCGTCATTGTTTAGAGCCAAGCCATAAAAGGATTCGAAAGCGTCAAAGATTACGGTGTTCAAAAACTTTGAAAACGATTTTTCAATCGGGAATACATAATCCACTTCTTTAACTAAAACCTATTGTTTTGGGAAGATACCAATATGTAGACAGATTTTCCAAAGCTTATTCTGAGCTCGGAAAACACCTTCAATGTGGAATTGAAACTCGGTTATGGAATTATTACCAATAACGTCTATCGCTAATAGTAAATGATTGCGAATTTATTGGCTCGGAAATGGATTGAAAAAGGTTTGAATAAGTTAATCAAAATGAGTTCTGAGGTGTTTTCCATCCAAAACGTCAAGTTTCATGACATCGAAATCTACAACTTATATTACACGGCATTTATTATGAATTTAGCCTCATTTCTTACGAAATGATCCAGATTATAGGTTTTGAAAAATGAATTAAAGGTTATTACCGACTCGAAACCGTTCTGAAGGAAACAGTTATGTTTTAAAGACTTTTTTTATACGTTGTTTCATAATTGTTGTTACAGCTTGTACGAATCTCGTAATATTTCGAATACGTTAGACGAAGGATTTGACCTTTATGTATAGTTTCGTAAGTGGAACTAGTAAACGTTACACAGGTTGTATAAGGTCAACGTAATAGCTGGGTCTTATAAAATATAGGTTACTACTAAAGATAGTAATATTTTTATCATTTGAAGCTTATTCATAAACGGATAACAAACCTATTCAATTCAATAAGGTATAGATAACAAAGAAACGTAGGTATATTCAAACCTTATGATAAACGCATTTGGTAACATTAACTGTTTTGAGATAGAATACAGTAATTAAACATTACTCTACGCACGTTAAGTCGTAAAAGAGTTGCTAAACCCATTGATATAATTGGAACCTATATTTTGAAAAATAACAACGAAGTCCCATAAAATCGCATAAAACAATTAAAAAATCGCTCCTCATAAACTTCGACGTTGATAATGAATTTGACGTTAAGAGTAACAATTTTACTCCAACTATTCGTAATAATTATAAGGTAACATACGTTACTAGTTCGTTTTTTGAAAAAATATCAACTATAATATGCACTAAAAACTTAATTCAAAACCGGTAGGAAACTGATAAAAGTTGAATAAATTCATTTCAATGGTATTACATTTAAGTTATTCGTTCAAAAATATCGTGATTCGTATAAAAACGTCGGACCGCAAAGTATAACCTGAGCTTAAAATATATTTTCAGTTGTATAACGATATTAAAGTTTCGGTTTTAGTAGCCGGTAGAAACTTAATCAGTTGTTTGAATGAACTCGAGAGTTATCGTCTTGTAAACGAAATCCTCACTATGGTCACAAAACCGTAAAATAATATCATTTTTATGCAATGTTTCGAAATGAATTTTTAAAATATTTGATATTCGTTCATACGAATATCGAGATTAAAACTCTTATCGTTTATATGTATCGTTCGTATCAAATTAAGGTAAGTAACGTCTCAGATAATAACGGCGTTTTAGTTTTTTTTAAGTTCGATATTAGTAAAAGGTTCATAACTTTCGGAAACAAATTCGCTGACAATGATAAGCCGAAAGACGTGTATATTCGGGAGCGGTTTGACAAAGCCTATTCAAGGTGTAGTGATTATAATTTACAACAAAAAAACGGGGGTTGAAACGCCGTATAAAATATCTTAATTCTGTTATAAGAGTATATCTAGTTGTATATAAATGGTCTCTTTATTATAAATTAACTGCAAAAGGAATTGAAAAAGTCGTTCCAACTAGCGTACTTATTTCTAAGAGAGTCGGCACGTGGTTATATGGTATTTCAAGTTTTTATAATTCGTTAGTATGGTGCACTGGCTCATAATGATCCTCAGTTTTACATTCAATATTTTAAAGTAATTCATGATCCATTATAATTCCTCATCATGAATCCAATATTTCAATTAAGTAAGAAATATACAAAAAAATTAATAAGGTACTAAGCGTAAATTGTAGTAAGCGTCTTGTTAAAGAAAATACCACGATAAAGTCTAACTGACTCAATTGACTTTTAAAACTTCGTATCATTTAGGGTTCTACTAGGCGAAAACTAATTCAAAAAATAAATTAAATCCTAAGCAACTCGAGACCATCTTATTATTCGGGCGTCTAACGAAAAACGAGGCCTTTTTTAGTCAAACAAATCAAAAGATTAGCAATTTCAAAGTAGTCCCGAATAAATTACCGAAATATGTTTAGTAAAGGCGATAAAATACCAGAATCCCAATACAAACAAAGAAGTCACGCATTCCTGAGTGGCGCATGACTTCTCTAGGTTCATACCCCAAAAACCTGATTTTGAAAATACTAAACGTATAGTTGAATATATCAAGGTTAAAACAGATGGTGTTAAAAACTCGGAATACCTGCCCAATATTAACGTTATCATCAGTGAAACGGCTATTCAAATATACCAAAATACAGTGGAAATAAAGACAACATAATATCTAGAAATAGACGTATTAAATTATTGATATATCATAAGAAGGTAAGTCATATATTACGAAAGCTGAAAAGGGAAATTGAACCTTTAAAAGTTTCAAAATATATATAGAGCGAAATTTGCCACTCGTCGCCTTATAGAATACCTAGCTTATAAAAGTCGACTTTAACGTTGAATTTAATAAAAAGCCTAATTTGTAAAATATTCGTCAACTTTGTTGAATAAGAGGAGAAGGATAGGGGTTAGCTTTTCTAATAACATTGAGTTTAGAATAATCTGTGTAACAAAATAAACCGCTTACAGATTTCTTATCAAAAAGTACGGATACACCCGCTAATAAGTTACTAGGACGAATATAACCACAGTCAAACAACTTGATCAAAGTCTTTATTAACACTAGAATCTCCTCCCGTAATATATTGTACAACAGCTCATAGAATATTTTCCAAAACTAACTATAAATGTCATTGGGAAATAGGATTTCGTAATCGACTTCGAAATGATAAAAAGTTAGCCTATTTCTTAAAGCTTTGTCAATGAAAGACGTAAATTGTTTCAAAGTATCGGGCAGCTTGTCGTCAATAAAAACGGGTAATTTCGGTGCTCAAGACTTATTAATATTTTTGAAGAAAATGATCATAAATCGCGTAATGGTAACTTAATCACTTCGAATTTTACGAAATATTATAACTCTATAACAACACCGACGCTTTCAAGTTCTTTTCATACCTACATAAGATCCCTCTCTTATATACAGTAATTATAAATTCGTCTGAAAACGAATATATAATTCAAAACATTGTAAATGCACATTTGGCTTTTATCAACCATTTACCCCAATAAACATCATATTACGAATAAAAAATGACAATATAAACAGGAAGTTGATATCGATATCCATCTAAAATAACGTCTACACAAATTATTGGAGAAGGAAAAGAAACCGTAAACCAATTTTCAGAATATTACGGGAAACTCTACCAAGTTATTCTGGTAAAATGAAAATACGTGTAAATTTTAATCAACGGGTAAACCATTCATTTACAATTTTACAACATTCGTAACTTATATTTACTACAACCTTCATAAATCGCATAAAGGTTCAAAGTAAATTTATTATGAGCGGAAACTTATTTAAAACTTGAAATTAATTTTATGATGTATACCAAAAAATGGTGTGGGATTAAGATTAAATGTTGTTTATTATTCAAGTTGTTTATTGATGTAGGAGTTTCAGAATTAGCTATTTGCGATCAAAGTAGCCGGACGCTAGCCGTTTCCCAGTTGTAAGAGTCTAGATAATTTGGTGATCACTTTTCAAACGAATTAAGATTTTTGCTGGTTAATTTTAACATTTAACTTTGAAATGGATTGAATTAAAATTTCTTGATATTTTAATAGCAATATCGTCTCTACCTCTCAATTGCCGTGGAAATCGTCAAAGTTTAGAGATCTTCTTTACCTATTCCCGTAAGAACTATTGTGGTTTGAAGGGGATTTTCGCAAGAGTTTTTCCTTCATTTTGCCCGCGTAAATTACTATGAAAAACTGCATTTTATTCCATCTAGTTCATTTTTACCTAATTCATAAGAACTTATTATTGTTTCTAGGGCTTAAGAATTTGCAACGTTGTATATTAAAATTTTGTTCGATGTAATTATAGTATTATATGGTCAAGTGATGGATTATTCGTTTCAAATTTAGCAGACCTCTCGCCGATCTACACACTACTTTGTTGGAACAATTGTATGGCTAGTACCACACTTTGAATCTGACACTCTACTTCAATTGACTTGACTGTACTGCACTTGAATTCCATTCAAACATCCAGTTTTTTACCAAACTTGATTACCAACTTTACATTTATAACAACTATAATTGTATTATATCGGCCATTTATCTTTATTATAACGATATTTATGGTAAGTTATGTATCTCGATGAAAGTATTCTATTGTAAATTTGACTTAATTTTAATGTTTAGTATGATTTTGCGTAATATAGTCCATTAGCATACGTGATTTAAATCCAAATAAACACTTATAAAAATGATTATTCATAGTATTTCAATATGCAGTTTTCAGATTCCATTACACCGCTATTATGATATCGATTCATAGAAATTGAAATAAATTGAAATATCATAAATGGCATCTAACTCTACAAATATATTTTTCCATACGATTTCAACGTCGATTTAGAAGCAATATATAGTAAATTATAGTTAATTTCGTTGCGAAAACTTTTCAAAAAACCCATGAAAAACCTAAATAAAACTTTATATATTAAACCTCAACATTTTCACAAATATAAAGCATAAAATTAAGTATAGCTAACCTGGAAAATGAAAACATCGATTTTCCTATAAAATATATTGTATGACTTAGCAATAGAAAAATATTTACATTCGTTTTCTTCGTAGTATTAATAATTTTATTAAATTGTTTGCGATGTTGCATGCTCTATAGTATTCTATCTTATAAAACACTAGGTAATATCACAACAATGTTTGTAAAAATTGTTTATACTGGTTTCTTTAACGCCTAAATAGGTAACCATTTTCTGATTAATTTATATGTTCGGTAGAAGTTTCTTTATGTATATAACATTTCTTTTGCATAAGAATTAATATGTTCATATTTCAAGAGAAAATAAAATTGGTTCGATGTAACTGTTATATATTTCAGCACCGAAAAATAACGATTACTATATATTTAAACGACAATAATTTGAATCTATATCGTGGGAGCATCCAATCGCTTTCGATTTAAGGAGTTCCTATTGTAAAACGAACAAATAAGGAGTTGAGAAAAGTACCCAGCTTCTAATAAAAGAATAATTTTTTTTTTTTAAGATTTACTATCACTGGGAAGTGCTCACTACGTGGCTAGTATAGTTTGACCCTCGCTAATGTGAAAATGCATACATATACCGGTAGGAAGGCTCGCAACCTGAAGTCCTCACCGTATACAACCACTACCCTATTCAGTTCCCCGTCTCTAGGTTATACCCTTTAACCTTGATGAACAGACCACCACATTCCTTATGCCACACGTAAAGAAACTGAGAGACGTATCCTTTACACCTGTATTCAATTTCCGAACCGTTGCGCTATATATACTGTTAGATACCTACTGAAGGGGCCTTTTATCAACTATATAGGTCCTCGCTTCCTAAAGAAACCTTTTCCTCCAACGAATGTGGATTGCATTCGTAAAGGTTTTGTTTAGGTGGTCACGTCGAAAGAGTACAACCACCACTTGGTGTATTGGATATTAGTTCTCAACCTTATACCTGTAACAGGAAAAATATCCTCTACCCATAAAAAAGAAAAATATCAAATAAAACCTTCGACGAGAAACCGGACTTCAAGCCAACCTTCCAATTAAGGCCTTGAGGTACCCTACAATTTAGAAACCCGTAAGGGCATAAAAACTTTAGCATTAGCCGGGACGCGCTATATGGTCATAACAGTCCCCGCTCGACGCCTACTCGCATCGAGGATGTGACATTCCTGAACAAGTTAAGGGCGTATAAAACACATATATCTTGGTTGAAAGCCCGTGGCGGTAGGGAAAATATACTTCACAACTCGGTGAAGGACCTACTTCATAACTCGATGAAAAAATCACGACTCGAGCTACCTTTTTGCCACGGACTGCAAGCGCAAGAAGTATAAAAGAATCGTAAAACGGGTACACCACTATTCGAGTGGTGTGCCGGAAAAAGTCTTCTGTGAATAGCCAAAGAAAGGCATCCAAAAATAGTCGAAGGCTCCGCTAAGTGGGCGGGGCGCCGATGTAGGTGTTGACGACCCAAAGATAAATGAATAAATAAAGCCGTCAAGTGCGAGGGATTATAATAAAGGTCTTTCTTTGAGATATTAAAGCGCAAAAGGAATCAAACTTACATTGCAATTGCAATTCAAGTTTAAGTCTAAAGGCCCCGCTAAGCAAGCGAAGCGCCAGTGTAGGTGACGACGACTCAAAGATGAAGAAATAAATAAATAAATAAATAAATAAATAAATCCGTCAAGTGCGAGCGCTTATAATAAAGGACTAGAACTTAAAACGAAAAAGAAATCAAACTTACAGTGTGTAAGTTCAAGTCTAAAGGAACACACTGGCACAAGTAACAAGAGACAGAATCGCTAGTTGTAAGAGCTATTCTCTGGATGCACCGCTACGCGGGCGGTACACCAGGCCGACGACGATCTCCAGAGCCAAAAAGGGGTCGCCGGAAAAGATTTAAGTGGTGATAAAGCCGATTAAAGATGTTATGGTGGAATAGGATGCATGAGAAGTGATGGTGTTAAGAGCGGCTGGATCTGAAATTTTTGATCGGAAGTGGGTACTGTTGGGGTTGACATTGTAGGCCCCCTACCTTCCTTAACAAGGTGGTCCGTGCACATGCCAAGAAAGTTGATCTAAGGTCGAAAATGAAAATAAAGTTCGTGTAATTTATAAAGCCTTAAAAACTTAATTCCATACTAAATTATTATTAGCAATGTTTTACAACCATCACTTAAAATCATTACTAATTAAAACTTCTATAACCCGAAAATCACCAAATCGGTGTTAGATATAAAATTTATTTTTATCGAAGATTTGGTTGAATATAGGCACATCATTCTTTTACCTTGTTTTACGATTAAATCCTTTTCAAAAATGAAATAATATTTCTGGTATTAGGGTTAGTTGCCTTAATATATATATTATATTCACCGTGTAATCATTGAAGTTTAAAGACCTATGAATACGCTTTATATTCACGCGATTTATGAATATAATATTTTACGATATTTTTTCAATTATATCTTTTGTCGACTCCAAAATCCGGAAGAGCGTGCTTTAAAACGATTTTTCAAATGTGTAATACGTCCACGTTTCTATGCTTGTATTCGAAAACCAACTTCATACTTCAATAAAGCAAAATCAAGTTTTAACTCTAAAAAGAAACAATGCAAAGGTACAATAAGCTTAAAAAGCATTTGAAAATTATACATTCGAATTCAATTTTCATTTCTCATAAACTAGACTAATATAACAAGGAAGTCTTATTCAATTTTAATATCTACTTTTAAAAACAACAAGCGCTAAAGATTAGAATAAACCAAATGAAGACATCTACAACGAAACTTTTATAAATCGTTACAAGCTTCTTATAACAAATTAGGTAGCTTGATGCAAATGAATAGCGTATAATGCAGTCGTTTACCCTTATTAGCAACGTTGAAATATCTTTGCCAATAGATTTTGATCAAGAAATCTATCTTCAACATTTACAATAAATTGGAAAGGAAAATATATCAGGGTATCATGCGTTATAAGAAACTTGAAACTCAAAAAAAAATCTGTTTCTACTTCTCTTAAATAATGGTGAAATATCAAGTTGTAAAAGTCTTGAATACGTTTCGTGATTCTCGATATACCGAGTTCATTAACATAAAAACGGGGTAGCTCCACTTATTAAAATATTAGAAAGGACTATTCAAATAGAATCAAGAGCTCTTTATTGCGAAATGACAATAAAAACTCGTTTGAAAACCTTAAATGTATATTAAAAATGTTGGGGGAAAACAAGGATGTCACCGATAAAAACTTTTTGAAAATAAAGAATATATTAAAAAGGTTCATCTGTCAACCTTTGTTCATTCGCTAACGAGTTGAAAACCCAAATCAATGTGAACTTTCATCTTTTTGAACCTCGTCAATTCAGAAAAATAAGACGATCGTAAGAATCTAGGTTAACAAAATGTTCAAAAAGATCTTTATTATACTTTTTACAATGGAATTCCATTTTTTCATTATACAGATTTAATGATATTACTTTGAAAAGAAAGGTGGTAACTTTTATGGGTATTTTATTCATTTGAATATGAGAAATTGAAAATTGTATTACTTTTTTAATTTTAATTACAAATTACCTTAAATTATTAGTTTAGAGATAGGGTTTTTTTTCCGAATTGAAATAGGGTATGAAAAAAAACTTCATTTCACATATTACCTGTTATTGATGGGTGAAATCTTTATTATTTTCGTTATAAGGACATTGATAGCGCTAGTATCTATTTAAACTCCCTAATAACTTTTTTATACTTACTTTCTTTATACAATGTGAATCTCCTCAATCACTTTTACATAAGTTCCATATATAGTGGTTAGTTTTGAGACGTTCTCATGCTTTTTAATATTATACCAGAAATCACATATACGAGGCGTATTAGAGATACCCTAGGTATATATGAAAATCTTAAAAACTATCAGTTCAAGAATATTTTCCTTTCTACGTCTTGAATTATATAAAGGAACGTATTTTGAAAAGGAATGAGCGTTCCAGGACTTATAGATGTATTATATAAGAAAACTGGTAATATGGTGAATATATTCTTCGTATTGGGTTAGAACCAATTCAAAATTGTACTCCAATAAAAAAACAATAACGAAGTCATGTTTTTAGTGTGAATAACGGTATATTGTTCCTAAATAACCTTCTACAACAATTCTTGTAGGTTGAGATACGAAAAAAAAACTTTTTACTCTAATAACTCATTATAAAACTTAAAGTCCTTTCAACTATTTGGCCCAAAAATATTTTAAGTTCTTGCATTTATCCATAATTCTCATGTGAATATTTGGAGTAATATTAACAATAATTTCAAAAGAATTATCAAGCTAAATTCTGTGAAATATTATCGTATCGACTACAATGTTTATTATAATGATATGTTACGATATAAATATAAATGAACCGCCCTTTAAAAAGTAGACAAAATCCACTGAAACCTGTTTAATTGAGTCTGGTTACACTTATATAGCCTTATAAGAATTAATATTTGATACGGTTTCCATTTCCAAAATCTTGTAAATATTGCAAGTTACGTCGAACTTATCATTGCGTAGCGCAAAAAAAAAACGAGATATTAATATTTCCATATTTATTAACTTTAACGAATTATTAATATAAATAAGTTTAACGTCAAACTTTACGACTAATTATACTAACACAAATTATTATATTCACACAGGTAATTCATTTACTTTATATATCAAAACGTGTAAATTCTAGCTTATTTTCATCTCGAGTTTTACCGGTAGTCTTATAAGACCTGTAATAAATTATAGATTTATAATACCAATTTTCCTTGGTAATATTGACTTCAAAAGGGTTTTTTCAACAAATGTTGTCATGACCTCGATATCTAAAAAAATTAAAACATTTGGATTATTAGAAAAAGCTTCTTGTAAGTATTCAGAAAAGCTTATAAAATCTAATACCAATGAAGGCTTTTTCTCATTAATTTACCGTGTTAAAATAAGATCTTAAGCTCTAATTATATATTCTACTATAGCCTCTTAAAGTTCAATACAAACTGTATATTCCTTTCTCTTGTTCAAGATGATAACAAGCTTATCAAAGCATTTTGAAATTATAGAAATAGTTCATTCCTTGATTCGATAAAAATTTAAAGCAGATTACAAATTTGGAAGGATTTGGAGACAACAGTTATATATCTAACAGTTTTAGTTAACGTTTATACACAATCTATGGATTGAGTGGACAAGGTCGATAACGCCTCAGAAAAAAGAAGGATACAGATAATAGGCATAAGTCTTTTCCATCAAAACCCGATTAAATATAATCAACGTTGTGCCTGCTGTTAAGATTCTTATTATAATGATCCTTACGACAGTCGTTACGATCCTCTTGATGAATACTGTGATCATCGCGACATTTATTACGGCGAAAACAATCACGATGATAATTATCTAAATAATGATCTTGACGGCAACTATTTTCGTTACGCCGACAACCAATACTTATAGCGACGGCTGCTAACGTAACAATCTCGCTATCTATTATCATCTAGGAGCTCCGGGTAACGGTCATAGATCCAATTATATGTCGAATTTATACGAATGCTAAAGGAGTATTACTATTTATATTTATCAGGCTTTTTACAGATATTTTAATGATTCTGTTCTCAATTCGTAACATCTAACGATAATAAGAATTCCTCTTAACCGTTACGTCAAGGAGTACTACTTTCGTTTCCTTCAATCTAGCAATATCATTCTTCATTATCGAACTTAATTAAGGTTCAAGAAAAAAATTGTGAAATATTAAAATCCAATCCCATCCAAATATCAATAACCACAATTCGTCAATTAACAATTTTCTGCTCAAGTATACCTATAGCGTTGGTTTAGCATAGCTTAGTGTAAATATACTTTTTCAAAGCGAATTTTTATCGAGTAAATATCATATTTTAATGGTATTACGATTTTTTTCAATAGCGCAATCATCATTGATAAAAAATATGTAACCATATCCTCTATCACCAAATTCAGGCTTCAGATATATATTACTCGACTAATGATTGATTTAAGTTTTGGGTTTTACTAATACACGGTAGATTCATAAAACGAAGTAGAATTTTTTTCTGTATTTAAAACTGAATATTTTCCTCTCCTATATTGTTAACGCAATCGAGCATTTTATAAAAGCTCCAACTATCTATAAAAGAAACATCTTAAACGACAGTAATTATGCCAAGATTACCAAAATCAACATATTCGAAATAAAAACAAAACTAACCGCTTTGTGTTTCAGGTATCGAACACCTGTTAAGCATTGTAAAAGAGTTGTTAAAACGACCCTTATATCTTCATCCTATTCATATTAGAGTTCAAAAAAACATGGTGAAAGCTCATAAAGGCGAGGTGAAGGCTAACGAGGCCTAACACAATAATATAGACTTCTCAGTTTCTCTAGAATCAAAGCTAGTTAGGCCGACTAGGCTTGCTGTATTACTCGGGTTTTTTTAACTTTTATGTTTAATTGCTACACACGAACATCTAGAATATCGTCTTAAGAATTAACTACAATTGTGATGTAAATTACAGAGTTTTTAAAGCTTAATTGAAAGGGTATTTCTCAAAAGTTGGTTATTAGGGATCGTAAGTATTTAAGTGTTTATAATATGGCAAGTTGGGGTGCACCGATAAGGGTAAACATTGCTGAATTATCTTATTTAACTTAGTGATGAATTTAGTTGGCTTTTATGGTTGTGGCGGATTGATAACGGATATAGCGATATTTAGGTTAAAAATGGCTTTTCTACTCGAGGAGTACATTCAACTGTGGCTACAACATATACTTTAATTGCTCAAATAAAGGAAACAATTGATGATTTTCTGATGATTTAATGCAGCGGTGGATGATAGTAATATTATAGCCTAGTAAAAGTTGAAAAAAAAATTCTAATGCCAAATGATCATGAAAAGATCAAAGTTATTATTTAAGGGGTATCATATAGAGTAAAATCAAATAATTGGCATTGCAGAGTTCAATTGTAGTGGAAAGTGTAAGAAAGAAGGTTTAAGTTTAGCTTATAGATCCAAATGAACAGGAAAAACTAAATATATACAGCTCCATACAAACCACTAACAATATTTTCAGGCACTCATACAGTCAGTTGCACTTCCCTCCTAGGCCAGTACATCAAAATCATTCCAAATTATCGTAAAATATGGAACGTTTTCATACTTATATACTGACAAAAAACTCGTAGTTTTAATGATTTTAATATCTATCAAATTTGAGGAAAACGTAATATTTCTATGGAACACAGATTATTTTCGGAAAAAAGAGACAGCCAATGGAGTTAATAGTATCGAGGCGGCCCAGAACGAATAATTCATAGGTTTCTTACAGTTACGTGACATAAAACATACCGGGTTATAGAAGAGAGGATTATTTTAATTTGGATGTATATTAAAATAAGAAACTAACAATCGAGGCAGTAATTAATGATAAAAACAACAATATATTATATGCAATACTAGGGTTCTAGAAGTTACTAAAAGGAGTATTAAACTCTATCCTTGGTACAAAAGTTTCAATGGATTTTTCTTTTTCCAAAAAGAAATGCAATAAATTATTTTCAGACTGTTATTGTTACTCGTTCTGTTGATAACGATTTGAACGTGAAGTTAATGGTATCAAAGGCATTATGGTGCATTGTTGACCCTAAATTTTCTTTTTACACATATGAAAAAGAAGCTAGAAGAAAGCCGATTTCCCCGTTAAATTCTCTCTTTAGCAATTCTATCTCAATATAAAACTGTTGCTATTATTAGTTGCTTAACCCAGAGGAAACTTCATCTTCATCACTTTTTAACGGTTTTTGTGGTGAAATTAAATCTGATTTCACTACAAAACAAATTAATATTACCGTGAGTGGATTTGGGATAAGATTTATATTGAAATAACCTATATGAAGTTATAAAACGAAATAAATTTTGTTTTTATATAATTTTTCTATAATTGTTCATATTATTCTCATATCACCAGATAGTTCAAAAAAGACAAAGTTTCATAATGAAATTTGCATTCAATAGGAACCGAAGTTATAATGAATACTAAGATTTCAATAACTGATGAAACGATGATAATATTATAACCATGAGAATCTGAAAACAAAAGAAGTATTAAGTTCTTATTTAATGAAATTCATTATTCCTCTTATAATATTCACAATCAATGGAGAACCTCATGAATTTGACAATAATATCGGCAATTTCACCCTTGTTGGGATGAAAAAAATGATTTGAATAAATAATGTATCAAATTATTTCATGGACTAAAATGAATTCAATTCAAAAAAGGATATACCGTTAAACCTCGATTATTTGAAGCTAGAATACTAAAAATCTGGAATATATGAGGAATATCACGGTGGAGGTACTTTTCCCTCATGCGTATCTTTCCTTTTTTAGCATACCAACAAATCAACTCTGTTATTTATAAAAATTTAGGCTCCATATAATGATATATATACTCCATAATGATAATTATCTTTCCATACGTAAAATAGTTTAGCCAAACAATTCTCTTCATTAGAGAAAGTAGTATAATATTGTTATTGTTTTAAGTTTGAGCAAAGTATATATTTGAAATGCTATTTAACGTTATCTATTTCCAATATAAATCTATTGAAAATGAAACGAACCTTCGTCAAGTGAATAATTGAACACAGTATAATCAATATATACGTCTTATAAAATAACTGTTACCATGAAATTTGAAATGTCATACAATACTTTGAAACATTATTGGGATAATATTTGTATTATTTTCATTAATATTGGTTTCGAAATAAATTCGTTTATATCAGAGTAAACCTCCATTGATTTCAACATGGAAATTGTATTAGAAGTCTATATATACACTCTAATATAAGTATAACAGCACCTTAGACGTAATGGAATAATTTGCAAAGGAATTTCCGTGACGTAGACCAAAAGAACCTTACGATGGTTAATTACGTCAACCGCAAGTATGGATACGGGCGCCCTTGATGCATAAGGTTTGACTCATCAACTTTGGACTAAAGTTAATAATTATGTAAATACGAATAGGGTTGAAATTTAAACGGACCTGATAACTAAAAGAACTATTTTTATAATAGTTGAAGGAAATATTAAATTTATAAAGAATCTGGCTATTGGTTAGCTCATTACCCTCCACTCTCTGCTACTGAATGAAATAACAAAAATGTAATGTATTACATTTAGTACTTTACCACTATTAAATAGAATTACTTAGATACCATTACAGACTTCAAAGGCAACGAGATAATTAACGGTCACGATTCCTTTGAGTAAATTAAATGGCACGAAAACTTAGTTCCTGACGCAGCTTACTAAGTAGCCGACTACGCCTTTTTTTTATTGCCTGTGTGGTGAAAACCCTTACCTTTGACCTGATTTAGCTCATAATCCTTTATATACCTTTAAATTTCGTGATCGTTACGTGGAACACTCGTCTTAAAGTATTATACCAGACATTGGAGTAGTAAGTTACTTAATAGTAGGTTATTCATAATATATAACATTTCAATGGGAAAATATTACGGCTATGAAGATTGATCGTTACGATGCTAGCAAATTTGAAGTTGGATTCTGACCAAGTGAATAATTATCATTAATAAGGATAACAGTATTTTAAATTGTTTTGGAATTAGGTGCCTTTTATATTATCAAGTCACCAACCGGGTTCCTTTTTTACCTAGTGTATATAAACAATTCTGGCGTTAACGTTAACGTTAACACCGACGATCTGATGAAAATAGACTGCAAGATTCCTTTCACCTTTAAGTAGGGAATTTACGGTTTTATATTTAAAGTCTCAGGGTAATGGTGTCAAACCTAACAGAGTTGGAGATATGTTAATTCTACGGGAATTTTAACTACTTAACTGTTAATATACTATATACAGTTCTAAAGTTAGCAGGATACAAACATGGGAGATATATTATTCTAAAAACTATCGAAAAAATTGTCATTATTGCCAAATTCTTGCCGAAAGCCCCCGAAAATTCAAGTTTATATTAAACAACAGCAAGGACTATAACTTAGAGGTTTTTATCGATGTATTTTACATAAATAATAAGCATATTTTTTACGTCATTAATTTTGAAACCTTCTTTTGAATGGTTACGTTTTAAAAGTACTTTTCGATATATAATACGCGGAAAAGGTTTAAAAATATTATGGGTTAACACGTATTTGAATCTACCTAATGTCGTTATTTAGGAAAATAGTACCAAATTTATAGCGGCGGAGTTTTGAAAAACGCTAAGATAATATTAATCAAACAAACAAGTACCTTGAGTGGCCCATTTTAGTATTGGAAAGGTTCAAAGAGTACATACGCTACTTCGCCGAGCGTACAATATCCTTAAAATAGAAATTAAAAGATCGATAAATTAAGAGGCACGCTTTTAAATAGCGGTAGAGGACTTAATCGATATTTTAAGCCCTAATAGCCCAATATTAACGTTATTGGTCTTTAGAAAGTACTTACGCCTAACGAGTGAATATCTGCTATTAATAAGTACTGAGAAATAGATCGCAAACTACGGAAAAGAACTGAAGGAATTGCTGAAGGAATAGACACAACGTTAAGTTAATAATATTATCAATATCAGGAACGTCCCTAAGATTATCAATGCATTTTCTTTATTGTTACAAAGTGAGGTTCTGTTGTGAGTGGAACAGAGTAAATAGGAGGGACTATATAAAACCGAGAGTATCACTAACTTCAAAATAGTTGGCAAAATCACTAACGACCCCGTAGCTTTTCGTACCATCCAGGTTAAGCCTTATATAGGGGTATCTAACTATGAAGACCATTAAACCAAGTAAAAGAATTAACATAAACCTTACTTATTCGTTATCAATAAGATAATAAAACGCCGCCAGCAAGAATGACCCGCAAAGAAGAGGAATATGAAAGAGGAGTAATACATATTGAGCCGCGTTTATAATACAAGTTGGGTAAGGAAAAAAAAGAAGAACGACAAGAACTTGGTACTAAATCTTTAAATATAAAGAGTTATTAAGAACTTTAGTAGACTTTTTTTTAAAAAACGATAAAGTCGAGATTAACCGCTTATTAACGCAAAGGGTTGTACAATTCGTACCGAATGCTAAATTCAATCTTTAAGACCTAAATGTAACAATTTTTTATTCGACGATTATCTACGAGGTTGAGGGTAAAACTACTGGCCGGTTGTACGAAGCATTATGTCTAATGGCTTAAAGATATAGTAATAAAGGCAAAACCTTAGTCCTTGGGTAATTACCATCGATTGAACAAATTAGCTACCGTTTGGTAGTCGACTAAAAAAAATATTAATGAAGACTAAAGATAAATTTACACTTAATAGCTGAGATATAACAAAAATATATATGTAATTAGCAACCAACGTATAGAGAATCGTACAACTGGAATTTCTTTAGGAACTTCGTGTCATTTACATTCCAGGGACAGTAACACGATGTATTGAACCTTTATAAAAATGAGGTAAAACAAGGATTCATTGGTTTTTATCCTACTATGCGCATTTTAAATTAAAGTTAGGTATAAAATCCTGATTCTTCGATCCGTGTTTATTGGTAATATAAGAGACAAACTTCGGCTTGGTGTATATATAAATTATTGATGCCCTTTTTGTTGTAACTGCTGGTTTTATAGAATCGGAAAATCGGGTGATGAAGGACTTTAAGTTTTGGAATTGCAAGCCGACTTCGACGTTGATGAAGGGTAACTAATTTGACTCAAACGGATCGTCGATCCGTATACTAAGTGTTAATACCAGTCTTAGCTTTAGTTAAAGGGGTTAAAACGCTAACTTAATTACAATTAATAAGACTAACGTAGCTAATGCTTAACTGTATCTGAAAGAAAGTATCTGTGGTAGCTATATAACCACTTTATGTCAACCGGAGGCCTTTTACGATTTATCCCTTGCGATATCAGTACAGTGACTAATAAGTAAAGACTTTAACCGGCTAAATAAGAGTTTTAAATGAAAAATACCAAACCTGGACCGAGGGATCATTATGGTTCTAATCGATCTGTCGAGTGCTAAGTTCATAATCTTTACGAACAGATATTCTACAAATAACACCGACCTATCTTCACAAATCGGCGTCCTAATAACTTTCTTCAATAAAGAAAGGTCAAGGACCAATTGATCAGTATCAGCAGCCTAATTTATTAGACTTTTGTCAAATGTAAGAGGATTACGCGAAACGTGTTGGATTTAAAGGTTTATGTCATAATAATAAGCTTTAATATAGGTATATTATAGGAAACCATTAACGTTATTTCTAAGCAGCTGAAGATTCCTCCTATTCTGGTGATAATTTGTACCGACTAGAGAAGTCTGTTCTAATACCTTTTAAAGCTTGGAGCCACTAGTGAAAAACAACTGATAATCAACGTGATGGTATTTCGCGAAACCTATAAAAGTAAGTAGATTGAGGAGTTCTGGTGAATTAATAGAAAAGATAATCCTGCTAAAGCTATAACTATGATGTCATCAAATCAGGCATTTAAAATGTTTGTGGATAGTTACAGGTTAACTATACGTATCGACGGCTACGTTAATCGGTCGCCCGGCAAGGCTAAATTACTTCGCGGCGGTTAGGAATATGCTGGAGAAATGGAAGATTGCCAGGGGACTGACTATGGTAAATTATTTAATTAGTGTAGTTGAGGAGTTTGTTTGGTCTTCTGGAGGAAAAATGTTTTGTGGGAATCGATAAAGTCGAGCTTTGGAGCCGTGAAGCAATTAACAATAATTGAGGTTAATTGAAGTGTAAATGTGTGCAATTCGATACGGAGGTTAATTAAAATTGACAGGGGTTTGAATAATTAACGAGGTCGCAGTTTAGCTCTTACCAGAAAAACTTGCTTAATTACATTAGCGTGCGTATACAAACTAAAAGGCTACTAGTATTGAAATAATAGTATTTATAATGCAGTAGATCAACTTTACTTACAGTAAAGTTAACTATACTAAATGCAAGTTAAGTGTATTGTTTTGTGTAAGCTTACTATATTAGCTGCAAGTCAATTACAGTGTACGCTAACTTTATACCAGGGCACGGGCCAAACAATTAGCCATGAAAATAACTTCGCATACCGGCTAGCGGTCTGCCAAACCTAAAACAATACATCCACAACGTGACCATACCATACTACTATTAATTCGACCAATTCAATCGAAAAAGTTGCAATGTCTAAAGTCTTACCAACAATTTTGATTAAAATATATAAACAAACGTAAATAAATGTATTGAAAATATATGATAAAAACGATTATGTATTGCGAGTTTGCCAGTGGTTCTACGAATTACTTTTATAAGTATTATTTATGATAGTGTATTTGAAATATTGATCTAATTGTTTTCATAATTATTTGGTAAGTTTCTTGAATTATATCATTCGTATTATTATAATGTATATATTACTATATACACTAGAATGCATTATGGTTTGGTACAAGATATCAGTTTTTCTTTGAGACACCATAGGGAAGTAATATATTTTCAAATATAATTCTTGAATAAATGAACGATTTATTATCACGCTTGAGCTAAGTTATACACACCGATATCGCCAGTAGGCATGCAATCTTTTATGAGATACCTGAGGATAAAAAATCATTCTATAGTGTGAAGGGACTGAGCCAAGGCTGTTGTTCATGGTGGTCGGATACTTTTTATAATCCTCAACGAAAAGTAAGGAGAAATCTTTGTTGTCGATCTAATGTAGAGTAATAATCATGGGGTGCAGCCTAGTCATGTAATTCGTCACGTTATGTGGCCATGCTTTGAATCCGCATAGACATACATGAAAGTATCGTAAAAGTACTGTAAAATAGTGGTAATTATTAACAAGGTATTAATTTGTAATATTACTACCGGACTACTTGTTGTCGATGCCAGCATTTGAATCGTTCACCGTAGAATACTTCGGCGTATTTTGAAAGGCTCCGGTGTTTCTTTCATTCATTGCGGAATGCCTTAGTTTATTACGAAAGGCGTTGGCGTTTTTGCCGTCGATTATGAAATGCTTTGTCATATTGTGAAAGGCGTCGACTTTTTCGCCGTCGGTAATAGCGTTATCGCCGTTACCTTTTTATAAATAGCCTCTTCCTCTTATATTTAACATTTGTCAACCTTTTCTTTTCACAAGAATCATCCTTTGATAATAGGCATTTTTTAATCGTTTCCCTCTAGCTCTCCTTCAACACTATCTAATTTACCTTCTTTTCAAGGTTACTGTTGAAATATACAATAGTTACAGTCACACAGCACACAACTCAACAGCAGGGTCAACAAGGCCAACTGGGTGAACAGGGCCGGTCAGTACTTGGTACATATTGCAAGTACTGAATAACTCAACACCAAAGGATGAGGAATTCACCGGAGTTGTAGATATTACCACCAGTACTAGTGTTTTGCTAGTGCGAGTTCTAGTATTGACTAGCATGGAGGATTAGCTTAGAGATACTGCCTAAGCTAGTATTTACTAGCATAGAGGAACTATTATTTACTAGTATACACTAGTATTAACTAGTAAAGGAGTTTCACTTCTGATCGAGATCTTTATGAGGATATGCTTCATTATGAATTTAACATATATCAAGTCCTACATGTAGATTCTAAAATACTTTCATCTACAAGCCTAAATAATATCTCCTTGTGTTGCACATTTAACACATTATTAGTATGATTGTGCATTACTGTGTATGAAATCAGTTACTTCCCCTTACATAGATCAAAATTTCCACTTTTTCCGGACTATCTGATGGCTTTGAGGATACCCCTTTAGTATCCCCAAAACGTGGATTATTTCTTCCATCAGGGTCATTTTATGGCAGTCCCAGTAATGATAGTCCTCCTTTGTAGAGAACTGTTATTGCTTTCGGTCCCTTAAGACCTATAGGTTCTTTTGCTCCGGTTGAATCTACATTCCTTCGATTCCTACTCTTTAAAGTTACTCCCGTTGCTTTAGGTGCTTTGAACCCTCAAGCTCTATTGAGGAAAGGAAGAAAGGAAGTTCGTGATACCCGTGTGGCTAAATTTGAGTAAAACATTTAAGATATTAACGCTGATGATCTTGCTAATGAGGAAGAAGAAGCTAGAACTAGAACCACCAGTTCTCCAAAATCCGTAAGGTTGAAGTCAGTTATCGATTTGTCAGAAAGAATATTAGCTAAACTTGAAGAACGCTTTAGAAAACCAGAACAACCTAAATCGATGGGTATCATCACACTAGTAAAGAAGGAGGAGGGAAACATTAAGAACCCCTTTTTTAACGTCAAAGAAAGGAAACCACTTATATAGCTTAAGTTACAATCACTAAAGGACTGAAAAAAGCTAATCTTTACAAAAATTAGCGTTTGACTAACAGCTATCAAAGGCTTTACTATTAGTAATAATTATTATGATATTTTGGAGGGTATTTTCTAAATCAATATAAATAAAGCCTTAACGGAAAATAACTACAGTTACTTATTTACAACAATCAACTATAGCCTAGCAAAGTCTTTAAAAACTATATGTATTCGAATCCAGACTTACTAGATGATTACTTCTTTCATGATTTCAGTTCTTTCAGCGTTATAGTAGGCATTAAGGACTCATATGAGGCTTTATTAAAGTTAATAGGCATATACTAAGGCATTGAGCCTATTTATTATTAAGAATATTTTGAGAAACTGCGTTTTCTTCTCTCCATACACTATATACCTTTAGCTTTTTCTGTTGAAGCCTTCGAAAATACCAAAAGGAGTTTGATTCATCAAGGCTATGAAGTTGAAGATATTGAGTATTCCTTACAATTTCTGACCTGTATTAAGCCAGAGTTTCCAGTTTAAATAGTCCATATACGATGTAAATTTAGAAAAGCCGTTCCTTTATGACCATATAAACTATAAACGACTTCCAAAAAGAGAACCGGCTTTAAAGAGTAACAGAAACGTTGAATTATATTTTCTAAAAAAATAAAAAAACACCGCAAAACAAGCTACCTGTAACCCTTTACCAACGTATTAATGAGTTTATGAAAAACTTCCTAGTAGGCTTTTACAAAGGCCATTCAGTACCGTCTCATTGGGTATTACATTCAAATTTATGGCCTTTTACTGTTGGTAAATTTATTAGTAAGGAAGCAACAGCGGATGCTATTGCCATGAATACTAGTAGTGTAAAATACTTCCTTTACTTACAGAATTATTATTTTATAGTACTGTTACAATCAATTATGTAGTCAACTACGTAAGAATCTGTACAGGACCTTGTATTAGAGAATTTTGGAGCATTAGAAGCCGTATCTTATACGGGTGTACCCGGTTTAAGGTATCCACTTTCAATATTAAGAGCTTTACTTTTTATATGAAACTACCAAAACGACTAATGAAAGGCTGTAATAAATTCAGGTATTGACGTAGTGTAGGCTTCAATTTTAACGTTAAGTCTTGAATTTTTCTTTCTTTATTTTATATTATAACAATATTTTGCGGCTTGTAAACTCTAGTTTGAAACTTAATGAAAGCTTATTAAGGCTTGTTTTGTTATGTTTTTAATAACGAGGAAAGTTTTTATATCTTGAAATCTAAGGCAAAAACTTCTCCGGATGACGAATTGTGGGAAGTGTTGTTTAGCCTGCTGGTAAAAGAATAGTTTTGATATTAGTTAAGTTTAAGGAAGGTTATATTTATAATACCCCAACTTTTTATAACTGTTTTTATTTCCGTAAGTTCATTATAAACCTAATTAGCTTATCAAAGCTTTATAGCTTGGGAATTGGAATTAGAAACTTGTTATTGGTTGATTTAAAAACTAAGGAAATAGTTGTTACTATGACTATCGACTACACTATTATCTAGGCTACGTAACAATTTTATTGCATTACGATTACCATAGCTACTTCCAAATACTTCTATATTTCCTTTTGATATACCAGGTTTGGTTACATTAGCTTTAAGTTAGCAGAGTAATCATTTGAGTTATTAGACGGCTTAAAAAAGGACTAGGAAATAAAGTATTTTGACTTTATCTCAGCTCTTTGTGAAATTTTTAAGAGTACCTGTTGGCGACCAAGTTTCTAATACAGTATCTGTGGATATTACTATATACCCTCATAGATAGTATATATAGGCCTAGTGGTAGTGCACTGTATTGCAGGGTGCACTCCTGCTGAGTGTATGATAACGTGTCATGCTGCAAGCTGCACTCTTGCAAGACGCAAATTGCATCATGCATGGATCAGTCGGGAATGACTATACCAGACCGAACGGCAATTTATAGATCGGTTTGGAATAGCTATACCTGTCTGAACGGCAATGCATGGATCGGTTTCAAGTGGTACGCTTTGGACGAGAGTTTATAAGTCCTTACCCGTAGCGTATACCTCTAAATACTTCTTTTATATATATATTATATTTTACTACACTTATACTAATCCAACGATTACTTTTGTAAATACTTTTTTTTATGTAAAACTCAAGGTTTTAAACCTTGCCAATACTAATAAGTAGTTGACCCGGTTGATTATATACAGCTTGGGTAAAAAGAGATGAATATAAGTTGAATATCTATAACGGGATATTATAATGGTTTTAAATATTTGTATCCTATCACTTTGTTTTTATAAGAATTATACGCCAGCGTATATAAAGACTATCAAAGTTAAGTAACTTTAAAAATTATAACCTCAATACGATATTATCAACCCTCATACAACGCTTTATTTACTAAAATCTATGTTACGTTGCTATTAACCTTTATTTAACTCTTTAACCTACCAAACCACTTTTTAAAGAGAGTCCTATTACGTATTTAGCTACGTAACCTAAAATCACCAAGTTTTGGAACCCTTAATTAGAACCCAACCGATTTGAAATCAATAATCTATACCGCTGGTAAAATACAGGAGCGGTTACGAATAAAATATCCAAACCGATGGTATGATTTAGAAGCGATTACAAACGCGTTAACTAAACCGATCGCCCCACTAAAAGCGGTCACAACACTTTAATCCGGACCGATAACCAAACACCAGATTACATAATGACATTCCCTTTACCTTACCTATCTTTTCTACGTTCGCCCTATATATTTTTATTTTCGCACGTTTTCCGTATGTAATTTCAGTTTAGTGCTTACAACGTTTAAGTTATTATAACTATTTGGTTAACGTAATATTATTAAAAGTTAATGAAACTAATTTAAGACGCCTAATGAGTTTGTGGTTACGTTTTATTTTCGTATTATTAGTCATTCATTTGTACTAGTAAATGTTAGGAAGCCCTATTTTAACTTCTTTAATTATTTTATGTACTTTTTGTTTGGCGTTTCTAGTCACCTAAATTATTGAACGGCAGGAAATAACTGATTAAACCGTTTCAATTTACCAAATACATATAAAAACTACTATCCCCAACCGCCCCAAAATATTTATAGCCTTAGGCCCAAGACTAATAATACTAAAGGAAGCCAAAGCTTATTTCGACCATCAGGTCAAACATATAGGAATCAGAAAAGCCAAAATTTTCAAAAAAAAACCTGGGCTTTTGTGATAACACTATCGATTCGCTAATTAAGGAATTAAAACCCTATATGGTAAACATATACATCTTGGCCGTTATGTTCCGCTATTGGAAGGAGAAGATCCAAGGACCTAACTTACTAGATAATTTGTATAAAAAATCGAATTAGACGTTGGAAATGTGGTGAACAGTGAATCTTATTATTCTCAAAGGTTTATGTATCCAACTACGAATCAGAGGTATTAATACTCAGTGAGGTAGGAATTGCCTCTTGATAAAAACCCAATTCGAAATAACGTAACTTATCGACGTACTAGATTCGGAAAATGAAAATTTATACCTAACGAAATTTATAAAAGGGTGTTATCTAATGGAGTAAAAGAAACTGTTATTAAACCAATATGGACGAGACATAAAACGACCTAATTCTATATCTATACCTTAAGACAAGATTAAAGGCTCCGAGAAAGAAAAACAACTACAATACGGCACAAAACGTTAATACATACCCTACGAACTAATATCCGTTAACCACGACCCCTACCACAACCTCCCACCACATTTCTTTCCTGAGAATTAAAACGATCCTATAAAGAATCTAAACTTCGCTAGACTTTAGCATAAAAAGAGAAACCCATAGCGGTAAACTGTACGATATATTAAACAGTAGAATACGGCGATATTTAATATATATACAAAATGAATATTAAACTATTAAAGTTTTATATCATCTTACCCGGTATATTATTCGGATAAGCTAAAAAACCGTATTTATATCACTCTATGTTGATAAATTCATTTATAAAATGTTATAACCGCTTTGAATATTACTTTAATACGGAGATTAACTACGAATTTTACGATAGGGACTAGATTAATACAAATTGAAAATCCGTAAGAAAACTAATAGGAAAACATCAATGAGAACTTATAGAAAATTCTTACCGCTTTATTAGCTAAGTTTTGAAAGTGCTAAGTAGTTTTGAAACCGAGATATAAGGGTGATAAACTATTTATTTAAGTAGTTATGAAAGCTTGCCGCAAAAACCCGGATTTCGACCTTATACTTTTTAAACTAAAGAAAAATTTAATTTTGATATAAGTTCTGTAATATCATTAGAAAACTTTATACACCTATAGGTGAACCTCAAATTTGTATTGATAACTAATAAAACCAAAGGCAACGATTAAATAACTAAATTAAACATCGCCTAAAGTATTTACCACGTTTTTAATCTAAGATTTAAAGTTTATCTAAAGAAAAACGAACTCCTAAAGTACAGGTATTAAGGAGGAAACCCTAATAATAAGGGACAGGGACGTTCTTTCGAAAATGACAAAAAACGCACCGCAACTATAATAGTATTTTCGAAAAAGTAGAAAAAACCCCGCGAGTTTGTAAAAGCAATATATAGTATACGGTAAAGTTCGCTATTAGTTTACGAATTACCCCGCTTACGAGAAAATTCGAATTAATTTTTTTTAAAACCGAGTATATATTGAAGAATCCGATAAGAACGAATGTTGTAATATACGTAACTAAGTACAAAAATATCAATAGCGAATTTAAAGCCTACCCTCATAAATATATATCCGGAAAAAAAGACCCTTAATATAATAATACCTAACTATTAGTTTACGACGATAAAACCGCCTAACGTATTTTCGCCGGCTTATAAAACGTTTCCTCAATATATATTACGGGTATAAACTACGTAAACAAAGTGCTTAACGACTATATAGCGTTGCAATTCACGCTTTGTAACAAATACGGAAACAGGTTCCAAGGTATTATACCTGATATTCATATAGCCGAAAATTTCGACGGCCGAAAAACGGCAATTCGACATAATTACGACGAAGTTTCCGAAATTTCAATTAAAACGAATTGGAAAATACCGAAGATTTCTATTTAGTAAAGTTAAAACGCTATCATTTGGAACAGTCTTTGTAGATACACGTTTCGGACCGATTATATTTTACGTAATTAATTTTAAAATACCATTTATGCTTTTATTAGCTAATATAAATAAGCTCGGATTTATAGTCCAGCATACGACTAACCGACTTGTCCGCACCTTAAAAAACGTATCCGTACCGCTCCCGCTTAAGTTCGATTATTTATGGTTTTCCCCCGTAACACATATAATTAAGGATATTTACTTAACTTAACCGAAATTACAGACTATATACCGACGATTCGGATACCCCGTTACAAAACACCTTTTATGTGTACAATACGCTACAAGCTATACAAATATAGGAAAAGACGTACTTAAAGTTATTGAAAAGTTTTTCCATAAATACTAACTATATTTACAAGCCCCACGAAGGTTTAAATTCTACTTTGAAAACGATTTAAATTTAACTACGAAGTAATTGTTAATATTATATATTGAAATAGCCAACCGATCTTTTATGCTGTCAACGCGATAATATTATTTCAAGCCGCTAAATTTACAGGTGACTTTTTCATTGCAAACTATTAGGACTTTTTAATGAACCATTAATTTAACGTTTATTCAAGGCCCCAAAATTGGATTATATATAACGCTAAAACGGCCTTCAACTTTACTGAGTTGCGTATTAAAATCTAGATTGCCAACAACGAGTGTAGATAAATTTTAGTAAAACCCCTATAAATTATTAGAAAGCATAAACGGTACTACGAACAACTTCAAAAAGAGTATACAGTGTTGTCGAAGAAATTAAAGGGGACCAGTTTTAAAGAATCTATCCTTTAAATAGCTATTACGCCGTTAACAACACTTTTGGCCCAAGTGGACTTATCCCCACGCTTTTCATTTTGAATGCCTACCTAAGGATTTATATAAACAATATACCATTACGATTTACAGTATAAAGGTTTAATGTTATAAGGAAGGTTATAGTAGTATTACGCTTCCTACAGGCTAAAAACAACGTTTTTAAAACGTTAACTATAAGAAATAGTGTACGTAAAGCTAGCATTTTAGATTTACCTTTATAATTTAAAGTTTTAGTGTAGAAAATGAAGGATGAATAAACTGTCCCTTTAAGTATTAACAGGTTTAGAGGCTATAAACACTTGCTAATTTACCGAACAACACGAATTCATTTCGATGAATAATGGTACACAAATAAATAAAAATGACAAAAAGGAACTGCTCGAAACCGCAAAACGAACAAAACCGCCTATAGAACACCCCTTGAAACAACGAATTTAAATCGAACCTAACTTTAGCCTTACCTCCGAAATACGATTCCGACCCGACTATGTTGAATGAAAACGGCCCGTTTTTATCAACCACACCAAAACCTTGCCGCCGAAAGCGCTTACTCAGCTTAAAAACCAAGAAACGCCCTAAAAACTTTGCCATAAATTCCTTTATCACGTAAAATTAAATAATGAATTGCGACCTTAGCCTAAAGCTCCTTCACGAGAATATTATTACCACTTTAGCTACCTTATTCGAACAATACACTTAAATAAAGATTTCAGATTTAATCGACTAAAACTTTTTTCGTTTTAAACAATTCAATTCGACTATCCACAGTATCAAAAGGATTTTTAACCCGCCCCTTTTATAAAGTTAAGGATAAAACCAGAAAACTTTACGAAAAAATCCGCCTCATTATTAAAGGATATAATGACGAAGGTAAGAAGAACATTATAATCTAATCACGTACATGTTATCAGGCTAGTCACAGTTTAATTCTAATACTCGCGACCTCTTCTAACGAACTGTATAACCTATATATCAAACATCGAAACATTACATAAGCGCATACCCAATTGAAGGAACGGCTGAAACGACGAATTTACGTTGACATGTCAAAGAACTTCAGGTATTACCACTCGCCCGGAATGATTTTACGTAATATAAAACCACTTTACGACTAAACTGAAGCCGGAATTTATTAGTATGATACCTATTAAAAACACTATATAAAACGGCTTGAAATAACTAATTTTACCTTTAACACATGCCTATTAATATTAAGAGCCCGTTTGGAGAGCTTTACATTAACTGGCATATAAACGGACAACACTCTAACGTTATATAACACCCTATTTTCCGTTTTTAAAACGAGGAAACCTTTAAATACCGATTTAAAAGCGAAACCCAAAACGTAACTAATAAAGAACTACATAATCAATTTCAATAGCGCTACTATTACACTCGGAAACGGGGTTTTAGGCCTTAAACAAAAAGGGTAGCTAAATAAAGTTGCCATAATCGTTTAAAATAGCGCAAAACATGCCAACGAATATAAATGCTAACGTGTATATAACGCTTAGGTCACTGTTATAAAACAATCAAAGGTTACATTGAACCTCTTTTTCGCTACGTAATACTAAACCGACCCGACGAACAATATATACAAATCGTTCGTTAAACGTCTTTTATAACAAATATACTATTTAAACCGCGAACTATAGTTTGTGCCGCTAAATATACGTATCATAAAACTATTTGTTTTTACTAACAACTCTTTCGCTAATAATAGCGATTATATTTTATAAATAGGCTTCATCCTAATTCTTGGCAATGAAATACCGGTCTTCAACAGATTAATGGGTTGTGAAAACATTATCTATTGAAGCTTTACTAAATACAAAAGGGTTATGAAAAACGTCCTAACGTTAAAAAATCCATAATATGATTCAAGATTTCGATTGGTGTATTACTGTAGCGATAACGGTTGAAATAATCATTTTCAACCTTAGTTTACACCTTATCTGTTTTATCATAAATACTGATTCTTTTTAGCTTTATGAATACTTAGTTAAATTGGTTGTTACGAATTAAAAGAGGCTGATAATTAACATTATAGCTTTGCGCGAGTAGTAAAAACAACGTGAGATTGAGTAAATGAGGTGTATTAATGGCAAGTTTAATATAATGGATGCGATAACAAAAACTGCCCCGTATGAAACATTAAAAATACTTATATCGATAAGTACACTATTTGTGAGCGTTACTATGAAGTTTTGGCGATCTTAATAAACTATAAAACTACTTTTCGCTAATTTGGATCGGCCCATATTACATTATTAGCGCCGACCCCCGATTTTCCCTTTATTCAACGTTATCATTTCGCACTACCCCTAATATTTTATCACTTTTTGTTTTATCCACCTCGAAACTACCAAATATTGTACTTTTTATACCTTATTCGTTTGGTTTTAGCACTTTACGCCGCTCCTGGCGTATTAACACACTTTGTTTTAAGTATTTTGACCTTATGGGGGATTTCTTTAGTTGAACTTTTCTGTTTTAGTTTCTTTATATTTGAAGTAATATTTGTCACTTTAAAACGATTTTTTTGTGGGAAGCCATAATATTACTATATAATTTACTGTATTACGGTCGGTTACGCCGGCTTGGTCTAAGGGGCATCTATTCCTCATTAAAGGGCATGGGCGACGCCATCGCGTCCTTACAGTTCTTCCCATCGCTTTTTCCCTCTGTGTTAACGTTACCGCCATTACCACTATCGACGTTACCAACGCCATCGAGGATATATCCCTACGTCTTACTGGTCATGCCCTTAGGTAAAGGCGTAAGTGGGGGGTCACCTTCTTTATAGCGACGTACGATAACGTCATTAAACTCGTTTATGTAATACATACGTAAGCTCCATTTCCAAGCAGTAACAGCGACTATCATTTCCCTAAACCGCCGGTTAGCGCCTATTATTAATTAGCATCAGATTATTTTAGTTGTTTACAACTACGATTATTTTTCGAAGCGCTTCGAGTAGTATATTTTTGCCGAAGGAAATTTTCAAAATTTGATAAAACTTACTAAAAAGTCTGCAAACACGTAACACAGCCCTGGATTATGGCCTTAAAACCGCTGGAACGGGGGCGTATAAGCAGTTAGTCAATTCGTAGCGTTGGTAACTGTTTAAACGACCCCGGTTTTCATAATAATCGCTAATAAACTTGCCCGCAGCCGCGGAAGCCATACGGGACACGTAAGGTGTGTATATTAGACACCCGGGACTACGAACCCAAGAACTTCGCTTTAACATCTTACGGATTAAAGAGTCTTCGCAGCGCACCCTGGCGATATGGAGTTTGAGGCAGCGAAGAAAATTCGTCTCGTACTCCTTACCTAAAAGGAAGAAGGTTAAAGGTTTACAAACAGATAAATTTGGAATACACGTACCCTAACATAACTTTGTTAGGCTGTGCTTGCGGCGTTAAAGGGCTCCTACGGGTCTTGTGGTCTTTAATTACGAGAGGGTATGGTCTATGACCTCAGGGGCCCCTTACTCCTTCCCTAGAGATCTAAAGTAGGGGGAGGGAAAGGAGGGGGATGGCGAGGTGGCAGCGGTGGGAGAGGGATTAGCGGTGGTGTCAGGGGTAAGCGGGGCCAATAAGAAGGAGGAGGTGGCAACGGCGGGAGAAGGCGTGGCGGCAGGCGGCGGGGTGGCGGTTATGGAGGATATTGTGCTAGATGATGGCGGGTTGGTGGCGGTGATGGCGGCTGCAGCGGTAGCGGCACGCCGACGTTCTCGCGCCAAACGGCGTCTTTCCGTTCAGTTTTTACGCGGAATTTGTTCGAATGAAGTTAGTATATAGATTTTAGCCAAAATCCTTCCTATTAGAGCTGCTTGATTTGATTTAATTGAATAAAACTTAAATCAGGGTTGAGATTTGTATTAGTTAGGACTACGCGCCTTTGGAAAAAAAGGAAAAAAGGTTTCGCTTAAAGCGATAGCGATACATCTTTTACACTAACTTAACACGTTATTGCGTAATTACCCCATGTGTAATAACCCTTACGTTTTCACCCCTACGAAATTACCCTAATTAAAAACCATGAAAAACGCCATTACTAACTATACTGCCCCCATTTAGCTATACTAACTAGACCCAAACTACAATTACCACCACAGCCAAACCTTACTAATTCTAACCGAACTATAATTATTATCGCGGCTAAACTTTATTAATCCCAATCAAATTTACTAATTCCAACCTTTACAACTATACTATCGTTACTAAAACTACTAACTGAAACCTTTTATAATTCATACTATAACAATACTATTATTACAAAACCTACTGATTTAGACCTTCGTAACTACAACTACACTATTACTACTAGGCTATAGGTACGGAATACATAAGGAAGAAAAAAAAGATTGCTTATATGGATATTACTATATACCCTTATAGATAGTATACATAGGCTTGGTGGCAGTACATTATATTGCAGGGTATACTCCTGCAGAGTGGAAGATAACGTGTCACGTTACAGGCTACACTTTGTAAGATTCAAAGTGCATTAGGTATGGATTGGTTTGAAATAGATATACTAAACCGAAAGACAATGCGTGAAGCGGTTTAGAGTTGTACGCTCTAGGCGAGGGCTTATAAGCCCTTACCCATGGTATGCACCTCTGTATGCTTCTTCTTTTCATCTATCATCTTTTACTACAACTATACCAATCTAACGATTACTCTTCAAAATACGTTATTTTACGTGAAACCAAAAGTTATAGACCTTACCAACAGTACCTCAGAAAAAGAAAGGGGTTATTTGGATACTTGACAGATTTTTGGAAATAACTGTTATATTAATGGGAAAATACTGTAGAATGATAGTTGTAAAGGTTAAATATAGCTATAGAGTCTGTAACATAGTTATTATATCATTTTGTAGTAGATTAAACACCGTTTGTAATATATTACAGAGAATATTCAAACATATAGAGTGTTTAATAGATTTTTTTATCTTCAACGGATGTAACGAATTTGTTGATTATTTCGTTAGGACTATATTTATCGACAACGCCTTTAACTTTCATTTTTCTTTGATATATAAGCCTAAAGAAAACAACATTTTCGAACGATATAATATAGTCATTTTAGAATAGATAAAGACCTGTATTATTGCCCAAAAATTGCCGGATTACTTGTTGTCCTACCTGTTTTAAACAGTCGATTTTATAGTTAACTTAACGGTTAATAATAGGAATCGGATCAAGTTTATTAAGTCCTATAAGTGTTTCTTCGATAAAGTTAAGGGATATGATAGTTATAAACCCAACATTCAGTTTTCCTTTACTTCCAGATTTTCTGATATCGTTTATATACCCATAGTAAGACGAGTAAAGTGTTAAAAAACTAATCCAATAGGAAAAAGAGGAAACCTTTCTTTGTGACAGTTTTATGATATTACAAAGTCCTGTCATATCATTAAGGTATCCATCCCAAACCGGCCGAGGAATTCGATGAGGAAAATCGTTAACACTTTTAATTTGATAGACTCTACAAGAACCATCACGGTACTCCATAAAATAGTTATAAGGGAAAAATATATTAAATTTATGAAGGTTGATATCCCTTATTACATTATAACGGCAACTCCAAATTCAATGTTAAGGAGAAATATTAGCCAAATAATACAGAAAATAACAAACAACGTACCGGCAAGTTTGCCAGCAAATGTTGTTGTTAATGAAGACCTGATTTAGTTTCGGTTTTTAGTTAATAAACCAGAGAGATAGCTGACTATAAAGGAAGCTTTGGTGTGCTTAGATGTAGAGCACTGAAAAAAGGCCCTCCACAGTGATGCAGAGTTTTATATCCCTTAAAGTTTTTAAGGCTATGAAGAGGGTATTGATATATTACGCCCTAACTGTAAAAGAAATTACCAAGGTTGAAACTGATTTAAAATGTTCGATTCAAAGTTATAAGATCAGGATCGTTATTCGAGGATTTAAGTAAAAGTATGATGTTGATTTCACTAAAACCTTTGCTTCTTAGAAAAGTCTTGCATATATAGGATATTTATTGCACTTGCTACTTTTTAGGGATAGGATATCGACCAAATTGATATCGACTCAGATTTCTTTAACGGGGAATTGGAAAATCTGGTGTTAATAGAAATCTCGAATACTATTAGGCATTTTTTCTTGAAGTATTTACATGAAAATGCTATGGGATTTGATCTTATAGTCGACCAAGTATTTTAGAGACTTGCTTGACTTTATGGGTTTAAGTAAGCTTTAAGATAATAGTTAAAGACGTTAAGAGATGCAATTGATAACCTTAAGTTTAAAAGACTTAGTTTTGACAACGCGGTATACATCAACTATCGTTGTTAACTTATTATATATACTAATGTTGACAATTTTCTGATAAAACACCTTAACATAAACGCTATTGAAACTTTTAAAATGAATATTGGAAAGCATTTTCAATATAAGATTATAAGAAAGGTAAAGCACTTCTTGAGGGTGCGTATCTTGAGGAATAGGAATGTATATACGAATATCTTGGTATAAGATGCGTACATCTAAAGGGTATTAGATTTAACAATAAGGGAATAAGTAGATGTCCGGTTTATATCCGCATTATAATCGGATCCCTCGTTTATTCCATGCCATATAAAGATTAAGTTGATATTTTATAGATTAAGAAAGATTGGTTAGCTTTAGGGGCTTTCGGCTATGTAATATAACAAATTTGGCCTGATATCCCCTTCTTTATATTATTACTTTCGCGTTTTTATCATAATTCTTAATATGAAAACATTACACTTATCAGTTACACTTTTATATACTTTAGATAATAAACAAACCATAGATTACAAGTGGGTGGTGAAAAACCTTTAATAAGTTCTTATTATAATTTTATAGACTTTAGCTAAGATGATGATGAAGATATAATAAAATTTCATATTAACGCCTGGTACGATTTCGTCTGAAAAAGAGATAAGGCCACTGGAAAGTTTTACAATAGAAATAAAGTTTAAATCGTTAATAATACGATAAACTGAGTATTTAAATAGATATTTAAATTATGCCTTTTTTCGTAGATAATAAAAGTTTAACAGGAATAAGAGTTATTTAAAATACTCTTTGTATGAAGAATTTATTTAATAAGCTATGTATTCCTATCATAGTTACGATATACTGTGATAATAAAGTAGCCATTAAGTTGTTTAGAAACCCAGAGTATCACTAACGCACTTTATACATACTCTTTGAAGAACAATTAATCAGGTATGAAGTGAAGCGCAGTAAAATATAAATCAAATTTGTTTTTATTGATAAAAATAGAAGATGGGTTGATAAAGCTATTTCCAGGGGAGAAATACGAAGTAATAATGTAACGGCTTAACTTAGTTGAACTAGTCTGAGATTATATTAATAGTTTATAAATCTTCGAGCTTGAAGTTGCTTATGGTTCTATAGGTGTTAAATAGTAAAGTGGTTTCGGTGCAAACTTGTAATATTAACAAAGAATATATTGAAAAGGTTATCGGTTGAAATCGGACTACACAGGTCTTCATGTTTTTTGTATCTACGTATTTTTCTTTTCTTCGCAATATAATTTTTTACTTTACCCCTTACCTTTTCTTCCTTTTTATCTTTCTTTCATTTTCTAGTGGACGGTACGTTTTAAGGGGGTGTATAAAAATATACAATAAGTATAGTTGTATAGTATATAACTTAATAGCAGGGCCAATAAGGCCAATTATACCAACAAGATCAGTCATTATTTGATATAAACTGCAAGTACAAAATACCTTGACACAAAAGGATGCGGAATTCATTGGAGTTGTAGTTATTATCACTTGTACTAGTGTTTCACTAGTAAGAATACTAGTATTAACTAGTATGGAGGATCAGCTTGAAGATGCTACCTAGGATAGTATTTACTAGCACAGGACAACTAGTATTTACTAGTATACACTAGTATTGACTAGGAAAGTAGTTTCACTTCTGATCGAGATCATTATCAGGATATGCTTGATTATGACTTTTACCATATATCAAGTCCTTTATATAGATTCAATAATACTTGAATCTACAAGATTACACAATATCTTCTTGTGTAGTACCTTTAACAGTTACAATACAAATTTTATAAACGTTAAAATTACCATTACAGTCAATAAAACCTCTTTCGAAGTAGGCGTGTATTTTGAAACTTTTCGGGCCTTAATAATAACCAATTAGTTCCTATAAGTCAAAATTATTAACATTGACTGAGATAGTATTCGTAGGTAGATTAATTTCAAATTATTCTATCGTAAAACGTATAGAATATGTGGGGTTCGCTAAGATATTAGAGATTGACGCGAGGTAAAGAAGTTATAATAATGATTAATTTGTTCATGAACGGTGTAACCATTGGCGGTCAATATTCATTATGTGTTTTTAATATAACCGGTGGGAATTTTAATTATATATACCTCGTGAAATTTATCGCCATATATAACAAAAGGTATAGAAAAATTGTTTAAAATATTTTGGGCATTCAAAGTTTCAAGCCAGAGAAAACGACCTCTTGGTAAATTTATTCTCTTTTGTTTGAATAATACCTAAATAATGTATATATACACATCGTTTTAGCTGAAAGAATGAATGAGATTTAACATATAATATTTTGTAAAACCAATATACCTGGTGAACCAATTACAGCTCTTTCTACATCTTTTCAATCAGGTAGCCCTTAAATCGTCTAATAACGAAACTGAAAGCATTGAATTTTGGTAATAAAAATATATTTTATTTCAATTTTCAATGTCACTGTCATTAAGTCTATATTAAGTTTTTTTTTAAATATTATCAAAGAAATTTGTTAATTTTTTCGCCGTATCGATTGAAAGTTGAATATATTGGTGAGAATGGTTGAGAAATTTCCTAAATATAAAGGCCTCAATTTCGACTTTAATGACGGCATTAGGGAGTAAAAGAATACAATAAAGTAAAATTTGGGGTAAGGTTTTGATAAGTCTGAAATGAATGAAAATATATGATAATTTTATTCGGTATCATCGAAGTATTAGTATACTCACAGCTCAGAAAATGAATAATAATTTGAATAAAAGTGAAGAAAATGTCTGGGTAAGCTTTTTAAATACGAGTACGTCAGTGGAGCGTGAAAAATAGGTTTTTAAAATCTGAGGTATGAAAATATTCGAAAGTCTTCAAAGTTCTGGTGTTAACAAAGTTTATAAGTAGCTTTGAATTTTATTCGACTGAATTTACTTAATTTATTGGTATTCATCGTTCTGGGGGGTTTCCGGATCGAGTAAGACCTATTTAGGATTTAGTTTAAGCGTTTAAAATGTTTTCGTCGTAGTATTCAGGTTTAACTTTGTCGTTTTCACGTACAAAGTTGATAGCTAACAGTTAGTAATTACAGATTTACTGATTGGAGGAAAGGGTCAACAGCTATTTGAATAAGTTGGTTAATATGAAAAAGAAAATGATTCTCATTCCCGAAATTAAATTGAACAATATAAAAAGAATATTGTGGGTTATCAGGTATCTTTTATGGAGTTCACTGAATTTTCATTATACACGAATCAACGTTATGGGGTTTGAAAAAAGTTAAACTTCATTTCTGATTTCGCGCAATTTTAAATAGAAAAATTTATATGTCAAAAGCTTCTGATACATTATTACGTTAACATTTTCTTGATTGACGGGAATTTTACTGCGTTATGATTATATTAATTAAATAATTTGGTTTTGCGTGCTGTTTTGTAATTTTTTTCATGATTAACTATCCCTGGGCATTGCCCACTATATGGACGGTATAAGGTGAACTTCGCTTATTTCAAGTAACATATGGCAGTGGGAAGGCTTGCAACCTGAGTATCTTCACCATACACATCCACCACCCTATTGAATTCCCCGTTTTCAGGTTATACCCTTTGACTTATTGAACAAACTACCTTATTTATAATACAAACACATAAACTCAAAACGTATCCTCCAGATTTGTGGCCAATTTCCGAACCTTACATTATATGTACTATTAAATGCCTGCCGAAGAGGCCTTATATCAACTATATACGTCCCTACTTTATGAAGAAACCATTCCGCCTAACTAATGTTGATCGTATTCGTATAGGTTTTGTTTATATGGTTGCAAAGATATAGAACACCCACATCTTGATGAATTGAATATTAATTTCTAACCCTATACCTGTCATACAGGGAATACAGCCTTTACCAATAGAACAAATTGTTAAGTAAAATCGTTAAAAGGAAACCGGACCTCGAATCAATCTTTTAATTCACACCTTAAGTTACTCTATAGTTTAAAGAACTATAAGGTCATGAAAACTACAGCTTTATCCGGGCCGTACTGTGCGGTCATCTCAGTTCCCATTAGAGGCGGAATCGTATCGAATATCTGATAGCGGTCCTGAAAAATTGAAAGACCTGTAAAACAAATATGTCTTGGTTGAAAGCCCGCGACAATGGGAAAGATATACTTCACAACTTGATGGAAAAATTCGCAACTCGAACCACCTTTTTACCACAGGCTGTAAACCCTAGAAGTGTAAAAGAACGTGAAATAAGGTACACTAATAGGCTAGTAGTGTACCATAAAAAGTTTTCTGTGGACAGTGAAAGCAAGGTATACAAAGTAAAGTCGACGACGAAAGCTCAGCTAGGCAGAGGGGCGTCGATATAGATGGTGACGGCTTATAAGTAAACAAATAAGTAAGTGAATAAGTAAATAAATGAATAAATGAATAAATGAATAAATGAATAAATGAATAAATGAATAAATGAATAAATGAATAAATGAATGAATAAATAAATGAATAAATGAATAAATGAATAAATGAATAAATGAATAAATGAATAAATGAATAAATGAATAAATGAATAAATGAATAAA
>JASMMZ010000011.1:9043694-9118535 GCA_038502455.1 Anisogramma anomala | reverse complement strand
CTAAAAGAAAAATTATGAAAAAATAAAAAAAATGAATAAATGAATAAATTAATAAATAAATAAATGAATAAATGAATAAATGAAGAAGAAATGAGAAAAAAATGAAGAAATGAAGAAATAAATAAAGATATAAAAAAATAAAAACAATGAAAAAAAAAATAAATGAAAAAATGAATAAATAAATATATAAATATATAAATAAATAAATAAAAAATAAAAAAATAAATAAAATGAAAAAACAAATCAACAAAAATATCAATAAACAAAAAAATCAATAAATAAATGGATACATAGATGGATAAATAGATAAGTAAACAAAGAAATAAAAAAATAAATAAAGCCTTTATATTCGAGCGCTTATAATAAAGGTCTTTTCTTGTGACCTTAAAGCGCCAAGGGAATCATACTTGGTTGCATCTCAATGCAAGTCGAAGTCTGAAAGGCTACTGTGGCACAAGTAACTAAGGACGGAATCGTTGGTTATGAGGGCTATTCTCTGGATGCATCGCTGTGCAGGCGGTGCACCGGGCCGACGATGATCTTTATGGCCAAAAAGAGGTTGCCGGAAAATATTCAAGTGGTGATGGAGCCGATTAATAATGTTGTGGTAAAATAGGAAGTATGTAAAGTGATGGTATTGAAAACGACTGAACTTAATTTTTTTCCTTCGGAAGTAGGCACTGTTATGGTTTACAGTATAAGCTCCCTACCTTCTTTTACAAGGTGGTCCATACACCTATACCAAGAAAGTGATGTAAGGTCAAAGATGCGGTTTAATAATTAAGATAATGAAACGTTCAACTGGTTTGATAAGGTCGATATAATAGATCTACGTCATAAAAAAGGTTGATACTAGTAGTTGTCATAGTTTTGTTATTCAACATTATTTTGTATCTGGGTAGTAAATGATTTCAATATAATTGGATATAAACGACGAAAATTTGAAAGTAAATGAAACTTTTTAGTTAAACCATTTAATATAGTTATCTGTTTCGAGGAGAAAAAAATATATTGAGGTGCTAATTTACCTCCATTAACTAGTAAAAGCATTTTTGAAAAAACTATCCATTCAATTGGAGCCGCAGTTATTAACAATTTTTCGAGAAATCCCATATAAGCACTAATAATAATTCACAAACCACTTCATATTGACTTTAATGTCCAAAATCTTGATTATTTCGAAATTAACAACATCATTTTGACTACTCGTAATGAAAATTAGATTATATAGGCTGCTAGTATATTTATAAAAAATATGTAAATTCATATGTAGACAAACGATTTATTTCAATATAAATCGGAAACAGGTTGATCTTTAAATAGTATTTTTTTAATGATATCATTAATAAACGTTCTATATAAAAATATTCTACCTACGATAAAAACGCTGGATAACACTGTATAATTCAGGTCAAATGTACTATTTGAAAAGTATCACAATGATAGCGATATGATTGTGATACCTAGTAATGAAAGAATAATGCATAACCCAAATTAATATGGTAATGAACAACATATAAGTAAAAACCAAAACACAATCTCGAAAATATTAACCGTTATTATCATCTACCGTACATTTTAACATGAGAAAATGGTTAACGAGTAACTTACCCAAAGATTGATGTTCCCGCTTGTTTTTGCTTCACTTCAAAGCTTAAATAGAGCTACCCAAAATATTAAGCATATCGAAGGATGATTCATTTCAAACAAAAATTATTTTAATATAAACTTTTGAAATCATAAATATCGTATTCAAAGCTACGGTATATTATATTGGTAAGACGCTGTTATTTGAGTTAAAGTATAGGTTAAATAATAGTTCATAAATTACTTTTTTTTAAGTATATATAACGTTTCTCACCAGCAAGTAGTTACTGCGTATGTGAACGATTATATACACCTAAAATAAAATCATCTTAGTATTGATAAGTTTATCTGATAGGTATTTAGATGCTGCAACGTTGTCGATTCGAGAAGTGGTAGAAGTAACGGTAGTATTACGTGGTTAAGTGGTGGATTTATTGTTTAAGGTTTGGCATACCGTTAGCTGGTCTGCACATCAATTTTTATGGCTAATTGTTTGGCTCGTACCTTAGTATAAAGTGGACGTATACTGTACTTGACTTTACGGTAAAGCTAGAAAACAATACACTTAACTTGTAGATAGTATAGTTAACTTTACTTATAGTCTAGTTGACTGATTGCACTTCAATTACTACTGTTTAAATACTGGCAGCTTTTTTTTTTTTGGGGGGGGGGGGAGGGGGGGCGTACACATCAATGTAGTTGACCAATCGTTTCCAATTACTGCCGAATTATATTTTCGGTAATGAAATAAACTCCTGCCATTTTTGACAGCTAAATTTCATTGAATTGATCTATGTTTTTGAAGTCTAACTTTATTAATTCCCAAAAACATATTTTTCGTCACAAACTAATACAGACCTCTAATTTAACTATGCCAGTCAATTTAGTTGCCGGCCATAATTCCAAGTCTTTCTCCACAAACTAATATAGACCTTTAACTTAACTATGTCAGTCAATCTAGTCGCTGGCCTTAATTTCTTAGCAATCTTTCAGTTTATCAGGGTACCACTGTTTGCTGGCACGTAACTTAAACTTACTAGATATACTTTCAACATAACTTTTGATACGTATAGTCGGCCTATTGCTATCCAAAAATTTCTCTTGATCACAATTTCATGTTAATTTTTGATAGCACTAGTTGTACTATCTTTACTATCAATCCACCGAAAATTTTCGATGTGCCTGCCTTTATAAGTTTTATAAAGTTTAATTATATCGATTATGAGGCATTCTTAGCCAGTTAGTCCTAGGTTTGAAAGATATTTGAACAGGCATTTCTATTCGACTCAAATTATTACCGGGATAAGTGATATTTTGAGTTCCTTTATAACGATATTGATGGTTTCTTACATCGTTTTACCTATATCGGAGCCAGCTATTGTACTATAGATATTTAATATTAGTACACTTCGAGTAATTCATTTGTATTTAAGGAAGTTTTCATGAATTATGTGTCCAGTGATTTCAAATCGAGGTGTTTGTAATGGAGCTTTATAAAAGATCGATATAAGAAATTCAATTTATAATGGTAAGTTGTTGTTATTTACAAAAACTCCGTTTGTAAATATCATTAATCTCGATCTCGATAAGCTATTCGAAACTATATTTATCCCTTTGTCAAAATTATATATCTGCAAATCCAATCTTTCATTCAAACGACGAAAGTCTTTATTCGTTGGGTTTTACGATTATGTCATAAAAGAAAGGTTATAAAACGCCTCCAGTTGATATAAGATGGCAATATTGTTGATACAAGCATATTACTCAGATAGCTTTAAGTTTTAGCCGCGTTTGTTTTTTTGATTATAAATAAGTTAAGGCCTTAACTATTTTTATGGAAATTAAGGTAGATATTGATATTGGTCATAATATATTTTCGAATTGACGATTTGTTGGAGATGAAATTTTTACCCATTAACTAAATTTCAATTGATGTGTAATTTAAAAACTTTCAATCCTTCATCGCCTGATATTATAATGCTATAAATCTAGTAATTACGACGGAAAAAGTTTTATGAATTTGTATACCTTCTGAGCCGAAATTTTCAATTTATGTGATCAGCAAGTACATAGTGTAGGTTTGAGATTTTATACCTAAATTATATTGAAAACATTATTAGTACCCTAGGAATTATTAGAAAATGGTTTTAGTTAATTTATATGATGGGTTAATATGTCGTATAACAGGTTCAAAAGGATATTTATCACGATGGTCTTACTGCAATTTCAATAACAGGATATTCTATAAACACGTTATTTATTACATGCTCATAGGGATAATATCACCGCCATTCATAATAAACTTACTATTAGCTTTAGTTAGTAAATTCGTTACCAAAGCAACCACCAAACGTAAACTTATTTTCTAAATCGTTGGCGATTATATAAGAAACCAGTTTTTATCTTTATCACTGTATTTTTAATCAATTTGCGTGACTTTTTGTACAGTCGTATCGTGGTTTTGACTTTAGTGTCGTATATAATACTTAATTTAAAAATGGTAATATTGGGTTTTGGAAATTCAAATTGTGCTTAAATACGAATTATACGAGTTTTTAAATAAAAAAATCAATGAAATTCATCCTTATAGATTTTTCAGAAGTCTTCTTAAATGTTCAAATAATTTCATATATAGGGAGCCTAATTGCTATGTAAAACGTTATTTCCTTTTCTATTAACCTAAAAAATGTTGTAGGTTCGGCTCAGTGTGTATTATTTATCCTTGATATTCCTTCTTCTGGGTGGTTAGCCGTGTTAACGTTTCATCGATTTGTTGATTACGGGAGGGGGAGGATAAAATTGTTTAACTCGTTTAATTTAATCAGTTTCATTTTTATTTTTATCGTTGGTCGCTTTGATATTGAGTTCGATATGAGTTTTATAGAAAGGTTTGTAACATTTAATAGTTTTAATTATTACTTTAGAATTAGCGATACTTGAAATCTGAAATAAGTCTCATATTTTTTTTAGCTTACACTATACGAAGGCTGTATTCTTTAGCGGTAAAAATAGCACGTTAATCATTGTAAGACTGTTTCTGGTGTTAGGGGCATTATTAACTTGATTCTGTACCGATTTATTCCATAGTTATTTCAAAACCCTTTCTGTACGTCATAATTCTTTTGAAGGTACTTATTTATAGCATATATTAACTCTTTAAACTAAAATATTCTTCAAAAATCAATAGAGTTGGTATTAAGCCGTTAGGGCTAATAATATCGTTCAGACCCTTCACCATAATTTAAAAACGGGCCTCCTAAATCTTCAAGCTTTCTGTCTTTAACATAAGGATATTATACTCTTTACGGAGTAGTTTATATATTCTTTAGACCTTCCAAATAGTTTAGTAGACCTTAATAGGTATCTAGTTACGCTGAATATCCATTTTTTTCCCATCATTTTAAAACTTAGCCGCCGTAAAGTTGGTACCAATATCTTAAACAATGACGTCTGGTCATCCCTGGTAGGTGTTAATCTACAATATTCTAACGTTTTCCGCCTATGTTTTACCGATAAGTCTTAAGGAATTTTACTTTGTGAAAAGATTATGCGAAGTTAATAACATTAAAAATAGTCTTACAATCCAAATAAAACACGTTAACGAATATCTCGTAGTTGAAAGTTTGTCGTCTTTCAATGTAAACTTGAATTTTCGAGGGAGGGAGGGGGTTGGACATACGTTTAGCAATAGTAGCAAGGCCTTTTAATAGCTTGTAAAACAAATTATTCCACATATTCATGCCCTTTGAAATTGAAAATTGATCATAACTTTTAGACGCTAACATAATTTGACCGACGATGTAATTAACGTACTTTTTAGTCCGTTGGATCTAGCAAATTTTCCTTAGGACTTTAAAAATAGAGTTACAAGTGCCTTCACTTAAAGGAGAAAAGGAACATCTAACCGTTATTAATCAATTAGGTAATTTTTACGTCGGCGTTAATGCCCAGAATCATTAAGTTTTCTAAATGAGTAACAAATAAGGTGAGGGATTAAAGGAAGTGAAACTTAATCGGCCCAATACTAGTTCATATGATCATCGATTTAATTAATGATCATCTTTTATTAATGTTAAAGTTTACTTTGACCTTTATAATATCTTGATGATTATTCTCAATAGCAGTATTGTTTTCCTTTAGCAATACAAGGTATTACAAATAACGCCTTATTTAGTATTTTATTATCTTTTTTTTTACTATAATACTTTGAAACTTTTAATTCACGTAACGATCGCAAAGGTTAAAGGGGAGTAAGAGTTAGGTGTTTGGTTAAAGAAAATGAGAATTATTTTGCCATTTAAACGATAAAGAAAGCTGTGGTCGACTATTAACTAGGCCGCATTACGTATGGTATTTTTATTCCACGAGATTTACTTCGTAATATCATTATCGTTAATAACCTTCTTACCTTCTATTGTACAATATGGTCCAAGTATACTAACCCGGAAGTGGTCAGGTATTGTGTGTAATATATTACTCATTATTTATAACACTTATCCAAAGCGTGGAGAGTTGATTAACAACCATACTTGCCCCAAATTCAACACCTTTTTTTACTCGTACAACCATAATTCTCGCGGTTAGTAAATCGGTTTGAGTTTTACCATTGTCATTAACGTTTTTTTTAGCTATGTATTTGAGTTTGAAAACCTTGAACCAGATTTTAAACGTTCGAGATGCATGTATCTTCAATTAATATAATGCATTATTAAGCGGTGTTTTTTATTTCAATCGCGGAAGTTATGAATTTGGGGATATATACCGATCTAGTTTTACGTATAGGCTATTACCATCGTGAAATAGGATATAAATTAGCTGAAAAATCCTTTATAAGTGGTATCTGGTCATCATAAGGTACATTCGAACTTATTTACTCCTGCAACTACAACCCGTACCTGCTTACAAAGTATAGCTTCGTTAGCATCTTCCTTCTCCATTACTAATTGTCATAACATTGATTTATGAACCCATTGATTAATAATATACATTAATATTCTTTTTTATTCCTGTTTAAATATTATCGTTGTTTAACTCTTTTTAGTCCAATCCATGTATTATCGCGAAAAATAAACGTCGTACTCGAAATAAGCTTTAATGATATTGTATGTCTAACCGAAAAGTTTTTAATGTCATTAGGAAGGTCGAGTAAAAATCCCAAGCGTGTTTAATAAGAATTACATAAAAGAATGGGTAAAAACATGGCAGAGATTTCTATTTAACAGTAAATATTCAAGAAGGGCATTATCTTCGTTTAAATGAATTGTATAGCTTCCCGTTAAATTAATCAACTTCGTTCTTAGTTTTCGAGAGATCCGTAATAAATGTATTATTAGTATTAATCATTTTGACAAGTTAGAGAGAAATTTCGTGATAATCATCTCAGTTGTTAATATTATTTCCTGCTACTTTCGAGTAACAATAGTCAGGGTAATTATTAATCGCTTATTCTGAGAAGTAAAATACTCTAGTAATACTTTTGATGTGTTCGCGCATGTAGACGTAACTGATGTGGGAAGTTTCGCCCTGAAAAAACTCAATGATTTTAAAGAAAACCTTACCGGTTTTAAGGGAAAGTTTAAATGGGAAAAAGAACTTAGCTATTTTAAAAATGGTTTTAAAGAAAGTAACGATTTAACTCAATTAACAGTTAGATAACGCCGACTTTAATTCTTTTTACCGCGTTTTCGGTTGCTAATTCGAGTGCTCTATCACTACGAAATAGGTTTTCTATGTTGTTACATAAGGTTGTTGTGTTAACGAGAAAATTGATATATTTTCTATCGTCTATGTTTAAACTATTTATACTAAAGGTGACTTTAAATGATTAAGTTACTAAATATTAATTGTTAATCCCTTGAAACGTGTACAAGAGAGTTGAAAGTCTACAACTCCTTTTCCCTTCCCTTGTATGTCTTTAAGATAAGATTCTTAAATGTATTCTTCAAGTTGTACCAATTCGAAAATGATTTAAATTAAATTAATTAAATTCTTGTCTAACACGTATATTTCTGGACTAACAATCATTATCTTAAATTTCTTGATTACTCCGGTCTCAATCAACTCCCATAAATTGATAATTCAATTACTGAAAAACGCTCGAAATGTTTGAAAGAAGCGATTTCTACGGTTGAATTTGTTGCAGACATCTTGATTCAAGATATAGTAGCCGACAAAACTAACTAAGTAGCTTTAATTAAACCTTCGTCAACATTTAATCCATAATTGTCTTATTATAATGTATAAGATAGGCAAGTTCGAAAGCTTTAATTACCTTCTTTCTGAAAAAGTCAGTAATAGCTTTAGAGTGAACGTTTAAAGTATTTATTTTTACGTTTTTACTGGTATAAAAATTGATGTTGTGGTGATTCAGGAGAGTAGAGACTTGTTAATTCAATATAAAGTCGCTTTACACGATTTCTTTTTTAACGACACTTGATGATTCTTAGTATTTACGCTAAAAGAAAAAAATCTTGACGTATTTAATTAACGATTGAGACATAAAAAAGGGAAAAAGATTGGTATTAAGAAAAACATTAGTATAGAAATCAAAGTTTATTATAGGAAGTACAATTGAAAGTTATTTGTTACTTTAAGTCATCTGTAATTAATGAGTATAGGACTTAATAGTTTTTAAAGTAATAACACTCATATTAATATTCACTTAGCCTTTTGCTCATTTACGATTTTCAAGACTTTTGAAGGTCAATTTTAACGTCTTTAGAAGGAATTTAGTAAAGGTTTCTTGGTATTTTTAAATAATGATACTGTCGCTAACTTCGGACTATTGATTTACATTGATAAAACTCATACCCTTCTCTATTTTATGCTGTTATGGATTGAAGTAGTCGTAAAAGCCCTTCTCAAAAGGTTTTTCTCTACTATAAAATTATATAATGCGTAACTAGAAAACTACCTCCTCTTCTACCTATCTAATCTGGGCTTAATCTAATCACCAATTATCAGTATTGATAGGCCTACCTGATATTTCTTCTAAAGTTACAACGTTGTCTACTCGAGACGTGGTCGAAGTAACAGCGGTATTACATGGTCAAGTGGTGAATGTATTGTTCTAGGTTTAGCAGACTGCTAGCCGGTCTGCACAATAATTTGTATATCCGATTGTTTGGTCCGTTCCCTATTGTAAAGTTAGCGCATACTGTACTTGACTTTGAAGTAGACCCACAACAAAATACACTCAACTTGCAGTATATACGAAAAACTTTACTTACAGTAATGTTGACTGACTGTACTAAAATTACTACTGTTCCAATACCAATGAAATTAACGTCACCTTATTCCATACGATAGTCCTACGAACTCGAGTTAACCAAGTTATTAACATCTAACTTCTGTTCGTATGCTTTAAAAATGTTAAAAAGGGATTCACTTCAAAATATAAAATTATCATTGACAATTAACTTCCAGATATCATTTTGAAAAAGATACTTCTATTTGACAAAACCCTTGATGATAAAGTTTCTCTTTACTGGTTGAAAACCAATTATTCATTATATTTTCCAACCGATACTAAAATACGGTTTATAGGAGGTCATTAAAGCTCATCATATGTCATTTTAAATAAAAGTTCATGGTTTTATAAAACGAAATTCACAGGGTTTTTGAATTAAATTTACATTTACGCGATTTGTTTTTAAATGAGTATCACCATGACTTAACTTCAAAAACAATGGGTTCAAATTCAATTTTACGCTAACAACTGCCAGTTCACCTCCAATATAAAGTTTTACAAATAAACACTTTTCTTAACTGAAAAAAAGACCAATATTTCACAGTATAAATAATTTATTAAATATAACGTATAAATCGCCTTGCATACTCTTTGTTATAAGCAAGGAAATAATTGTTAACCCTCGTTCCGTATTCTTTTTAGAATTTTAGAGTATCTTATTACCCTTTTCGTTATTTTCGAATTACTAATTACTCTTTAATAGTACATCAACAACTTTTTTTTTTCATTTTTACTATTATTGTTCATTTTCAACACCTCAATGACGTACTAGTTGATATGAATCATACTTTCAACAACATTAAAGTCAAGATATATACGTATTTAATGCTATAAAAGTAGTTCAAATTACCCTTTATATATTTCAATGCGAGTTAAAAGTTGCGTGAAAAAACTATTAGGGATTCGTTTTCGATGTCGGAGTTGGGTTATATATAAAACCGGAAAAACGACGCGTTATTCTGAAGTTAACGATTTTGCCTAGGTATTAGTGATATATAGGTTCCTATGTTTAGCCAATTTTTACCGATAGTTTATTTCGAATGTTTTAATGGCGTTGGCCAATATAAAAAATCAATTCAAAAAGGGGCCCCTTTATTGGAAGACCCAAAAAAGAAAACCTAGGTGCGAACGGTTTAATTTTTTTTTCGTAATACCTATACTTACCCAATAGTACCTTAAACAAACCACTTTCCAGAAGCCAAATATTCTTGATAGTAATTATGACACTACTGGTTTCAACGAGATAAATATGGAATCCTCCACCTTATAAAATGGTACTTTCATAGTTTTTCGCCCGCCCCATGTAATTATTTAATCTATTATAACGAACCTATATGAAGTACGAGATGTTGAAAAGTATATAACCCATACCTCTATATCATAGTTACTTTGTTCATTATTTTTAGACTCTTCAAAATTGAAAATACTTTACAATCACAAAATAACTTTGGAAATGAGAAATACGCTAGTGAAAACGGCTTTCCCGATATAGTTTTGAATTTATTGGTAATGAAACACGGATTATACGCAACCCAATAAATTATTACAAAAAATCAATACCTTATTAAACGCGTCTTTAATCTTCTTATTTAAAGCTTAACATAACAGTTTAATTACTTCGAATAACTTATTACCTTTCTATTTCCAAACTCGCGTATATTCCGACTCATTATAGTAAAGAAATCTATTTACGTAAGCCGCGAACTTTCTATAAACAACGAATTTCAAAGTTAATCAAACGCTATTATTTCTTAGAATGCTATATATTCTTGTTTGATTCATACGGTATGTATAGGTAACCGTAATCCCTTTCCGATATTCGTATTAATTATTACCAAACAAATTAAGTATTTATTTCAAAATATAAAATAAACAGTTATATCATTTCAATTTTTTTCAACTGCATTTAGGTACATATATACCAACTGTTAATTGACGCATTAATTTAGGTTACATGCGATTCATTCATTACTGATGACATGGGGCTTAACGTAATGATTATTCTACTTTTGAAATTATGTTTTCAATCAAAGTTATATCTCGTTATTTGCCCTTTTTATAATAAATTAGATATTTACGAACGGATAGATTTTGAATAATACCATCTAATAAATGTTTTTATATTCCTACAGATTTTCAATGAACTTGAAAATAAGTTATCTGATAAAGTTGTAATTTAATTTCTATTAACAATAATTATTAACCAACATCATTCAATATTCATAAGGAATAATGTAAATCAAGGTATTATCTTAAAAACTAAAAAATCATATACTTTAAAACCTGTATAAAACAGTTCATAAATTGTAATTAGCTTTTTTGTCATTTTGACCATATGTTGATATTATTATATATATCTGTAGTTAGTACAGCAGTCAGGCTGCTGGGTACACTCTTGCAATGTATATAATAACGTGTCACGTTGCAAGATACACTCTTCAAAGTGTATGATAACGTGCCACACCCCAGATGGGAAATTGGAAAAGTGCATGGTAGAGTGCCACGATTCGAGTAAAAGCTTAAAAGCGTTTATCTGAGGCGTGCACTCTCCAGATACCTCTCCTTCCTCTAATCCATCAATCATCAACTTTATTCTATCAACTACTTCTTACTTTAACATATAAAGAGACCTTATCGACACCGTATAATCATTAAATTTTACAAATTCAATTGCATGTATTACCTGTCACAACGCTTTTGTCACTCAATGGGAGTTAAAAAACTTTTAGATATTATTTTTACTCCAAAACAAATAAATTTATAAAACGGGTGAATTGCAAAGTACCATTATTACAAAAACAAATTGTTCTTTCTACTTAACTCTATTGAAGCCGTCTATCTGCTGATTACCAAATACCGTTTAATTATTAATATGATGAAATTATAGGAATTAACTAGTTTTTTCTAGAGTATAATTATTATGTAAATTTAATTTAACTGGTCAAAAACTTAGCGATTCAAGGAACAAATTTACATATGAAAAACTCGAAACTTTATTTAACTTATTATTAATGAAATAAGATTCATATAAATCGCAATAACTATTATATAATGAGGTATAAAAACCCGTTCATGTTTACTATTTTCCATTCGAGTAGTTTAAGGTGGGAGGAAACTTTTAACGTGTTCTTAAAAACTATAAAATAACCAATTTTATAGAGACTAGGTTAATTTTATACAAGTTATGGATTAAATTGGGTTACTAACTTTTATATTCTCGAACTAAATATTTCGAACTGAAAACATCTCCATTTTTGCATCGAGTAACACGTTCAAATAGTTATCGATATACTTTGAAATGAATCGTATTTATCGACTGCCCATATCGACGTTTTTTGTAAAATCGGCGAAATTAAACACAAATACAACGTAGGAAAAATTTTCATAACTCGAACTAAACCTTAATTCGGTTGTATTCGATCCATAAACATTTAGAAACTATAAGAGTCAATGAATTCAATAGTTTACATCCAACTGATTTAAAAGCTATACAGAAACTTTTTGAATACTGCAACTCTCGAAGTTTTAAATTTGTTTTATGAATCGACCGAGTAAAATCATAGATTATCACGTACACTCCATCCACAGACTCTCGCTTAAACTACTTACTCCAAAGTTTTTTTCCCCTGAACTTCAATTTTCGTTCATTACTAGCCTATTTATACGCGGTTACTTTACCGCCAGGAGGAATAATTAACGTATATTTTTATTTTTTTCATACCTATCAAAACACCATTTATGTGACTACTTAAGGATATCTTCATAATTCTTAATACCGTCGTCAAAATCTAAATTCAAGCCCTTTTTTACGAGTAATTTGTTACTTATATTTACCAACTCATTCCATATCCTATGAATACACTGAGCGACTTGAACTAGATCTTTTACCACATTCTCATAGACTTCTCCCAAAGTCGTTAACTATTCTATATACTATTTAAATAGAAATATATTCACTTACCCAGCTCATATATTTCACATATAATAACAAAATAACACGACTTTTATCCCATAAAACAAATTTAAAAGAAATCGTAATACATTTATGAGATATATCAATTTTATAATACATCGAGCGACGAACTTTTGTATTTCTTTCAGATGTAACGACCTAAATATACATTTTCCTTAACCACTCGTTAATTAAAAGGAAGTTATTCAAAAATAAGGTACCATTTTTCCATTATAGACGTTAAACGCGAAAAAATACCTCAATCAACGCTTCGATTGCCTAGTTTATGTCCGGAAACCAATTTAACGATGTATATATATAATTCAAATTGTTACCTATTATATAAACGGAAAATAGCTGATACGAAACGCTGGGGTTTACTCTTTTTTAAGTAAGTTACCATTGATGATAAGATCTTCAAGTCGTGTTTACCTGTAATAAATAAACCAAAATTAGAGAATCGTTCTTTATACTATAAATATATTCAAAATGAATTTATTTATTAGTGGTTTGTAAAATAGTGTTATTCACTATAATATTAGAAAATTGAATTTTCAAATAATACGAGTAGAATGATTTCAAAGTATACATTTATGTGTAAAATAACCTTATTTACCGTAGAGATAATTCCAGAGTATTGATAAACGTGTATGGAGACAACATAACGTTGAAACAGTATAGTATTCTGACGATGGGAGAGGAATAAACTAGAACTAGAAGCGAAACTCAGCAGAGCTGAGAGTGTAGTATCCAGAAACATAGACAAGTACCAGTGCCTTCCTTTCCTTTATATCCCCCTATGTAGTGTATAACAAGTTCCTGGAAACAACAGAAAATTAAATGTCCTTATTGCGTCATATGTATGAAGGCGCGAGATGTGGGGTATGAGATGTGAGACGCGAGACGCGAGAAGCGAGAAGCGAGACGCGAGACGCGAGACGTGGCGCACAAGAAGTGAGAAGAGAGACGCAAGATACTTGAAGCAACCATGAAACAACTTTCTTATGAGATACCCTTCTCATAAGATGGCTTTTTCGCGAATATCTTTCTCATATGTCTTGATAAGTCCTTTACAATATTTTAGACTTTGTAAGGTTTTTAATTTATCGTCTTTCGAATTGTATCTCTTTTAACAAATTCATTATCAAATTTGGTTTCTATAAAACGACGCCGATTTAGGCTTTTGTTTACGATTTTTTTTTATTTCACGTTCATCTTTATTGAGAGCCTTTTGATATTGTATTAGTTAAGCTGGTAAAGGCACGCCAGCGAAAGGATTATCTTTATGTTCATTGTATGATATTAGGGACTAAAAGATAACTGTTGGGTTGATTCGTAAATTAACAGGAAAATTGAGTTTATACGTAAGCTTTACTAAGCGGTTTATTATAGTCAACGAGCCTAAGAGTGGAGGTTATAGTTTACTTTATTAATAAAAAGGTTTGTGTCATTTTTTAATCTGAAGTCAGACGCGATTTCTCATATTGAATTTCATTTGAAGATAGTGTTCATTATAACGACTTTTTGCTTCTTCAGTAACGACGTCTATGATAAGTGAAACTTTACGGCTAAGGTGCTACCTTTTAAAGCTCATTTAATCCTATTGTTGAGGTAAAAAGGGAATAAAATGGTTTACACTAACTAATAATTAAGAGCCGAAATATACATAAGAGTTGGCAGGAATGACACGAAAATATGCGTTGTTTATGTTTTATTAAAAGGTAGAACTACTATTAATCTATATTTTTTCTGGATTTTTAACGATATAATATGGTAATACAAGTTCAATGATGTAGTTTTTTCTTTTCTCCTATTTATTAGCTTAATAACAATGGACTAATATGATATAAAGCTTAGTACAAAATCACTTTTAAAAAGCTTTCCAAAAGGCGGGAAAAAACTTGGTATTTCGGTGAGAAATAGTTTTTCTCAGGTAGGTCTAATCTTACAATAGTAGGTGGCGACAAAGAATTTCCGCGTAATAAGTTATTATACAAGTAGTATATATAAGTAATAAAAAATACGTTTTTATATTTTATAGGAAATTGGTATAATAGCATCGAACTTTGTATAACCAGGCAAAGCCTAAGGAGTGCCGATCGATAACATTAATGTCAAATTAGTGATAAAGTCTATATAGATAGTGTATATAGATTTTTTTTGGTGTTTGTATTAACTGAAGGCGCTTAAGAAGTTTTTGGTTTTCGTTGCGTAATTAATGATAACAAATGTAATGCCGATAATATTATTTCTCCAGTTTGTATTTGGACCTAAAGTATAGGCTTTTTGGTAAAACTATTATAATTTTTAACCCAAAATAATTTTTGTCGTTGTAAGTATAATAAAAGAAATCCGAGACAAGTTTGATAGAAATAACGATATTTTTGGAAATTTTTGTCTTTATTATAAAAAGGCGATTAAATAAACGGCAAGAATAATTATTCTTAGAATCATCAATGATTACCTTAATATTTGGTCTCTTCTAAGTTTAGTTTGAAATAATAGTTTTCCAAATAACGCTTTCCTTATATATAGACCAGGAATTAAGGCATATATCCTTAAGTAAAACATCTTTCGCAACGTGTAACGTTAAGGTAATCTTATTAAACATTACATGAAGACTATCAAAGATTTAATCAAATATAGATACCTTTTTTAATAAGCGGATTGTCTTGTTAATTCGAGTTAGGAGTCTAGACAAAACATTTCAAATTAAATTGTATCTTCTAGGAAGATGGACAATATCTCAATTTTGTACGTCCAAATAAACAACATTTTTGATCAGTGTTTTATTTTCTTTATCCGTAAAAGTGATATTTAGTAAAGTTTTATTAATAATACACATCTTAGATTCATAGTACGTAAAAACGATATATAGGTACGAGTTACCATCCAAAGTTGTTGAAAGCGTTTATACGCCTAGATAAGGCAACTTTTTCTATATTTAGAAGGTTTGTAATTTAGTTTTGCCTTGATAGGGTATCTGCTGAAACCCATGATAGGTTAAATGATATTGACGGAATTTAATTTACCGCGTTTCCAAAAGTACGTAGGCTTCATTCAAAAAAGTATTACATTAAAGCATCTTCTTAGCTTTTATTAACTTGTAAAAACAGCGGTCGAAACAGGTTTATATTCTAAAAACAAAACTTGTTAAATAAGTACTTTTGTAACGCGACGAAAGTTGATTTTAACTACTAGGTTGAATTATAATAATCAAAGGGTAATATACACGTTTTTCACAGTTGTTATTTTCGATTCATCCGGCTTCACTATTTAAGGATCCTGAATAAATTTGAAGTTTTTTTAATGAGTTAAGTAATTAGATAAGGTTTCGGATTTTTATGCGTACGATACTAACAACTCCTAAGTACGTTTCCAACACTTTAAAAGTAGTTGAAAACGAAAGATCTTGAAAAGCCTAGGTGTGTTGAAAGGTTGTTGAAAGACTGAAACCGTAAACGTAGAATCCGAGTAAATTAATAAACTGAAATCATATATACGATATCTGCAATATTATGGAGATATCAAGTTTAAGGGATGAACAAAAAATTAATGCTATTTGTTTCTGGTAATTCATAAAGTTGACGGGAAAAATAACAATATTATAGATAAAAGCTCAATAAGATAATATGTATAGCTTAACAGTACAGTTTATAAATTTCGATACGAACTTTACAGAATTTTTAAAGCTTATTAATATTACTTTGAATCACTTGAGTCTTTGATAATGTACGAATGTTAATAGATTTCGGTACTTTCAATAGAAAAATAATGATAAAAAGCATTTTATAACGTTAACTATCGAAATAAAGAAATATTCTTGTAAGGAATTGATAACGTCGCTTGAAAAAAGAAATAGGTAGCTATTAAGGATGAATTATTCATTAAAAGGCCCAAGATTAATCATCACGAACACTTTTTCAATGTTATCTAGTTTCTTTTTAACTACGAAAACTAGTAGGGCGAATGGTAAAACGTTGTTTACAAATTTTATACGACCGTAAAGGTTTAAATATTCAAATTATTCATTTAGAAACAACTCGTGTTGCCGAAGAACTGCTTGCAATAACGATTAAGTTTCTCATTTTGCCAACCCTTGATAAAATGAACTTCTATACTCGGACCAAAATGAGCTTAATACGTTCAGAATTATATTATATATTGGGAATTTTTTAAAAAATTGTACGAATTTAAATTCCTTAAGTAACTTTGTTATGTTGATGTAAGCTTCCACTTGGGCTTTTAACATTAGTATATCATTCGGCGTTATATAGTAGAAGAAAGTCAGAAAATCTTAAAAAAGAGGTTGATCTTCTTAATCAACTAAATTTAGTTTTTTTTGTAATTTTCGTAAGTCTTCGTTGAATATTTTAAGCTTTTCATGTAAGGTCCTAATTTAACCTCAAAATAATGTTTCGAAATATCCTATCAAACTATAAGTTGATTCAAATTTCTGAAAAAGTGCGAGATTATGTTTTTCTGCTGTTTCGGCAGTACGAAAATCCAATTGAACTCGGCTTTTATAGGTATAGTTTCGGAGCCTAAGTCGCCTATAACGACGATATTTTTTAGAGAATTCAAAACGGTCTTATGAGTATGGTAAGAAATTTCTAAAACCATATTTCTGAATTTTACGAACTATAAAAGCGCTTATACAGTGCGGTTCCAAATTAATATAAAAATGAGCCATATTTTTACATTGCGAAACAAATTCTAAACGCGTTTACTAAGGAATATCGATAGCCATGGCAATTGAATAATAACGCTAAATAATATAAAGCGTGGTAAAATTCATAATTAAATTTAACGCATAAATATACTAAAGAGTAAATATAAATAAACGAGTATTAGGAAGGTTAACGTACTCAATTAAAAGATATATTGTTTATTTAGATAATATTACTTCAGTTATGGCCTTGGTGAGAACTTTACACCCAACTGAATTCGTACCTAATATATAAACAAAGAATAGCACCTCCTAGTTTCTATTTTCAAAATGAATAACATTTGTTGACTTAGAAATATCTGTCTCGCGAGGCTTTATTCAATTATTGAAAAGAAACACACTAAAATTTGAGCGGTTTATTACTCAAAACTTAATCGTTTTTTTTTGAAGGATTAGGCGTTTCATCAAACTTATGGTTAAAAGAAAAAAAGATTCAACGAGCCTTAGTAATAATTTATACGAAACGTTTGTTAATTCTTAAAATCATTTGATACTTAGGCTGCGAGACGTATGTCTCGACATAGTGAAAAAAGTGTTTATCCAGCTAATATTGAGCGACGAGATCTTTACCTATATCTGTATTAAGGTATAACTTGTGGTTTGGCTTAGAATTTGTGTTGCGTACGGCTATTTGTAGGAAACGATAACTACTTATGGCAAGGGAGACCTCTTCGTTGACCGGCGTGACCATGATAACTTTCAAATTTTTCGTATATAGAATGAAGTCCTTAACTTTGGACGTTAAACAATCTATATAATGTATTCTTCTCTTAATAGCTTACGAGAATAAAGTTCTTATTCATGGACAAAGCTTAATATATTTGAAAAAAGCGTTACGAAACTCATTTACTTAATTATAATAGGTGTACATCTAACGACTTGACTGTATTTAGTTAGTAAGATCAACACTTGGTACCTAGTTTATGAAGTCCACATTATTTTTTTAAAAAAAGCGAAAAGGAACGCTTTAACTCGTTACAACTTTAGTTGGAGTCGTTAACATTTGATTCTGATTAAATGTTATTCACTCGTTTACGCCAGCGATTACGTTCGCAGTACCGGTTATATTAGCGCCGACTATCACCATCGCGACGACAACCATTACGGTCGCTGCAGCGATTATCGTCGCGACGATTTTTTCGAGGCTTATTCCGAGCCTCGGGAAACTTACTATCATTATCGTAAGGTCCGCGATCGTGATCTTAAATACGATAGGCACTTTTTCCCGGTCCCTTATTATAACTATTTTTCTTCTCATACGATTGGGCATTTTTATACTATAGTTTTTTTTAAAAAAAAAATTTGCCGTAACTTATAATTTTCGCGATTGTCCTGAATAAGGCGGCTGTAATATAGGCATTAACGAACAGCAATCGTTAATGAAATTAACCTCAACATTTTGATTTAATCAATAAATTCGCGGAGATTTTGATTAGAGTTTGATAAGAAAAAGGTTTATTAAATATTGATATTTTATAAAGACCAAATATTCAATTATAAATCCGTACTAATTTTTGTTTTGTTGCTCGAAAGTACCCATTACCTGAATATATCTTAATTTAATCTGAGTTTACTTTCGTAAGCAGTACTTATTTTTTAAAAAATCTCTTTAGATGGAGATTAATATTCGGACATCTTTATTAATTCAGTTTAAATTTGTTTAAAAATGTTTTGTTAGTATAACTATAATAGCTTTTAATCCTAAAAAGCTTAACGTTAGGTATTCCGCGTTGGAAATCTCTATATTTCGCTAAGAATACGAGGTACTTTTAGTAGATTGCTGAATATAGATATTAGTTGGCTTTTTACCTCGGAATGATGTTTAATAAACCTTTTTCAACAAATTCAAAAGCTTTAAACATTAGTGAAAATAACTATACACCTATCGTAACATTGCCTATATTAAAAGGATCATAGTACTCCGAGTTATAAATGCTTATGTCCTTCCGTTACAAACGGCGAAAAATATTAGGAAGTAAAAATTAAAAGGTTTGAGTAACTCGATTACTACGAAGACGTGGACTTTAAGGACGAGACGGAGGGCTATAAGGATGAGGACGAGGACTTTGAAGACGAGTTGAAGGGTTGCTAGGACGAGGAATATAAAGTCTAGGATACTTATTTCTCTTATACGTAAGGACCTTGAAGCGATTTACCGTAATTATACAGTAATCTCTAATTTTTTTATTATAAGCCTATATTACTAGTATAAAGTCATTTTTTAAATTTTGTACTTATCTTTATCATTTAATGTCGTTAACATCTAACATATTTTAGCTAGGTAGAGCTATTTATGATAATACGATAATGGCTCAGACAAACAATTAATAAAAAACCTAATAGGAGAAGCGATATTCGCTGTAACAGCGGCAAAGCTTACGGTTATTGCGGCGAGAATAACGTAAAAGACAAGAAACATGTGCGGCGCCAAGGGAAAAAAGAGGAAGAAGGGGTCGGCAATAATGAAGATTAACTAATAGTAGTATTGGTAAGGAAGAGTTTGAGAATCGTAAAGTTGAAAAGCAGGAAAGAAAGAAAATGAAAAGTTAAGCGGAGCGGGGGGGGGGTTTAATATTATTCTTGCGGGGTAGCAAAACTAGTCACGTTCTTTTAGTTTTGTCTTGTTTAGATTGTTAAAAGGTAGATATAGTGCTTTTCGTCTCTTTTGCTTACAACTACCAATTCTTGGTACGCATGTAGAGAGGCAACGTGACGTTGAAACAGTGTAGTATTCTGACGATGGAAAAGGAAGAAACAGGAACTAGAAGCGAAGCTTAGCGGGGCTGGACTTGAAGTAATCAGAAGCATAATCAGGTGACAGTGCCTTCCTTCCCTTTTTATCCCCCTATGTAAGTGTATAACATAGAGTTATAATGTTTATATTGCAACTTTTAAACTAGGGAAGGAAAAGACTAGTGAAGGAGAGGTAGGGACAGATTATTAACAAAGAAAACTTCTTAAAAATTACTGCTACTGTAAAATAAAAATATCAAAGAGCGTTAAACATAAGGGTAAAAATCTATTTATAAAGACAAAACGGAGTTAACGTTTTTACCAATGACAGAAACTCTGACGACTTTTGTAGTATACTAGGGCATTTCATAATCGATTTCAGGAATGCCGACGCCATTTACAATACACCAAGGCATTCCAAAATTAACGGCAGGAACGCCGAAGCCTTGTGAAATACGCTGGTGCATTCTACGGTTAACTGAAAAAGAGCCGGCGCCGACGACGGGTAAGCTAGTGGTGATATAACAGGTTAATTATTACTGTAATAGCCACAACAGATGTAATTTTAACGATCGCCACACTTTTACTATACTTTTATTATACTCTAAAATATGCCTAAATTCCTTTGAAGCATGTCTATGCCACGTGATTGATCACATAATTGGGCTTGCCACATTGTACTAGCTCCATTACAACCTCATATCAGAGGTTTCTCCTCTCTCCTCATCGAGGATTATAGACAGTATCTGACTGCCTTAAACGACAGCCCTGGCTCCGTCTCATCACAACTTATAGTAACTTAAAATTTATGTTTTTTAAAAAAATACATAATTCAACAACTTTAACTGGTGAAATTAGTTCGTTTAGAGTGACAACATCCTATCACGGGCTTAACTATTGCAATTGGCTTATGGCTATACTAGTGTAGGCTCGTTTGCCATAGTCTCCAAGTCTTCACTTTACTCCCTTTACACAAATTCATATACATAAACCTGGTATTTTCTGGCTCGCAATAATCCGATTTTTCATGAATGTATAAGACTGAAGACTTGGAAAATGTAGCGATGTCTTCGAGCTTTACTATTGTAATTAGTCCACGACCGTATTAACATCATCTTTTTTATTGTATTTCTTAGGTTTTCACTTTTTCTGCTCCCTATTTTACCGGACCACGAATTGATTTTCTAATTCTTTTCCCATATATTGCGTTATCTTCCGCCTTATTCGGCGTGCTTATTAGAAGTATTTTTAAATCATTGCCAGTGGCTCCAATACTTTTATTATTTCAAATTAGGCTAAATCTCAGGATTGTTATGTTTTAATACCCTAGTATTACGTTAATTTATATTTGAAGATATTCTCGCTATAAATACCGAAACCGTTTTACAATGACCGATAGAAACAATAACATGGTGAAATTTTACTCCTTTGTCATATTACTTCAAGAAGTTCAGAATATTATAGTCGTTAACAATGTTTACATAATCATTACAAAAATTATTATATGAACAAAGTATTATCAACGACTTACTAAATACGACTTATCGAAAGGAATATTTGACCTACACAATAATCGCTGCCTTCAAAGATAATTCCGCTCTTTATTAAGCTCCAATTACTTGAATACAACATCACGTACAGTATTAAGACAGAATTTTAATTGAAACAAAAACTGGTTAATTACTTGAAAAAACTTCTTATATCTATTCATATTAAATTACTTAGCTCAAATTCATAATGTCATAAAAATATTACTATGATTGACAACCTCAGTTTTATTGAGATTATCGACAAAATGCAATGTAATTGTTGGTGGTTACGGTTAACATAGAACTTTATAGCGTGAATTTAGAATTATTTAATTGAATATATTCAAAAAGCTATTGATGTTACTCTTTCTATGTTTTTGAATCCTGTAATTTATTTCTATAATTCCTTTTATATGTTTATAAGATACATTATGTTGTTAGCGCTTCACAGATATTGAATTCAAGTTCATCATTATCTTCGTTCTATAATGAATCATTCCCTCAAAATTAATTTCTATTCTCATCATAACAATATTAATGAATTTCTTTGCTAATATATCAATAGTTTTCGTTTTCGGTCATTACAGTTACAAGAATGTCAAAAATGGAACCAAAATATATCATTTATTCATTTAGTCCCTGTGAACTTATTTCAAACTTTCAAATTTAAGTTAAAATATTTACAAGTGTGTAATTCAATTCAACCAATGAATAATATCGTTATATCATATTTAATATGTTTTAACAATTGTGTAAATAATAATAAAATCGATTTTTATTTTGAACAACGTTGATTTTCTAGAACAATATAATTTCGCTCATATATAGTTTTTTTTTTTTGCAAGTTGAAACGTTCGTTGACCATTGGTACGAAACTATATATATTCATAGAATTGAATTAATTTTTTTTAGAAGAACATAATTATGTGATTAATGTAGTTAAAAGGTCGAATCGAATGGCTATAAGATTTAAAACGATTGTAGAGTAAATTACAACATCATAAAAAGTCAAATAAAATGTAAATAAACTAAATACTTCGTTTTTGCGATATTACATACCAAATATTCAGCAATATAATATACTAAAACAATATATGAATGAATTTTTAAGTGAAATGATCAATATGAAAACACTTCACCCTTTTCAAAATGATCACTAAGTTCATTTTTGATGAATTTCAAATTATAAATATTCCTCTAATCTTTCAAACGTGTCTATTCAAATGAATAACTTTGGATTGCATTCAATTCAGCTAATAAACTATGACCAAAGCCAAAATTATACCTACTTACAATGAAATGTTAACATACAATGATAATATCTTTAACTTGTTCAAGAACGATAATTTAGAAGAAGTTTGAATTCAAATTATTTCAACGGTATTAGGTACTCCATAAAGTCTTGTAATTATTTCTTTACTTGGAAAATATTCTTCAAGTAAATCATGAAAACTGTTACAGGCTAGTGCCTGGCTAGTATTTACCAGAGATCCAACCCTGGTAGTTCTACTCGCTCCTGCGATACTTTAAAGTAGGGAAAGAGCCGCTTAAGGACACTTTATATAACTGGGGAAAGGGTTGCACTATCTTAGCTCTATAGCCTCTCCTTAGCAGGGACTTCTCCTTTTTTCTCCTTATCGAGATTTATAGACAAAACACGACTACTTTAAGCGATAGATCCGGCCACAATCCTTTTATATATAAACCTAGATTTTCTGCCCAACGTTGTCTTAGCTGTTCTTTGGTGACTATAGCCTAAGGCCATATCTTCATCCTCTGACCCACCGAATTTAAGCCCCTAAGCCCTGGAGCAATTCCCTGACGTACGCGTTAGGAAGCAGTTTTAAAGCACCTCAAAGGCCTAGTAAGATTACCTTACTACTTAACACGAACGCTTTACCAACGCCTTACGTATAAAACTTATCGAACAAAACTAAATCGCTCGAAAACACGCTTTATATTTAAAAAAACGAAACACCAATACGCTAAACGCTTTGACGAATATAATCCAACAGCTCGAAGTTGTTGGTACGTCTACGTCCTCGGGTGAACTTCCCTCCTAAGAGGTTCTCCCTATATACGTTACGAACGTCGCAGTTACCATACTTCTTTTTACCGGGAACCGCGCTAATTCTCCAAATAACGACGATTTCTCCGACTTTAACGACGATATTAACGACCCTTTTAACGGGCTTCACAGACTAAAACATAAACCACTTAATTAGCCGGTCAATTTTTCTAGTATTAAGCCACGATTTTCGATATAAGAAGCTACGATAATACGTAAATTACGTCGAAACCGGAAGTTTAGGGATACTGAGGAAAACTACTTTTACGTTATCCTTTAATAGCTAAAAGGCCTCGCGATAACCGTTATAAAAAGCTATTACGCCCACGGAAGCGACGGTAACATCAACGATTCCGACGCCTTTATAACTATATTTAGTATTTATTACTACGACCCTAACGCAGCAAAAATAACTATCGCTCGACTTACAAATATAGAATAGGGTGTTTTTAAACGATTTTACGTATTTTTCAACTTTTGGAAGGCCTTATTTGCGAAAGCCAGCGGTATAACCTGAGAATCCGCCACTAAACTCGCCATTTTAAAGGAAACTTTTAATGATACACCTGCTAATACGTTACTCCCCCTCCCTATACCGGCGGATTACAATAAATGGGTTTCCCGTATTCAACTTATCAACAGGCGTTTTTACAATCTCCGCATTCTTTACGACGATACTAATACTATCGTTATTGGAGGCGTCTCTCACAGTGAAAAAAACAACGGTAATACGCCTACTCGAAATAGCCAGGAAAATTTTATTATAATTGGCGTAAACGCCCTCTGAACCGCTTGTAAACAGCGCACCGCCTGGGTTAACCACGCGGAACTTTCCCGCCGTAAAGACCTCGGGTTATACTTACGTTATGAAGAAAACGGCTACCAAATCAGTATTTGCCTATAGAACCCGGCGTAAACCTCGAACGGCTTTAACGAAAAATCCGTTATAAAAATCAATTTTACTTCAGCCGGAAACCTTATCGATTTCGGAAAGGAAAAAGCGTAACTGCTATATATAATCGCGTATGAAAGTTAACAAACTTTAATTTAACCTAACAGCTTCACTCCAACTTTCAAATCGCTTTCCGTTTATAATACATTTACTTTATAATTTCATTCGTTTTATGTACCCTTAAGTGAATATAGGTTATAAATATTTTAACGCCGTAAGTAAATAGCTCATCCACCTCTTAAAGTTATCGCTCTTTTTTTATTCCCTTACTACAACTCAACAAAACCACGTTTTATATACCGGATTTTTCTACACGATCTATTTCCTTTATAACCTTCCTAAACGTTGACCTCGATAAATACCGTCACCAAATATAAGCTTACTTCTTCCCTTTTTAATGATACGAGGTTCTTTTAAATAAGCCCTAAATAAAATACTAACACGCTACCTACGAAGCCGCGAAACACATATTACTTTGAATACGAACCGGTAACTATCGTATTTGAAAATAAATGTTTGGGCCTATTTAAAAAGTACCGAAAAAGATTAGCGCCGTTACTTTTTACGCTATCTTACAATAAACTCGCAAGGACTAATCCGCTACTACGTAATTCGCCGCCGTCTCCCTCAAAAATATTAATAAAGTACGCGCCCTAAACCCAATTGTTTCCGTTTACAACAAACTTCCCATCGATCTTACGGAATTCGCACCCTTATTAAACAAAGCCCTCAGCGATGAATGACCCATTTACCGCTTTAAAATGAATTACAAAATTTCCCTCTATACCGATAATTCAAGCTAACCTTTAAAAATACCATAAGGCTCTTTATACAGTATATCGCATAAAAAGCTACTCGTACTACGTAAAACGTTAGCCGAACTACTCAACTAAGGTTATATTCGAGTAAATGGCTTTTTAGTGGACGCACCAGTTCTCTTCATTAAAAAACCGGAAAAAGTATTACGATTTTATATCGATTATCATAAACTTAATATTATTACATTTGTATATCGTTACCCGCTCCCTTTTATTAAATAAAATGCTTAAAAATATTTCGTTAGCCAAATAGTTTATTAAATTGGATATTAAATTTGTTTTCTTTACGTTCCGTAGTAAGAAAAGAGATAAAAAGAAAATTATATTTGGTATACGTTTTGGACTGTTTAAGTGGCTCGTCACTTCTTCTAGCCTTTTTAACGCCTTCGCTACCTTTTAACGGTATTTTAATAATTTATTACGCATTTTCCTCGATATTGAATTTTCTGTTTACCCTGACGACGACCCCGTTTACTTTCACAACGCCTCACAACCACATAAATAAAGTTAAGTAAATTCTTAACGTATGAAACACCACAAAACTTAACTTAAATATTTCGAAGTACGAATTCGGTATTTGAAAGATTAAATACCTGGGATTCGTTATCGAAGCCGGCGTCGTCGATCGTATAAACCCAGAAAAGCTACGCGTTATCCGGAAACAGACGGCTTTTGCGACGGGTTTAAAAGTATGGAGCTTTTGAGGGTTCGTAAATTTTTATCGACATTCTATTCGAAATTATTCGAAGATTATTAAACTGTTATTACGATTAACCCGTATAGGTATTTCATTTAGTTCAGGCCTTAAAAAAAAGCTATATTCAAAGGGCTTAAGTTCAGCTTTTTCTCTAAAACCGTACTCACTTAATAAGATCACGATTGCGATACCTTTCTCGAAGTCGACTATTCTATCTAGGAATTAGGAGGTTATCTCCTTCAACGCGACGACTACTTTAACTTACGCCTAGTAATGTATGACTTTTATCGCTCATCTCCCGCTAAATATAATTACGAAATTTACGACAAAAAGCTATTTGGGATTATAAGCTACTTGAAAGCATAAAACGCGGAGCTCCAAGGTACGACGCATCTGTTTACTACCTTAACGGATTACAAAAACTTAGAATACTTTATAACTATACAACGGCTGTCTGAACGATATGTTTGCTAATCTAAACGCCTTTTACAATTTCGCTTTCAGTTAATATACAATAAAGTAAAGGATTACGTACCACCTAGTATACTATTACAAAGAGATTAAAATATTTCTAAAGGCCTTTTAAACCCACGTTACCTAAACCGAAAATTCTAATTATTATACCCCGAATAGTTTTCTTTGAAACCGCTCCTACGATTTTACATCTTTCGGTTAACCGTCGCCAGCGAATCAATTTTAAAAAGCCGTAAACTTTTCATGATCGTCAACCTTTAAAGTTATTAAAATACCGTTATTATACGCGATACCATTAACTTCCGCCTAATACGTACAATACGAAGAAACGACCAACACTTCCTAATGAATATTCGTACCGACGACAACCAAACGTTAAAGGTTTTAATTTCGAAATACCGGGTAAACGACGATAAAGTTTTAAGGTTTCGCGATCGTCTTCTGGTACCTATTTACAAGCTGTTTACTACCGCGTTCATTGAAGCTACCCACAATTCGATCTTTACCGGTAACTCAAGCCGCAACGCTACTATCGCTATTATTTTTAAAACGCATTTTTAGCTAGGCTGATATCGTACAGTCCGCCGCTTTTACTGTTACTACCACGTTTATATCCGTATAACCTATTAAAAACACCGTCGAAAAAAGATCCTCAAACCCCTTTCGATTTCTAAACGGTTTTAAAGCGAGCTTTCCATCGACTTTATAATTGATTTACCTTGGGAATGAAAAGTTGACCCAATTTACCTTATAATTATTACAAACATTTTAAATAAAGTCGTTACCTTTAAGGCTATAATTACTATAAACGCCAAGGTTTATATAAAACGAGTTTTCAGTTGTCATTAGTGGTTTTATGGTTTTTCGCCTACGCTTATTAATAACTATAGTTCGAATTGGACTAATAGGTTATGAAAACAACTTTGTGACTTAACTAAGGTGGAGAAACACCTAAACACCGCCTTTTTCCCCAAAACTAACGGCGTCCAAACTTGTAAATTAAAAGGTCTTTATGTACTTACGCTCATTCGTCGTTTATATACAATTCGACTAAAGCCGTTTATTACCTGATGATTAACTAATACTAACTAATAAGTAAACAACGACTATTGTTATTAACCCGTGTTTTATAACCTATAATTATTACGTTAATCCTATCCAACCGTTATGACGTTTTATTCGTTTCGACGACGACATTATATGTAAGGGCTAAGAACTTTATTTAATGGATTCGCAGAGTTAAAAAAATTTAAAAAGTCGTGATAACGGTAACGTAATAACGTATATAAAAAAGTCGCTAATAAGCGGCATTCCCCCTTAAAATGTTTTCAAACCAGCGACGACGTTTAGTGTTTTTTTTTTATGAAAGAATATGCTAAACGAATTTTCTCGCAATCCTTCAATTAAAATTCATTCAATTCTAGCTTCTGATATTCATTATCATCATATCTATTAAATAATGAGTTCAAAGTATACCCTGACTAGGATGATTTCATTTTCTTCGCCACGTCATATCACAGTTTATGTTATAGTTGGATATCGCTGGACTTTCTGTTGCCAGCTGTTTCCATTGTTACTTGCGTTAATAATTGCCGGGAATTTGAAAATCCCAACCAACCAAGTCGAAAATATGAAGTTTCATTATGGTCTCAACGATATTGAAACAATAAATCTGTTGGAAGAGCAGTAAATTTGAGTACAGCCAAGTCAACTATATTGACTAATAGTTGGTTATATTAACTACAAGTTGACTCAATTAGCTGTAAATCAATTTCAGTAAAGTAGCCAATTCAACGAGGGGTACAGGCTAAACTGTTGCCTATACAAATTGGCATGCATAATGGCTATCAAAATGCTAAACTTAAAAGTAAAACACTACTACCACCTTCATGCAATATACAAGTTACTTTGACCACGATTCAAATATATCAAATTACAATGATAAAGGCTTACCAACACTGATAAATTCTTATAAGGTTAAGCACAGATAAGATAGGTAAAATAATAAGCTATTTCCTCGTTAAATCCTACATTAACGTTTAATTGAAGGAAATATTCTTGTAAAGTGCCCCTGCAATTGATTCTATGATTTACATATATTAAAAGTATCCCCTCCATTTTCAACGTAAGAGATATAAAGAACCTCGGCGTCAACAAAATATTGAAACTAATTACCAGGTTCAAAATGACGATTGAAGGTTTTTACTTGGTTTAAGGAAGAATATTTTTAGTTTCATCTTCAAAAACTAAAGGTAAAGTTACTCAGCTTAAGAAAGTTTGAAATTGGTTAATTATATCAAACGTCTAATTTTCTCGTAATTGATATACCATACATAATTCTTAAAGCAACTAATGACATAAATATATACTAATACATAATGAAAGAAATCCATATACTTGATTATGATAACTAAACATATTCTTAAAACAACCTTAGGTTTAAATTTATGTTAAGTTAAGATCAAATATCAAACCTCAAAGTCTTTACCAAGGTATTTTACTTAGACAGCAATCCTATACTTTAAGATTCTTATGAATATTCCGTCAAAAAACATGGGAGGCGTTAAATATATTGTAGATTGACATGTAACAAGAACTTCTAAACGTACTAGTTTACTATACTACCACCATTTTCACTACGATGAAGTTTCAGGATAACGCTAAATGAATGGGGATTCAATATAAAAAAGAATATTATTTCAATCTTATTGAGGTATTTGTAAAGTCAAAAAATATTTGTTTTTACGTAAAGTTTATAATATTTTTACGGTGAATACAAATAGATCTACATACATAGATTCAAATTTGTAAATGCTGATGAAACATATCAATAATACTATTGGTACCAACCGTTTAATGTCAACCTTACTAGTATTTAACACGTATTTACGTATAACGAAAAACTTATCATCTTTACGAAATAACAAAAGGAGAGCTATAACACACAGTAAAACCCTGAAAAAACCTAAAAGAGAAATCGGTAAAACGTTGGATCAACGATACCTTGAACATTGAGAGAAAATTTTCGATAAATGATAATATTGTTTTGAACTCTTGAAAGCTCACTTATTGCGTAGAAACCCCCGGAAAAATACGATGAGCCCTATAATATCCTTCATATTACAAACTCAAACGTAATAGTTCAAACCGCTATTGGTTATTTCACGTTCTGTGTTATACAAGTTAAACCATATAAAAAAAATCTGAAGAAAATCCATAGGCCTAACAAATAAACGAACTGAACAATTGTAAACCGATCATTAACAAGCTTATATGATGAAGACGGCATACACGACTACTTAATAAGAGAAAATATAATCAAGAGAGATATAAAAATAAAGATATAAAAAATGTACGAGAATTCACCACATCATGAGTATTATTAAAAGATAAGTTGAATAGCGATATGGCCATTGAAAAACATGTCAAAGTTATGATTAATACGCCAGATAAATCTTGTGGTAAACGACCTAGTAAAAACTAATGGCTACATTACCTGTGGTCTGATCAAATTAATGCTAGTAATAAAATGTGAAAAGTGACACGTAACTATTTTAAAATTATGAATAACTGACGAGGTTAAATACAAAACTGAAAATCTACCTCGGGACACATAAAAGTTGATATTTAAAAGATAAAGTAATGAAAGTAAAATATGCATCCTTACTTCATCTTTGACAATATAGAAAACATACCGAACACTTTATTATTGCAATTACTACTATTTTAAATATAAATGAAAGTGGTAGATTTATTCTTAATATTCACGATGTTACGGAAACATAAATGTAATCCTGTATCAATATTCAACAGATTATATTACTTGAGTTATTTAACATTTAAGGAACATATTTCCTACCAAAACAGTTATATATTATTTTAAACCCTCTAGGTATTAGCTTTAACATGCGTCAATAAAATTGGAAAGTATAAAATCATGTCATAGTTTGATCTACGAAGGTAGACCAACTAGGTACCAAATGGAGTTAACCATTGAGTTACTAAAGAAGACTAGATAGGGCTACAGGGGACCTTTGTGCAGGACTTATGTATATAGTCTATGTACTGTCCATTAAGTTCCTTCGCACGCAACGTCCGCGAACCGCACCCGAACCGCGCCTATGCCGGGTATTACCTATTCCATTACGTTTATAATCACGTATTTGATAAACTTAATAGCTAATAGTTTCAATTTATAAAATATTCTCCGCTTTATTGAAAAATCTCTAAAATTATGATATCCCGCCAGCTAAGTATTAAATACGGACCGTATTCGTATCAGGCGCGGGCCGAATATAAGCCGGAGATAGACTGTATAACGCGCCTCCTAACGCATCAGATAACTTATAAATTTGTTAATCTCGTGTTGCCTACATTTTGTTAAACGTCTTCTAACGCGTTTTATAACGTTTAGGCCTTACTAACCTCAAGCTGTTTACGCCGTATAACGTATTAATTTTTCCGATTCCGGGCCCTTTACATTTATAAAAACGGATTTTACCGTAAATCGTCAAACCTCTTTCCTTTTTTTTTTCTCGATGATTTTACTTTTTTGACCTATCTTCGTTAAATTGTTTTTTGTCAACTTAGATTATAATTTTTCTCCCAATCCTCGTTATAGCTTTCATTTTCCCGTTACCGTTTACTTACTAATGATCCCTGTTGATTATCATAACCGATGTATTCAACGGTTCGGATATTGGTTACAAAGCTACCAGAATATATAATAATTATGATTAACCTCTCCATAAAATAAATCGTGTCTTTATACCATAATACTCGTATCGTTAACTGTAATAAGTAATCTCTCCACGTTAAAAATAACCTTTTCGTATTCGACGGTAAAGAAATGAGGTTGAATTCCCGCTTTTATAAGTTGAAGATATTTATATATTTTTTATCCATCGTCTACAAATTATCATATATTCTTGAATTCTATGCGTATTTACCGCTTTTAGAAATGTGCTGCTTATCCTTACGTATTCAATAAAGTAAATTAAAATGTTGAATCTTGCGAAAAATCCAAGTATATATCAATCCCTTTTTATATTACGTTTCAAAAATGAATTTATTTGGTACTTCGTTTAAGTTACGTTCGTTGCTATAGAAATTTTTCATAACCTTTTAAAACTGAATTTATATCATGTCACTTACCCTTATATCTCCCAGAAGTAAAGCATCCTAACTATTCCAGCTATATACACTTTTATAACCCGATGTATACGCTTTTACCCTGCCCTTTTTTCGACTTCATCGTTCCAGAAAACGCCTCCATCACCCATTACTGTTTATTGCGTTTACTGCGACCGTAGGCCATTAACCAATCGTAATTCAAATCGAAACATCGTTATTTGAATCCTTCCCAGTACTTGTCGTAAGATTTTTTATAATTGAGCACCAGGTACTTAAAATAACATAACTAAATAAATTATTGCCTCCATAATTAATACAATTTACAACTTATAAAATATAAGAAACGATTTTAAGGATTAACTATAAAAGCTCTTTATTCATTCGCGTCTTATTTGTAAACTTTATATAAACATGAGCTAATTGAGTTGACCGAAAACGGGCTAACGATTATATTAGTGCCGACCGCGTTACCCAGATGTAAATTAACGTGTTACAGTCCCTAATATTCCGCTTAATGAACCGTTTTCCCCGCTTCGCCCCGCGTTATCCGCTTTCTTCGGCTTTTCCTAATACCCTACTCGCTTAACATTATCCGCTCTTATTAGTTTCGCCTAATACCTACCCTGCCTTACATTAATCGCCTGCGTTGACGTTGCTTAATAACCGCCAGATTTCTCATCGCCCGCTTCTGCTAGCCTTTTTTAATATTCGAAGCTAATCATAATAGGGGTTTTAACGTTATCGGCGTTACCGTTCAAGAAATTAAAACGACTATAATAATATTTTATAGATCAAATTTGAAGGGATTTTGATACAAGTTGTGTCGCAGTCGGATGTTTATCTTAAAAAGCCACATTACATATATCCGGCTCTATATATTATATTATAACATAATGATAATGAATATCCACACCTTTTCGTTAGTATTATATTATTTACGAAGTAAGGCAACTTATTCAATATAAGTTTTTTGAGGTGCACCTAATGTCGACGTTCAAACGCCGAGACATTATAAAACTATACGTCCTTCTATTTCACCTCAAATATATTAAATGCTATAGTGTACTCATAATTTCCCAACAAATTTGACTTTAACTGATGATAACCTATTCATCAAATTAATATACAACGAATATTGCCTTATCTCGTTTTCGCAACCAAAATCTCCTAAATTTTCAATTTCTCGTATATACTCTCCCTCGTATCATCCACAATCAAAACTCATTTCACGTGTATATCAGATAATATTGAGAATGGAGAAGAGTCTGTAGCCGCGTATGAGACCAAATTTATAAAACATATACGGTATTTACCAAATTTATTTAAAATAATATTTAACGTATTCAGAGCACAAATGATACCGCATTAATTATATAGCTAATTAATTTTTTTAGTTGATCCATTGGTTTTTATATTACGTAAGTTAAAATTAACTTCATGGTTGACTTCAAATCGATTTGCCGGACGTCACGTACAGTTTATCACCTTTTTTATCTTTTATCAAATACATACTAAAGCTGCCTAAATCATTTTCATACCCTCGCGTAGGTACCCTAAAAACCCAGAAATTTATTCCAATGAATAATTTATCAACTTTATACCTTCTTTTACTTCAAAAATAAAAAAACATGTCGCATTTATTAACTAATTCGTTTATATTAAACGCGGTAACCGTTAACTTTTGGTTTTTGAATACGAATGAATAAATTGGAAAATACGATATCTAATTCAATTACGAACAGGTAACGATAAATTATAAGTACTTTTGAACTTCCCAGTATATCCGCTCAATACTGTGATCCGTTTAAAAATGATATACCATCGATAGAACCTATTTACAATTTACTCCATAAAATAGGGTTGATTAAAGGGAATCTATTCAATCCAAGCCATAACCCTTGATGATAAATATAGTAAATCCATGAAATCGCTATTATATATCCCAAAAACGCTTCGCATACGCTTCGACAGTTGTATATCACCTTACTATTAGTCAGATCAATTTAAGAAAAATCAGTACATAAAAACAAATAAATATTGTAAATCGTTATTAATAACCAGCAGTATTACTATAAAATCTACAGGAATATAGGATAAATAACGATCTGGAATTGAAAGGTGTTAAAAGAGGGTTTATCATAAGGTATAAAAAGTTTTCGTATCGTTATATTACGTATATATTCGGTATAAACGTCGAATATATTTGATTTTTCTTTTCAAATCGTAATTCCGTTTGAAAACCCGAAAAAAAACATTCTTATACGGATGAGCTATAATGAACGAATCATCGGTTTATTGTAAGGTCTTCGTCATGAATACGTTTTAATTAGATAACTTTGAACGACCACTGGAATATAACGTACCTTTCAGGTCGATAAAATAATTATTAATTTATACCGAATATTTTGCCTTAACCGAAAAACGTTGAATGCCTTAAATAACTGTTAATAGTCGAATTACGTATACGGGGTGGTTCGCTACACCTTGATTTTACAACTTCGCTAAGATAACCCATCCGAAAATTAAATTACCACCCAACGTTAACGGAGTCAGCGATATTAACGCGAGCTTGTCCCGAAAAGGTATTATAACCGTTTACACCTCAGTATCCCTCGACTTTACCAAAGTCAGCAATATTAACGTTAACTAGACTCGAAGCGATACCATAACCATTGACGCCTTCATATCTACCAGCTTCCCCTTTAGGAGTCTATTATCTATATCAAATAACCAGACCATTATCTTAAAAAAATTATCCGTATACCCCATCGTAATATATATTTTTATGATATATTAGTCTACCGTTACTATATTCGACATAAATGTAAACATAGGTCGAAAAGTTCGCGTGCTCTGCTCTTTAACCTTAGGTTTATCATAACATTCACCGGTTTTTTATTCAGGCGAACGTCATAGGTCGTATGCTGGTAACGTAAAAAAAAAAAGGGATTTCTTGACTTATAAAGTTAAACGCTCAGAAATTAAACGTGATGAAAAATATCTTTATTCCTCAAAATGAATTGAAATAGTAAACAGGGTAAGAATATTTTGTAATTTTAATTACCATTCCTTTGAAAAAGATATTACTACTAAAAGAATTTTGTAGTAAATGATATAATTATGTTTCACGTTCTATAATCACATAAAATATTATATTGCCGGATTTAGAATACCGTCTTCATTCCTTAAATGAAGGCTTCATTTTAAAACTATCCTCGAGAAATCGGTTTGTAATACCGTTTACCGATTAAAATTTCAATATTGAAAACCGGGCCCGCAATGAATACATAATTTAACGATTAAAGTATATGTGTCTTATATTCCGTTCAAACCTATCTAGTTCCCTACTTCGTAAGTCGGATAACGTGATTAGCCAATTCGGAAAAATTCCTAATAAAGTTTAGATTAAATTTGGAAAACCCTAAAAAGCTTCCAACCTCTCGAATAATAAATAAATATTTTTATTCGTAAACGACCCAGACTATTTCGTGGTCGATCCAAATGCTTACGTCAATCTTTAAGATAAAAACAAGTTTTTTTTACGTTTTTTACCACGAAGTTATATTTTTTTGAGTCTGAAATAATCTAATATTGCGAAGGCATCTTAAGACCATATAAACTTTCGTTAAATAGCTTTGCTTAGTACCCGAAATAAAAATCGTTTAGGTAAGCTCTAACAAAATCATTCAAAATGTTCACTATTATCTTATTATTATAACTTTCAAACTTTGTTAATGTTTCCGCTAACTCCCAAGGAGTAACTTACTATTTGAAGAAACATAAATGAATAGGAAAAACTGTTAATTCCTTTTTTCTGAATATAACCCGAATGAGGTAAAGAGCCCATCGAATATTAAGCTTCATCAGTTATATCGACTTAAATAATACATATAAGATTTTTTTTAAAGATAAAAGAAAAAGATTTTATGCGGTAGTATTATTTAACGCCTGGTAATCGACGTAAAGCTGGTTCCCCCCCCCCCCCCGAACACAAAAACTAGTAATATCGGCGCTGAAATCGATATAAGACTTCTTCTAATCTAACCCTTTTTTATTAATTCGGTAATCTAACGCAGAAACTCAAAAGAATGATTTTGTAATATCGAATATACCGGTTCCTATAATTTTTTCAATGAAAATCTGTTCTCGTTTAGTTTAACATAAATATAATAGTCGGAAATTCCCCCAATATAAGAGGCAAACCATTTTCTTCTTTTCATTAAACAAATCGCGAAAATCCGCTCATTTGGGTGAAAAACAAAATTCATTATTTTCTTTTTTACGACCGTTGATGCCGTCGACTATAAAATCCGCGATATTTCGTAAAACTTTGTAACGAATACCAACTACGACTAGTTCTTTATACGTTATAATACCCGTTGAAACCGGGTAAGTAAACCAATAAAAACTGATTTTGTAACATTTAAAATATCTCTTAAATTAGGATGCAATGTTATTGTATTAACTTGAAATACTACTCATATTATAAATTGATAACGGCTTTCGTAACCTATCAAAGTAAATCATCAATATTTAGTTCATAAAATACCGAATATTATATTCCGCGTTATTCTGGAAATAATATATGTTAACATTAGATTAAAGTATTAATTAATATTTGCGTCGAATTTAACCATATATGAAATACGCGTATTGATCTCAAAACCTAGTATTATACCCAAAGTTCTAAAATATAATAAACGAATTTATTTCATTATTAACCGTTGTGCCAAATTCATCCTTAAAATATGATAATAATTATAATCGAAACCAAACTTGGCGTCCAAAAAGTAAATATTATGAACAAACATGAAATTCGAAATGTATCCTCGTTAATATAAATTAAAATTAAATTGAACTCCCTTTCACTCGATCTTACAATTATTCTGGTAAAGTTATTTAACTTTTAAATAATATTTTATTTAGTAGTTAAGCTTCTCCTATCGCTGATAATGGGAAACATATTTTTAACTTTTCGATTTAAATTGTAAAAACTTACTTCGGAGAAAAAGTCGAGCGAAATCAATAACCATTTTATTAATCATCCGAAAAGCCATAATGCAGGCAACGCTTAGTAACCTTCCTAATCCGACACTTTTCCGCCGTTATTTACGTCACCCTGCGTTATTAATTTTAATATTATCCCCATTGGATTGATTGAGATAGCTAAGCAAAATGACCGCAGAGTTTTAATTAGGATACATAAACAACCTAAACCCCCATAATAATTATATATTTATTTGATTGTGTGACCTGTACGAGGCTTATCAATTATAGACTAAAACATCGTTTCATGTTTGAAAATTCCAATTCATCTGCGAATTCATGATATTAAGAATAAGCCCCCATAAAATGGATATAGCTAACGCTTATCGTAATAAATTTGTTTTGAATACATAGAAAAATACGAAAACCAAGTAGTTAGACTTAACGGTTAAAAGCTAATCCGATTCCCCCGCTTGGGAAAACAATGTTTCAAACTTAATAGAGAACTTTATCTACAAATTTTTATCACTTATAATGCATGCTTTCAAATCGATTGAGACTTTATCCGCACGGTAAAGGTTGTAAAAACAGCATTAATACTATCGGAAAACTTAAGCGTATCGTATATCTCCTCATATTCGCTAGCATCGTAATATACCATAACAGTTTACTTGATAGCCAGCGTGTAATAATCCTACATGTAAAAAAAATACATACCGATCTTTTCTAATTCACATATTATTAGCTTTTACTATAAATTCGATGATTTAACGCGTACTATCCAAGTCAATGTAAATTTATGGAATTATCGTTATTAGTATCGCTTGCGGTTTCATTGAAACATTAGAAACCTAGCTGAAATAACCGTTAGGTCTGCTCTCATTGACAAGTTTTTAACAATACCCCAATCGAAATCGAATATAATATTAAATAAGAAAATGAATTAATCGGATCATTCTTTTTACTTCAAAGTAAACGAGATAGAACGTTTATTATTTCATAAGCGAAATATATCGGCTTAAATTGTCCTTGAAAAAGTAAAGGCTACATTTTTAAAAGTATAAGATTAGACATTCGCCAACAGCTCATTTTCCCCCATAATGTTAAATTGTAACGTAATATTATAAGTATTATTTATAGATTCGTACCTTATGAAAGATCGTTTTGAAAAGATGAATGACAACTTCAATAATATATTATAGTCCAACCTACAAAGATTTTCAAAGTGAATTCCGAATAAATTAATAATGAATGTACCAAGGAAACCTAGAAAAGGTTTTAAAGGTCCTTCTTACAGGACTTATGTGCACGATCCGTGCATGGTTCATCATGTGCCCTCGCACGTGACGTCGGCAGACCACGCTCGAGTCGCGTCCGGGCTAGGTGCTGTTCATCCCGTTACGTGCATAGTCATATAACCTATAGACTCAATGGCTAAAATCCTGGGTACATAGCAAATACACTTTGAAAAATAAGTTAAATATAAAAAGGTTAACGTTGAATCAATGCTTACTTATTACGTAAAACCGAGACTTCGACATAGTTAATATTGAAACTATTAGTATACTCCAAAAACTATTGAATCTTTAGCAACAAAGTAACGTGCTATTCAGAGGTATAGTCTCCAAACTTGTAAAACAATTAGAACATTGGCTGAGGATACGAAACTAGATTTCAACAGATCGTTCATTCGTATTTATAATATTAAAAAGAACTGTGACACATACTTTGGCATATGTTAAAAAGGGTAATCGATGAGCCTAATAAAAACAAACAAAGCTGACGATGAAAAATCGTAACGTTAACTTGAACAAATAGTGCTAACAGCTAATATTGCTACGATATTCTAACCGAAGTCTTTCAACGATTTATCAATTGTAACACAAATTGAAAATGAACTAAATGAAAACTTTGATAGGACAAATGGATTTATTGAATTGATATTAATAAATAAGACAACGGAGTTACTATAGTATCAATAAACGTAATAAGGAAAACTTAATGGTTTTTACAGGCGCCTTTTTAAAAATAATTACAACCCCACCTTTGAAATTGAAATCTTTATAATACCTATTAATGAAATAAGTTCCTATAAACATTTCCTAATTATTGATACCTTATGATATAAGACATGGATTAAGTATGAACGGGGCATACTAATTGATTGAATATGTTTAAATAATGGTATAATGATAGGATGCAATATTAGTATAATAACTAATGGTATATTCAGGATTATGACCAAAGAAGGATAATTTGTCCTATACTTATGTAGTTTTTATTGACTTTTGCAGCCTTTACGTAAATATTTACAGGTTTAGAAAGATCAATCAAAAGCATTGAGTGATAGAAGTATTTCTATTAAGAAAGATATACGCATTTAAAATATTAATAAATTTGGGTAAATGAATGGGAAAGGCAATTCCACCGATACTATAACCAAGGCTACGTATAAGAACTTCCTTAAAAGGGTTGTAGATACTGATGATCGAACTGTTTGTATTAAGGTAAACATATAACGGCCGACAAATAACGTAAAGGAATAGAAGTACCTCATTGAATTAAAAGACCGCTATTATAAAAAGTGTAATTAATAAAAAACGCATACTTAAACTTATTGATGCAAAGAAAATAATAAGTAATATATAAGTTGATAATTAAAAGCGTAAGTGCAAGTGTAAAGTACATTGAAGTTTGGAATAATTTGATGAAGGGTTGGAATTGCAGTGCAATTAGATATAAAACAAGTTGTAATTAGAGTAGTAATACCAACTAGTATTAAAATAGAAGTCAATCATATTACGTATAATTCAACTATACAGACTGTAAGTTAATTGTATCGACTGAAATTTAACTTCATTAGCTGCAAATCAATTGCAGTAGAGTTTCCAATTCAATATGTTGTACGGGTTAAATAGTTGCCCATACAACTTAGTGTTCAGACTGGCTAGCGGTCTATCAATATTATAAGTAAGATACCACGACTACTTTCAATGCAATACACTAGTTACTTCGACCTCTATTCGAATCGACTACTTTGCAACAATGAAGACGTATCAATAAAATCAACAAATGTTTCATTATTTTATTAAGAAAGATAAAGTTCGTTGTTTTTCAATCATTTAAAAGCGATGAATTATATGAAGAATGACTTATATTTCCAAAACGGTTCCGATAGCTGGCGTAACAGGTTCTGCTTTGTATTTGAAAAGTTTTATTGAAGTAAATATTATGAAATTTTTGATCGATAAGTTGAAAATATTTAGAAAATATATTAATTAAAAGATGCTTAAAGGGTTTCAGACTTGAACAGTATTTTTTCTTTTTTTACATTAAATCACATATGCTTTGTTATTCAGTAAACCTTACAAACTGAAATTCAACCTCATACTAGACCGCAGTCTTCTCAATTCAAAAACGGGCTATTGAAGAACTAATAGCTAATATTTATGAAAGGTAATTTAACGATTATCTCTTGAAGGAAATAAAATAAGGAAGTACTTTTTATCACAAAGCCCAATTGTTGTGCCCGCCAGAGGGTGGGAGTATTGGCATCTAGCATTGAAAACTCTTTCTTTATCACTTTTCCAGTATGTCTATCCCTGTTAATCAACCAGTAAATATTGGTTGCTGCTTCGAACTTGAGGAAATCAGAGACTTTGATTCTTCGTCCTTGTTATTACAACGATTTATTCCCATTTGATTCACTTTTTACGCAATTAAACACATACTATTATAGGTAATTCGACATATTGCAGAAGATTATATCAATGAAATTTATTGAATTTATAATAATGAAACTATAGAAAATGAATACAAATTACCTCTCAGCGAGAATATGTTTTAAACTCTTACCGTTATAGTAGTTGATACTAAGTTTCATATTAGCTACGGTTGTGATAACATTGAAATTATGAAGAAAGACGTAGGAATAACAATATTTATTACCAGCTACAAGCGTAACCAAAAACTGACAATATCTTTGAAATTACGTAATACGTAAGTTCAATTACAACGTTTTATTGAATATTTTTGAACGGCTTACTAATTGAATTTTTAAGATTGAATTGAATTTATTATAAATTTATTCCGAATTCGCTAAAAAATATACATCATAATTCATTTAAATCATTGTCCTCCTTGATGAAACGGATGTTAAAATCGATATCTATCAATATAACTTTGAAAATACAAAGTTTAAAAATGGGTATATAGTTGTAAAACTCAGTAATATGTTGATATATTTCAATAGAATCTGTATTATTACAGATTTGCAAAAATCATAAGAATTTAAGCGCTTGGAAAACAAAATCAATCACTATAAATTTTAGAATGAAGTTCAACAAAAGTTGTTTTTCCCACAGTTTACAATTGTTTCATGAAGTTTCGAAATGAAACCTTCGTAGATATTTTGAATATAATGAAATTAATGCAATCACAGTATTTTTCTTTGAGTCTCTGTTACTTCATTCGGGTATTATAAGCTTATAGTTTTTCAAACAGTTTAGTTCCGTGAAATTATGATAAACGGTATCATTTCATAATACAGTACAAATACATTTTGATATCAAAATATATATTGTTCAGAAAAATACTTCTTATCATGATATAATTGAAAACCCAATTAGTAATCATTTTTTATTGTCAATGATGTAAAAAGACAATACTCCAAATTATTAATGACTGTTCAAACTCTTAAAATCGTGATTAATTAGGAGAACCAATTGTATTTCATGATTTTTCAAGCCTTTAGCTAATGATATATCCTCTGATTTGAATTACTATCCGGATTGATTTTTTTTTAAGTTTACCAACCTCGTAAAAAATCATAGTGGCCAGATATTTTGAACCTGAAACTTTAGAACTACATTGAAATCAATTATTTTCATTAAAATCCTATCAATTTTAAGAATCTTATTATAGCCTTCAACAAAATTATCCATTCAAACACAATTATATAATTGTTTTCATACCACAATGATTTTCAAATGATTCAATTCATACGACCTATGAAAACAGCAATCCATTCGTAAAATAGTAGCGGTTTCAAGGTATAATACCCTTACATTATTCATCTTTGTGAAAATGAAATTTACATTCATTACAATGACTGTTCATTAATTTAAAAACCGTTTTCAAATACTGGCAAACTTTTTATATCTATTGAAAATAAGTTGCGAGTTTTAATTAAGCGCAGGTTTTATAATAGAGCGGTCATTTATTACGAAATCTTCAATAAACCATTAAGTTCACTAAATTTATTGACAAAAAGCTTAAGTTTTCAAACGATAATAAAGTATTTATTTCAATTTTTCCACTTTATTATTATACGAAAATATTTTATATTATGTATTTTATGATTCTACAGTCATTTTTAAATGTTATCAAGTTCCATTCGATATATATAAATATATGTTTCTATTTTTAAGTGATTACTCCCTAGTATGGTCCAACCTATAAAGATGTACCAAGTAAGTGCTAAGTTTAGTTAACAATTTAGATACTAAGAGAGACAAAAGAAGTATATAGAGATCCCTTATATAGGACTTATATGCATGGTCCATCACGTTCCATTTTACGTAGCGTTTACGAACCGCGTTCGGGTCGCGCCCGGGCCGGATAATATATGTATTTATCATATTCCTCACACTTCTAAAAAAACTAATAAACTAAATAGTTAATAACCTAAGTGTATAATATGCTCCCCCTTTTATAGGAAAAATGTGCGTCGTTGTAATGGATATAAACCGAGTACGGGGCATCTAGTGTTAAATCAAACCATCAATTAACCGTATTCTGTAGTGTGCGAACTGGTCGCGAATCGGGCGCGAAGTGTATAATGTTATCGTTTAACCATATAACACGACGTATGACCTTATAACTCATCTAAATATCTACTGATTTCGAACCGTTAGCGTATAAAAACGACCCTTAACGCCATCCGTAATCCATTCTACTTTCTCTTTTTTTTCTTAATTAATAAGCGTATATTCCGCTTATTTTACCTTATGTTATTCCACAATTAAGCCATCATCTACCCATGCCTAGTGTATAATTTAGTTTATATTGTTTTTTATCTTTTTCATCACCCACTCCCCCTTAAGTCTCTTTTTTATCCATGATATTCGACCCTCTTATTACAACATAGCCGATGTGTTTAATGGCGTTGGCATAGGTTACGCAGTCGTCAGCGCATCTGGTAATGACAACTAACCGCCTCATTAGGTATGTCGTCCTTCTTTATCTTCATACCCTTACCGTTGATAGCTTCGCATAGCCCCTCCATGTTATAAGTGACCTATTAGTGATAGAAGATAGTGAGTATGAGAAGGATTTTCCCCCTACGTAAGACTAAAAGGCCTACATGTCTTGCATGTATCTTCATCTTTGTAGTGAGGTTTAAAAACGTACTTGTTTACCGATTTTCCTGGCTTACGCACTTTGTTACACCATTTTGTAGCTGATTTTTATGGTGGTAATCATATTTTATCTCAGGTACCTAAGTGTAATAGGTACACCTCGAGTTGTAAATTTATTTTTGCCATTGATTTTCCCAATCTGGTAAACGAATTCGTTTGCTTTTGTGATATTTTTCGTGCCCAAAGCGTGCAAACTATAGTTGTCATATAGGCCGCGACGTTATAGTTTAAACGCCTCTTACACGCCTTTTTCTCTAACTCCGTCGTTGCACTGTATACCCCCATCCCCATTCTCTGTTTACCGTAACCTTACACCTTTTTACAATTGGGATTTAACCCGTAATATATTCTACACTACCGTTGTAGGCACTCACTGTGGGCTCGTTTACATCCTTATCCAAAGCGGTTATAGCTATATAACGACCAAAGCCCTAGTTATTATGATTAACATTAGCTATAGTCTTTAAAGTGTAGCGAATGACGTCCAAAGCCTGACTATAAAAGCTTACCATTTTTATCCATGTTTTTATTTTCTAGCCCAATATAATAGCGAACTGATCGGGCTGATAGAAAGCGTTTCGATAACTGCGTTAACGTTAAGTCTATGGCGTAAGCGTAGGCAGATGAGTTACGGTTTTTCGTAGCCTATAGAGAACAATGCCCTCCCCTCTCCAACTCGCTTTATCCTTTTCGGTAATGATATTTTAAAGAGGTAAACCTTTATTATAACCATATATTAATTTGGTCACAATACCTATACGTGGCCCAATATTTATCGTCTTTAAAGCCGTTTGAAATTGAAAAACTTTAATTCGTCAGCGAGTGCATAGTATCTTGCTAACATATTGACATAATTAATAAGGTTAATGCTTACAGTAATAGATTTATCTAGGATATATGAAAAGACGAGGAAATTAATACATTTAAATTTATCTGTTAAAGTTTAATTCAAACCGTTCGCTTAGGCTAATAATATCTCCAATTCGATAGATAACAGTACCTATAAGTTTTAGTTACTTATTATTAGTCTTTTCAATTCAATCAAAGCCTTATTCGTATGATAAAAGTCGCTACGAATAACCTTAATATAATACAAGAATCTTTATATATCTTATTTTCTCTCATTTCCCCCAGTCTCATAATTAGCCGCAATAACTTACATCATAACAGACGTATAATACCGCTCTATGTAAAGAAACACATTCTGGACTTTCCTAATTTACATTTTATCCAGTTTTGATATGAATTTGATCGTTTAACACGTTGCGGTTCAAGTTACAGTAAATCCATCGAATTATTACAAATATAGTCGTTTCCAGCTGCTTTTAAACGTGGAAAGTTAACACGAATAGTAGCGAGGTCGGTTTTAAGTTACTAAATCTTAGTAATAACCCAGGTAAAATCGAACGTAAAAAGATGTAAAACGACTAGGTCAAAAGCAAAAGTCGATTAAGATATTAGAAAAGAAGACTATTTTATTTAATTTAACGTGGACACTATATAGGTTTTAGCATTTTAAAGCCGGGATATATTGGATTAAGTCGGTCACAAAGGAATACAAGGTATATCCGCAAAAGTTCGAAGCCGTATATTTGCTGAGGACCTATCCTTACTGATAGTGTTAGAGTATAGCGTGAATTTATGAATATTTGTTATCGATTCGTTCATTATAATAAATATACTTTGAAGAAAATAAGAGGAGCACTTAATTATATGTTATAATTTAACCTATAAAGGTGTATTAAATATTGAGGTATTAAGGAAGAATAGAGAATTTTGTAGAGATCCTTTACTTAGAACTCATATATACGGTCCGTTACGTGCCCTTTTACGTAAAGTCAGTAGACCGCACCCGGACCGCGCCCGGGCTGAGTGTTGCACATATACATCCCGTTACGTGCACAGACTCGTAATCTATAAACTCAATAGCTAGTATCTTGAGTCTATCACACTCTCATATCATTGCTATAGATATATATACTAATACATTAGATTCAGAGTTCAACTTTTAATCAAATTCTTTATTCTATTATGATAGTATAATTTATAATTATGCAATCAGTATACGTTTGTTATTATGAATACCTTAATACTATAATTGTTAATCGAGGGTTTTCATTTGTTTTTATGTGTAGAAAATATTCTTGCAAACATTTTCAAGGAAAATTTGGGTTATTAATAGATTTTGACGAAGATATAAATGATTATATCAATGAGATGAACGATTTTATAGAATTGTATGAGAAAATATTAATAGATTATGTATAAAAGAAATTGACGAATTAATAATTTGTTTTAGACGTTTTCTTGAATAAATTAATTTGAACGTTAATTCACTTGTTGCCGTTCTTCACGTATTGTAGTTTGAACCTCTATTTGGAGGTTGATTTATTATGGTTCGTATTACTTAAGTTCAACTTTTAACATAAAAAGTCTTTTTCCATATTCAAAATATTTTACGTCTTTTAAAGATAATATTACGTCTTTTAAAAATAATATTACATCATTTAAGGTGTTAGCATGTTAGAATATAACATAATAAAAGATTAATATTTACCTCTATTAGTTTTTATACCACGTTATATAAGGCTAAAAACTTAGTATACGTTCATAGTAAAATATGAAAATATATAAAATGTTGGAATAGTAGTCAATTGACGTACAGTCAATTCAACTATAGTTGCAGTTAGTTGATTACACTGAGTTTCAATTAACTGTAGTTTGTGGAATTTGACTGCATTAACTGCAAGTCAAGTGCAGTAAGTACCCATTTCAAAGTGGGGCACGTGTCAAAGCAGTTGTCTATACAAATCAGTGTGCACACCGGCTAGCGATCTGCCAAACTTAGAAGTAGCACAACACCACTTTTAATGTAGTACCAGTTACTTCGACTACAGAGATTTGAATCAACTACATGGCGACGATAAAAGCCTACCAATACTGATCAGTGTTCATGAGGAAGTTTTCCACCAATTTTTATCAAAGTATATTTTTCAAATTGTCAAAAGAATTAAGGGATCAGTGTCCGGCTGGTACGGTTATACGTTATATTCAAAAAAATTAGGTATTGGACAAAGTATATATCTATTGATTTTTAACGTATGAAACGTATTTTCGAAATAGGCTAGGTATAAAAACATTAATATTCTTCCTGTATTTGTTAATTTAGTGTGGAGAATACTTCAGCATTATAAGTATATAGAGTAATGATCCTTTTTTTCTCGGAAGTAATGGGTTTGTTGCGATAAAATAACGTGCCATCAAAAAGTCAGACCTCAAAAAGTATTAACCTATTAAAGTATTAGCTAAATATATATAGCTTTATTTTGATGAATCATCAATTGATATCCATAATATCAAAACGCGCGATAATATACGTAATACATATTTTATTTTATATCAAAAAGGTCAAGTCACGAGCATAACAACGATCAACAAGGTTAACAAGGTAAGATTACAACGATACCTAGACTCAAGGGTTTGTGTGGCTTATATTTCCACTTTATGCTGAATGAATAAATCTAACGACCTATCAATTATGACACAAACGTAGAAACTATAAAATGAGGAATTTAATAAGTTAAATAAGAGTATTAAGTATTAAATATATAAGTTGGAAAAAGGTATTAATATGGTTTTGGTAAACTTAATAGCGATAAAATTAATGATCTCTGCGGACGGATCTTTCAAAAATAATACTAACCTTACATATAAAATTGAATTACATATAATGTTTGTCAACGAGAAAAATTCTAATAGATAATTTACGATCACCAAAAACTTATACATTGTATATATTTTCATTGTAAACTTGTAATACAAAAAGTATTGGCTTTAGAGTTTTACAATATCATAATAACCTTTATCATCATCATAATAATCAAAGGCACGTTAAAAAAACGTCATCAAATAAATGAAATTATCTCCGATACTTGCAATTATATATATGAACTACCTAAAATTTTAAAAGTATTTGTGAAAACTGAGTACGATTGATAAAGAACGTTTAATAATAAACGTTATAACTTTAAAAAAAGAATACGAAACCAAGGAAATCGATAAGTTCCGGTTCATCGACGGTAAATATAACCCTATAAACGCTATAACCAAAATAACGCCTAATAATGCCCTGGAAAAGTTTATAGACAACAATACACTAATCGTACAAATCGAGGGTTACGTGGATTGCCCAGCACGTAACGTTTAAAAACAGGGATACCCTGGCAAACTCGAATACTGCACAGTAACGATGGCGATATCAATGGTCAATGTAATAAAATGTGAAACTACTGATAAAAGGTGGGTAATTAGTGGAATGCGTGATATGTGAAAACATGTGGCGAAGGACCTGTGTACGGGAGTTAAGGAACGAAAAGCTTGGAGATATAGGGCAAAAGAACGTAATTGATGTCAATTTCAGTAAAAATTGACTGGATTTGACAAGTGTCCGGCTTGTGGATTTAAAAAGGATTTCAAGGGTTACAAATTATTTGTAGCTAGCTACATGAATGTGGAGGTACAAAATAAAAAGCCGCTAATATTGAAATAACAGTTAATTTCAACACAATCAAGTCAACTAAAATTAGTCGTCAATCGCGTATTTAATGTTACCTTTTGGCGCGGTAGCGTGTACATGTCATAGAAGTTGCCGCCGTTATCCGAACCCTTATTATCAGCCCCTTTTTCCGTCGCTTTTCTTTGCCTACCCTCAAACTCACTTTCCCCCTTGTCCTCCTTTTTTTGAGTTGTAACTGTAGTAGTAGTATGAATAGCAGAAGTAGTAGTCCGAGTAGTATCAGGTGCTTGAGGTTATAAACATTACCTTTTAGTCAGGAGTAAAAACCTTGCTTTTACCTGTAGCGTTTGTTAAGCGTCGAAAGCGTAGTATTAACGATTCTTAATAGGGTACTTCATAATTGTCTTCGGATCATACTAAATTTTCAATTGTTATTTAGACGAGTCGGAGATAATAGAGCGGAACCATTATTTTAAGGCGTGTTTGGGTACGGTACACTGCGAGGTCGTTTGGGTGCGTAAAGTGTTGGAGCGGCGTGTTAAAGTAAACGCCCCTGGCTCGTTTATAGCTACATCCTGCGTGCCATGCGTTGTTTCCGTCACCACGCGTAAATTGTTTAGAGAGAATAGTTAAAACGAGAGCGTATCTGCGCGTTTTTATTGTTATATGCGGAGTATTTACGGGGGCATTTTTGTGACGGTAGTGTTAAGGTCGTTCGCGGATTCCTTTTTACGAATTCTTCGTATTGATGGTAAATTATTGTACTTTTTCAATACATAAACCAAGATTTAAGTTTTTTTTTGATTTTCTAATGTAGAATTTAGGGTTTGAACTTATTTTTCGACTGATATTAATGGGCAACCTACAGAAACCATTACGGTTATTATCGTGAGGCGTACGCATTTGCGTTTATATTACGCGAATGAATTTACCGACGTTTTCGATCAGCTTTGAAATGATGACGACCCTGTTTATCGCATCCTGTTGAAGGGTATATGACTTTAGGAACGAGGGGTGTCGAGCTATTTTTAAGGTAATAACGCCGGCGACGATATTGACGATGATAACAACGACGACTATATAGCCTATTTCCTTTTGATTTTCCATTTCATTAGTTAGTTACTATCCCTTTTTCATTATTTTGTCGGTGTAAAACGGCTTATAAGTCGATTATTTTATAATAAAATTGTAGTTGAAAAAGTCGTAATATAAATGATAAATTGTAAATATAAAAGGTGAAAATTTGTTATCTAAAAGATGAATGTCTTATTTAGAAATTGAACTATGGAACGTATGTAGTAAATGATAAATTTAAGGTGTAACATATAAAGTAGAATTCGTCAAAAAAAAGTAAACGTTGCCTATCAAAAACCAAATATTACAATCTTTTTAGGAACTTTAATAAAACGAGTATTTGTAAATACGAGTGTTTTAATACGTTATTACGAGTGTTTTTGGTTATTGTATCCGTTAGGTTTAACTCTTCGTCCATTTATTTCGTTTTTCTAATTTCACGATATTTATAAGATTCACGTATGGTTATAATATAGATTATGAGCTGTTTTTATTTATAGTACCGAATTCAACGAGAAATTAACAAATGAGAAAAATAGTATATATTAATCAACAGTGGATTCTCTTGTGAACGTTCAAATATTTATACGATTTGTTATCCCTTTAATTATACCGGAAATAATTTTTATAATTACTTAAATTTTAGGGAAAAACTGTTTTATTTCGTTTGGTTTTATTCAATAGAACTTTCATTGAAAATATTATCGTATAGGGTAAATCTGTTTTAGTTTGATATTCCATTACCTATAAAAAATATTAACTTCATTTACGAATTGAATTTATTATTATTTGTAAATAGGTTATAAGTAAAAATGAATAGTTTCGTTTAGAGTTTAAAATTTGCTATTCGAAGAGTTCATTTAACGTATGATATTTGTTATTGTACGGTTCGATTTCATATCACCTATCGATAAATAGGTTACACGCCGTTTTCTGATATACGATTAATGTAACCCAAGTCCTACATATACGTTAATATTGCTATTCGTTGGTGCGATTTATATTAATTATATTAATGAAGGTAATTTTTTGAATTGCCCTTTTTGTGTAAGTTTCAAGATGATATTTTGAAGCGTGATAATTATATCGTCAAAGTTAGTCAGGCGATTTTTATCGAGTATTTTTTTGATTTCTTTCTCAAATTTGGTTTTCACAGTCTTTTGTTTTTAAAAGCGGAAAATGTTGTTTTATATTGAATGAGAGTATCATCATTTTATATTGCGACGATTGTAAAGCATTTTCAATACGCTGTTAAAATTAGTAAACGAAAAACTAAAGTGAAATTAGCTGTTACGAGGTGTTTTCATATAATGTTTCGTAATTGTAGAATTGGTATATTTTAGGGTTTGTAAGGTTATCAAGTAGGTTAAAAATGTATTATATTTTTGGGCGGGTATTTTTTTTCCGGAGTTCTGTAGGCACGTATGTGTAAATGTATTGTTTAAGGTGTTTTTATGATGACATGTATAATTTACGTAATATTTAGGACTTTAAGACTCAAGTTATATGGAGTATATGAAGAGGTAGTAAAATTTAAGATAAAGCGATGGTTTACTCGTTATCATATGGAAAATTGGGTTATAATATTTTACTGCACTATGTTACGTTTTGATTTCTATACGATTTTTCAAAAAGTTTTCCAGTTTTAATTTTTTTTTACTTTATAACTGAGTTTTACAGAATAGATGTTGTAGCCGTAGTATATTGTTAGATATGATATTTTGAATTGAAAGACGTTATATTCGCATAAAGTAGTTATTTATTTTTAACTCGACTTTTTCAAAGACTTATCCAGGGTTGTAATGAAATTTTTAACGCAGTTTTGTATTGATTTTATGGTGTGCCAGTTTCTTTCAGGTGATAAATTATTATAAAATAAAGGTTTTATGTCGTTTTTGTTTTTGGAACAAAATGGATAGTTTTACCAACATCGTTTTGATTTCACTGGTTTAGGGTATTCGTTTATTCATGGTATCGCAGGGTACATAAATGTATTCAAAGGGTATAGAAAGGTTGATGGGAGGCCTTTTAGTTCATTAAACGCATAGAATGGCAATTATTATTCGATAAAAAGTATTTTAAAAGTTTATTTACCCACTTTCTTTAACTTTCGTACTATCGTTTAATATGAATAATTCGTATTTTTTGATAATTTTACAAATATATTGCATTTTATGATAGCATTAATCATTAAATGACTGGTTTTTTTCAAATTCTTTTCAATCAAGATTCCAAATTATAACGATAGTTTAAAAACGCTTGTGTCCTACGGACCGTTATCTGCCGATAGAGGTTTCAAGATATTGTTTTTAGATTTTGAAAAACATTAAGCTGGCATATTTTTTATTAAAACGTTCCCTTTTGAAATAGTCCTTTGTGGTGGTGCCATATCTTTGTAGATGTTGGGGCAAGAATCAGATATAAGAAATGTAGGGATAGGCTTACTCGCATGAGATTTGTTGTTAATAACGTTTACAGTTATTTGTAAGATGAATGTTGTCTAGTTGATTTTCATTAATGTTTTTAAAATACTATATACTTTCTTTAAGAAGTCTACCATACCGTTTATACTTACCTATAGCCTAAAGCACTGTTATTGGTATTTACCTATATTTATTACTAGCCTTTTCAGCCTTATTTCGTTATTTAGTTTAATCTCAAGTCATTTCTATATCGTAAGTAATTTAACCGGAAATATCAGATAAATATTTCTTTCATAGTTTATTCAAGTTTTTCAAAATTCCATTTTTAAAATGTCCTACGTGAATTTGGTGGTTTGAAAAGAAGTTATCAAATCGATTACGTAAAAGAAGGTTTTTTCCCCGAGGTATATAATGTCGATCATGATTTCGTAGTAAATGTTGGTATAGTTTTGTAAACTTAATTTGAATCGTTAAGGGGTGTATAAGTATAATTGGCATTCGTGGTAGAATTTTGTTTCATAATTTGTAAGGTTATCCTCTTCATATTAATGTGAATAGTCGTGCGGAGGGGCAGTCAACAGCGTTTTAAGGCCGGATATCCGAATTTTCCATATAATATAAGTAGTTTGAATTCTATCAAGTAAGCTTTTTTGATTGTTTATATTTTGAGGACAAGCTAATTGTATTTTAATTATGATGAAATCGGGATAAATACATTATTTGATGTGTGGAAGTATGATTTAATCTTACTTCTTATTCGATACCAAACTTATTTATAATAGTTAACGAAAGTAGGAATGATATTTTTAAATTTGTTATTTATAACTTCACAGGCCCGAATCGTATGTTCATCATTATTGTTTCGAGTCACAATGCTTTGCCTTTACTGAATAAATCATCGCTATATTTTTTGTTCTGTCGAGTTTTAATTGAGGCAATGTTTCCGCGAAAGAGTCAAATTATCGTTTTCCCGTGGTTGAGATTTCCGTTGCGTTGGTATTTCATATAATATCTTGGAATCGGTCATAATACTTATACGATAATGTAAATTTTGAAGTTATATAAGCGTTTTACATGCCTTCCTCGTTATTAAAGGTGGCTTAGTAAATGAATCACGTGTCTTATAGGCTTGCGAACATATGTTTGTCCGGTTTTTTATCTCCAACTATTATATTAATCTCGTTTTACCCTCAATGGTTTTCCTCGGAGTTTTATTTATATAGGAAAGCATTAAACTCCTTTTTGGTACCTTTGTAGTCGCCTAAACAAATTGTAAAGTTTTCTTTCGTTCGATATTGAAGTTGGTGGTAAACTCAACATTATTGTCTAATGTAAATTTATCTGTATATAGGATGATTCGTGGATTAGTAGCCGGACTTTCTACAAACGAGGTATTTCTTCTGGCAATTTTTGGATCTTCGTATTCTTTTACGAAAGAATAATGCATTTAATTCTCGTAGGAAACTTTATTTCTTATTATAAGGGTGCCCGTGTTGGCTTTTGCTTTGGTTACGGTTCTAGATGCTTCATTTTTAATTTCCGTCGCTTTTCTTATTGTATTTAAGGCGTAAGGAAAAGTTCTTATTCTTCGAATATGCCTTGAATCGTCTACTTACAACGTGGTTGATTGTTTTAGTAAGGTTTGCCTTCGTGATTTACAAGCTTTTATCTTTGGTTTTTCCAGATGCAAACATTGATTTAAGGTTTGTTTTACGATGTATAAAGATTGAGAGTAATGTTTCAAGGCTAATAGAAAGTTTTTCGAGGTGTTTATCTAGTTGAAATAGCGTAAGGTTAAAATCCGAATTTCTAAGGCAAATTTTGTTAATTGATTAAAAAAACAATTCGTCGTATTTATATTTAAGTTTGAGCTTTGTTTAGAATTTCCTATAATTCGATTATAATATATTCAATACTTTTGATGGTGATTTTTCCTAGTTACTTTGTTGGATTTTGAATGATTACCCTATGGTTTACATTTAGGTCCATCCTATCGTATAATTCGTGGTTGATTTTCGTGTCGAAATTCGTTTTAAACGAGCATAAATCTCTTAGAACGGATTCATTTCTAAAACGTGATACATTCAATCTTTCTGTACCTTCCTAATCGAAAACTGGGGTGAATTGATGTAAACCTACTGAGGTTCAATGCCTTATTTTCATAGGTATTGAATATCATACCGATATTATTGTTGAATATATCTTATAATTAGATATTGTAATTGTTTCTTTCATTTTGCAATTTGGCGAAGTTTTTAAGTTTTATAGGGTCGTTTATCTCAGTAGGAAATCGATAAGGTGAAATGTCGCGATATGTATTATAGTATATAGGCATTAAATTGGAAGGTTCGTATGGAATTTTGTCGTTTTTTGGTATTTTCCATAGGAGAGTCATTATACTGGTTCAATTTGTTTTTAGTGTGGTTGGGAGGGGTATTTGGTTTGGTTGGGTAGTGGCTTGCCTTATTGTTTTTTCCCAAAGTGTTTATTAGAACGGGTGAGTTTTAAACTCGTGTGAAAATAACGTTTACAGCTTCTTTTTTTTGTAAATTCATTTTCATGTTTTTCTAATCTTTTACGGGGTACAGCTAGTTTCACTGAACGTTTTAGGTTTTATATACGTGGGGTACTGCCGAGTTATTTCTTATTGCGTATGTTTTTGATAAGTTATATTTTACGTTTCGTTTTTGTCGTTTAATTTGGTATGTTAATGATTTGGGCTGTAGTAATTAACGCTTTTACGATGCGATTGTTTTATTTATCAGGAATAATAATGCTTTTGATTTGTAAATAAACCCGTAATGGTTTTGAGATTAATTTGTATACCGTACGTCATGTTTTCAAAGTCTCATTAGAAAGGTCTTCTTAGAAATTATAGGATATATCGAATGCTCAACTTGTTTCTTACCAATAGCGAGAAATCACGTTTATGATGTTTTTATTTGCCGCTCGAAGGTTAAGATCTTTCACCGGATTTCTTATTATATTAATTACCAAGTTACTAGTAATAAACTTTACAATGTTTTTATAAAGCATTATATACTGAAATAAGATATCCATATATTCGTCGGATATTTCTAGGTTTATTGTTAGTGATGATATTATTACCGAAGTGAGTTTGTTGTGTGCACGGTAGTATTCGGAATGTAATATAGTTGCAAGGTTTTGTATACGCTCAAAATTATGTAATTAAACGGGTTTCTAATTAAGTTGAACAAAATAAAAGCATGTAATATTTGAATTCAAGATGAATAGAATGTAGTAAATCGTTTCAAATGAGGCGTTTATCGTTTATAAGTATACATGAGAGGTAAATGAAACATGACCAAGCGTTTAAGATCTTTTATTAGTGTTATATTAATTCAACGGTTAGTCAACTTCAACCTCGTAAGTATCAAATTCAATAACAGGTGTGTAAACAAAATTTGCGTGGCGGATATCAGATGAGAGGGTTTTATATTCAAGGTAAGATGTTTTGTGAAAGCGTTGGATGTGATTTTTACCGCTTTCAGGATTGGTACAAGCGTTTCGAAAGTTAATAAGAGCGTTTAAAGTGATGGTATAATCGTTTTCGAAACTGTTTTGATCGTTTTTCGAAATGAATGTAAGCGGTGTAAAAGATGGTTTAAGCTAAATAGGTCTTATAAAATTGGTTAGAAGCTTAATATCTTGCGTAGGCAATGCATGAAATGAAGTTTTTTTAAAAAGTGCTCGGATACGTTTAAAGAGTTGAAAGAATTAATAGTATTATATCGGGATTTTTAGTAATTAAAGGGTATTGATGGAGTTGATTATATCGTATTGAAATTTTCTTTTTTAAACTTATTAAGGGTTTTACGGTATATTTTCGCTACGCGAGGTTTTTGTGAATCTTAGTGTTGAATGAAGGATGAATTGGAACCTGTATTGTATTCTTCTTGAAGTATTTAACTATTGTGTTTCGTTTTTGTACCAAGTTGTTTGGAGTCGATCGAGTCAAGTATTAATTAGTGCAGGTTAGGTTTTCACACCAGCGTATAAAGAAGGTAGTATAGTATTCAAAGATGATATTAAAAAGAGATGAAAACTTTAAAAAAGGAATCGGGAGAATGTACGCCTCAGATGAGAGCTTATAAGCCGTCACCTAAGCTAAAACACTTTAATATACAATCTGCTGGCATTCTGTTCCACATTTTCTCACTATAGTAATTTATAGTAATATACACATTTATTAAGTCAAATGAGATATTTTTAAAACATAGTTCCAATGATATAATATGATTTAACTTCGTCTTCATATAATATGTAACCTGATTATAGTATTTGAAGCGAATGATATGTTCCGACTCGTGTTTATGAAACGTTCAACCCATGTTTCCAACAGAGTTGTAAGTTAAACTCATTACTTAAAGAATTCTATCACATAATAATATATTTTTGTATTACAAATTTTTCCGTCATTATTACTGTTGGAATATCATTTAGGCTTCAGTATAGCTAAGTAAACTGTAATGTTTGTAGGTTGATTTTACGGATTACAAGTTAACGTTACTGATTGTAAGTTAACAATATAATCTTTGAGTCAAGTTTGGTCGAGTGCTCGATTCAATATAGGGCATGGACCAGGAAGTTATCTATGAAGATTAGTATGCAGATTGGCTGGTGATTTGCCAAATTTAGAAGTACCAATAATGTCACTACTTTGAATGCAGTACACCAGTTATTTCGACTACGATTTGAAAAGACTACGTCTAACAATAAAGTGTTAACAATACTAATCAGTAACTATAAGATTAATCATAGAAAATCTAAGTAAAAGAACTATTTTCCAGTTATATTATGATTAAGTGAAGTAGAGGAAATAGTTTTGCGAAATAGTTTTACAAAACTAAGTTAGCTTTCGCGAAATTAAATACAGAAATTTTCGCATTGCGTTAGTTTTCGAGGTAATTAAGAGGTGGCTATATTGTCGTCAAAATATCGAAATAGCTTTATGAATCATATCTTCAAAAGCACACATTGAAATTAATCGCTAAAAAGTCTGAAAGAACCTTAAGGCTTGAATTCGAAAAAACGATCATCAAAGTTGACAAGACACCCAATTTATTAAACGGCTAAGTTGTAAATACTTTTACTAAAACAAATCACAAATCGCCAATCGATGAGTCCTAGGACCCCATGTAAAACAAATGACAACTTCAATAACAAATAATCTACAAAATCTACTCCTAAATCAATACTTCCCTCTATTAAAAGATCTTTCACGAAAATACCGTCAATTGAACACGTAAGTAAACCTAAAACTTTAAAATAGTAATATAAAACACCAAGATCTGTATTTTTACTAAGTTAGTCAAGAAAGAAGTAATTGAAACCCTTACAACTATATTCGTTGAATACTTGAATAAGAACCTTGAGTTTATGGGCGTTGACAAAATTATTACGTTAAAATATTATATCAACGTAATCTTCCATTGAGTAATGGAATTCAAATATAGAAGAATTGAATAGAAATATATTACTAGTGACAAGGTTTATGAAAAGTTCATTGAATAGGCCTTGTTAATGTGAAAAGAGGCATATGAACAGGTCAAAACAAGACAAAAAACCATTGTATACAAACGCATCATCTACCTTCTAATGATGATTCGAAATGAAAGAAATTTGGCAAATATATTATGCGAATATACCACGTAACAATTTCTTTAATAGTTACATAAAGGTAAAATTCACGTTATTGATAGGAACAACGCCCCTTAACACCTTCACATACGTTAGAAAGGTTTTACAAGAGCTCAGATAATTCTTTTGAATTTCTTCTGCCCAAATATTCTAACGTATTAGTATTGTTGGCAACGATGACAAATCAATTGATTTCAATATGGTAAACCCATAAGTCTGCTAGTCGATTGAATAGAAACCCCACCAGAGAGCTCTTTAACAATGATAGAATTATTGCTGAATTCACGGCAATCTTTAATAAGTCTCCTAGCATCTCATCAATCACATTTATTTGAGGCGGGTTCGTTAATAACATCGACCACAGGAAAAGAAAAAATATTTTACATACGAACCCACAATAGGTATGATCATTAGCCTTTAGTATTTCAATCTTTTCGGAGGTAAATTACTATTCCGTCCAATATTACTATTGGAACCCCTGGTCAGTAACCTATAAGGATCGTACGTCAAATATAGCACTTCTTCTTATTTAGATATTACCATAATGGTTATGTATTACGCAGCAATTAAGACGTTTATAAAGATTGAAGATAGTAAAAAAAGAATAACAGTAAACCATATAACCCCCTAGATATCTGTGGATATCATTATATATATCCATATAGTTAGTAAGTGGTTATGGTGTAGGGTATACTATTGCAGAGTGCACGGTAACGTGCTATGCTGCAATATGCACTCTTGCAGAGTGCACAATAACCTGTAACACTGTTAGCTGCACTCTTGCAGAGTTTATAATAGCGTTTTATGCTCCAGAAGAGACTTTAGCAAAGTGTATAGTAAAGTTCCACGATTTGGGTGAAAGCTTATAAGCTTTTACCTAACGCGTCAACTCTCAGGATACCTCTTCTCCCTTCCATCTAATTATTAATTATTAATTATGATTGAATGTACCAATCCTACAATTTCTTTTGTACTATCTATTACCTTGACGTAAAATGGTATTAAACTTTACCAACACTAATTAGTAGCCGATTTAGACGACTATAAAGAGCTTAGAATAAAAGAGAATAATCTAAGTTAAATACTTATAACGTGATCTTATAGAGGTTCCAACTGTCCGTATTTTAAAATGACGCTTCGTAAGAAATATACGGAAGTGTGGAAAGGTTTTAGAGTAAAGTAACTTTAAAAAGATCCACTTTAGTACGAAATTATTTACTCGACCAGTACTTATCAACTATTAAATACCTCGTTACGATATTCATTAACTCTATTAGCGCTTTTGACGTACCAGATAACTTTTAAGAAAGCGTCTTATTATATATCGACTAGGTAAACTATTAAAAGTCGGAACCTTTTATTAGGATCTATCCTAAAAAAAACTTTCGAACCGATTTTTTAAACATGTGAAAGACCTAAAACAACTTTTTTAACGCTTGGACGAACTTGGAAAGCGCCTAACATAATATCCGAACCGGTTAAACTCACTTCAGGAGCAGCTAAAACAACTTTTAGTGCGTCCTTGAAATTACTCAAAGCTTTGAAAGCAGTATACAAATCGCCTATGTAAATTTATACCAAGTGTCCTGACACATTTTTATAGCGTTGAGCATAGTATTTAAAACGCTTACCATACCATTTAAAACCTTGCACATAAATTCATCTTTTCAAACAAGCCAATTTTTTCATCCGTTCACCTTTTATTACATTGCGTATTAAAATTATTATTTGCAACGTTTGAAATTTACTAATTATTTGGCTAATATAGAGTTTGTAAGCGCTAAACAACTTATTCAAATACCTGGCTAATTTGTAGATAAGTTTTATTTGTATTTTATTTAAATTAGTAAACGTTAAACGCTTTTTTTTTCAAACTGTTTTGATGTATTGTATTCATATTTCATTATTTATCGTATGTTTTGATTTCACGTTTTGTTTTAAACCCTCTTTAAATATTTCACCTTCAGCGTATAAAAAACCCTATTACTTCGCCTTTTGTATACCAGGCCCTTATATACAATAAACTCGTTCTTATGGTATAACCCTAAACTAGATTTGTAAAGGCTTACAAATATATGGACCTTTCGTTACAGTATATAAAACTCTAAGAAGCGATTTATAGCTTATTAACCTCAATATTTAAGATAATGCTATTAAAGTTCCGGTAAAATTTTAACCCTGAGGAAGAGAATACGTACGTTATAAATATTATTTATTGCCATTGAAAATAAAAGTTCTCAGGGTTTTGAATATTAGATAATTTTCAAACAAAATTCCATAACAGAAAGTTAGAAATGTGGTATACAACATATAATTCGATATTCAAAATACTACTGGTATAGCTACGGAAAGTGGGAATTGATACCCTATGTGATAGGAACGGTCGCAATATAAAAGGCTTATTTGTTACGACTTAATTCCAATAAATACTAAATTTAAAAATTAAGAAGATGTTATAGGTGGAATTATTAAAAGAATACTGGTTAGCTAAATGTTAAAAGCGAATTATTGAATAAATGCAGAAAAGACCTTAAAATACTCCATGTATGTAACATTTAAAACGCTTTGAAAGGTGAACCGCGCTCCGCAAAAGGCAGACAGAATGTGTTAAATCAATGAAAAAAGAGAAAGAGCTACGAAGTTTATCAACTATTGAAGTAGAATACAGACCCTTTTGAAAACCCACTTTTGAAGAAAGATATAAATTAAAAAACAGCTCGATTACATTTAACGCCCTTTCCAGACATGGAAAAGACGCGCGAAATGACGAATAAAAACGCTTTCGAAGGTAATACAAGCCTCGGTAAACGAAAATACGAGCTTTACGGCCCAATACCTACAAACCACGACCCTTACCACGAATTTTCATTATACAGATTCCCCACTAATAAAAGTAACTTTATAAATCTTACGAACTTTGCAAAGTTACAGGATAAGTACTAAAACTATTATATCTAACACTATAACATCTTCAACAATAAAATCCATATAATATAAAACAGTTGTAAAACATTAAATAGTAAACATTTCCTATTTTATATACTTCTATTTAATTTACTGCTTAATCAATCTCAAGAATAGTATATATATCATTTAGTACAAGTTGATACGTTGACTAAACGTTTGAATTCATTGAAAACAAATTTCGATGCGGAAATTGATTCAAAATTCTATTGAAAGAATTGGATGTATACCACTTCGAAATCCATTACAAATGAACGTTTAGATTCCGAAATAAAATCTATAAAATATATTTATTACCTAATTGGAGAAATGTTGAAAATGTTAAAAGGCTTTAGAACCGTAATATAAAGACGATAAACTAATGATTCAAATATTTTTAAAAGTATATCGAGGAAATCTTAAATTCAAATTTATGTTATTTAAACCAGAAAAGGATTGTGAAGCTTTTCATACGAGCTTTAAAACCTTATTGGAAACCTCGATACACAGACAAAAAAGTTTCGGATGAATATTTGTAACCGGGAAATCCAAAGATGAAAGTCTATGGATTATGAAAAAAAGAACTTTGTAAAGTCAATTAACTACATTTTGTATCGATGATTGAAAATATACCCAAGATATATATAAAAAAGGCCCTAAATACGGCTATAAAAGCGATAAATACCCAAAAGAGAACCCCAAAACCTAAGAATAGAGCGGTTACCAACAGGGGCGCACTTATAGCTAAACGCAAAACATACCACGTATATTACGATACCTACCTAAAATTATACGTGGCTTTAAGCTTTTTTACAACAATATATTGTATATTATAAAGTCGGTTATTAATCCATTCAGTCTTTGATATTGAATTTAACTCGGATTAAATAATAACTTTAAACCGATTACCTACCTGAATTCAAAACAAAAGTTAATTTTATGATGTATATAAACCATTAGGAAAACGTTAAAAAGGATTTCAACATTAACCTTTACGTGTATACCTTTGAAAACGACGACTTGAAGTAAAACAACACCTATATAACAACAAAAAAAAAACGGACTAACGAATATTTACAGTCTTATTATATGCATTTTTTCTATATAACTCAGGCCTAAATAACGAGACTGACGTGTCAAAATCCTATATAACTTCGTAGTTTATATTATATAGTAGGTATAAAGACCGGTTTAAAGTTATTATTCAAAATACCGGCGTAGTAAAAATCTCGACCGCCAGAAAACGATAATTCGACGATTTGGCGACGGATTTGCCCAAGTTTCAATTTGGCTAAATAAAATAATACCAGAAGGTTTTATTCCGCAAAGGTAAAACACCGCTACTTATCATAGTAGTAGTTAATATACGATTCGACCCGGTTAAGTTTAACGTACTAGACTTGAAACAGCATTTTTGCTATTATGAATAAATACAAATGATTCGGGATAAAGGCTCGATATACGAATTACTAACCTATCTTCGTTTCGGATAATATATATTTATCATTTTATTTCAAGTTTAGACACTAATGGGTTTTCTCAAAGATATATATAATTAAAGATATTCAACCTATATATCCACAATTACAAATGTTATACAGACGATTTAGGGGACCTTTTACCAAAATACTTTCAAGAATTCCTTAAATAATAATTCATACAACTATTGGAAAAAATCCTTAAAGGTTATCGAAAATTTTACTACAAATGTTGAATGTCTTTTTGGACTTTACAGCGTTTGAAATTCTGAATTGAAAATAAAGTAAACTTCAACTTAATTTTACTGTATATATAATATACTTTAATAGGAAACTTTTCCTTTAAGTTATTGACGTCGTAATATCATTTCAGGCCGCAAAATTTACGCGAAGACTTTTCGTAGTGCATTGTTAGGATACCTTGATGGATTACTAAATGAACCTTTATTTAGCCCTCCATATTAGATTACTTACAATATAGGTATTGCTTTCAATTCTGACAAATGGTATACTAAGGCTCATACTACCGTAAATGAATGTAGGCAAATACTGGTTTAGGAGTTTTAGGGTATCAAAAAGTACGAATCATGGTACAAATCGTTTAAAAAAGCGTATACAGTTCTATCCAAATTTTAATGGGTATAAGTACTAATGAATATATTTAGCAAGTGGCAGTAAGCTCCAAAAAAAATACTTCTAACCCAAATAGCCTAATATTTATACTCTTAGTCTTTGACTTTTACCTCAGAATTTATATAGATTCCCCTTTATTAATTTTAAAAGTATGAAAAGCAACTGATGTGGCGAAAATTATGGAAGATTTACTTTTTTTATGGGTTTATGATCATATTTTGAAAGTATTGGTAATAAAAAACGGCCCGCATAAAACTAGCGTTTTGGACCTACTATTATAGTTCAAAATTCCGATTTGAAAAGATAAGGATAGATAAACAAACTTTGAGAAAATTGACGTGTTTATAAGGCACTATGTATTGATTTCTTTACCAAATGGTATAAGTTTATTTCCTTGTATGATCGTACGTATATATAAAGATGCAAAGTTGGACAATAAAACCCCAAAATCGTAATCCTACAAATGGTATTCACAACGTTACTCTCATAATAATGAAATCAAACCTCTCCCAAAAATCATATACCTTTAGAATACACTATTACAACCTCCACCACCTTATAAAACCGATTGTTTTATAAAAGTAAAACCGGCATTACGCCGCCAAATGTGTTTACTTGATTCGAGGTATAAGAAACGCTTTAAAACCTTTTTTACAGGCTTTTTAATTACCTAAGAGGACGTAGAACCATAAACTACGTATAAAACTCCTCCATAAAGGCTTCATTACAGTTCCGAATGGACTTTTTAAGAAGTTAACCTATAAGAAAATCTCCGCCTTAATATAATAGGGCGGTTCTCGCTTTAAGAGGTTTTACTTAATTATTTACAGTGATTATGAGATTTTCTCTACCTGTTTGGTCAATGTGGTGATAGATAAAACCATAAAACTGGTTTGTAGATAAGGGGTACGATAACGTTAAGAAAGACATTATTATAACCTAAACCCTTATTTTGTAACAGGTGAGTTATCGTTTGATTTTAAAGTTTACCGCCCCTTTACGTACTTTTATAACCTTCGTCTTAAACTTTAATATATTACATAAGCTTAAACATAATTATGAAAACATTTTAATTGATCTATTTACGCCTATATACCTGTTGAGCACCGAAAGCACTATTTATCCGGAATGATTTTACGTATTTTCAAATTACTTTACGGCTTTATTAAGTTCATATTGTACTAGTATAATTCCTATTAAAACCATTATAAAAAACGTCCCCAAAAAACCCAGCTTAACTTTATACCTTTGTCCTCCGGTTTTGAAACCACGTTCTAAAGGGATTACACCTATTGGGATGTAAATAAACGATATTTATATATTGTACAATACGTTATTTTCTGTTACGGAGGAAGGGCAATTTTTGTTGGCCGAACTAAAAGCGAAACCTAAAGTATACCTAGTATAGAACTACCTAATTGGTTTGAACAATATAACGATTACGTTTGAAAAAGATATTATGAACCTTGTAAAAAAAGATCAATTAAAATAGAACGAGCTAAAATATACAGATGTTAATATATATATAAATTTTGGATTCTATTAGTTGTATAGTCAGAAACTGCTTAAATTTCTTTATTGGTGTGCAATGTCAGACAAACCTATTGAATAATATATGTAAAGCGTTTAACAAACGTTTAGAATATCAAATTAGTAATATGAAACGTATCCTTCACTTTATGTTACTTGATATACGTATAGCAAAGCTTTTTATTTTTACTGATAGATCCTTCGCGAATAATATCAATTGTAGCCCGCAAATTGGATTTGTGTTTGTTTTTCAGAACGAAAAACTGCCTAGAAATGGATTTATTCTTTATAGTAACGTTATTTATCGGAATTTAACGAAATATCAACAAGTTATTCGGAGCGTTACAACTTCGAAAATCAATAACATGATTGGAGGATTTGACTCCGGAGTTTCTATAGCGATAAAGGTTTAAATAAATATTTCGAATTTTCGTTTGAAACGTCTTCCTTAAGTGGTTTACACCAATTTGATTTCCCTTTACGAATATTTCATATAATTCGGCACTACAACCGAGAAGCGCGTTATAATCGATATTATAGTTATACGCGAATCGTACGAATGCTACGAAATTAAGACGACGAGGTGGATTGACGGAATGTTGAACCAGGTGTATACGAAAACTAAAAGCGCCCCGAATAGGGTATTAAAAGCGTTTATATCAACAAACACCCTCTTTATCGATGTTAATGACAAGGTTTTACGATATTATCTTAATTAAATATTTCAAACGTCGTACCAATCACTTTTTCTTTGAAAAAATAAATTGCGATGCTTTTTACATAGTATTACTTTTCAAATTTACTATTTACAACTCTCTTAACATATTAGGACTTTTTCGTTTGTTATTTACAACTTTACTAGCAAATTATCACTTTTTACCTTTATTATTTTACACGTATATTACGATATTTTGAAAAGAAATGTCATTATTATATAGCTATCAATATTAAGGCCAGCGAAGTCGTAAAATATAAAACAGGCAGTTATTCGCTGCCAAAAGTCGAGGGAGAGGCGGGGGCTACGTTTTCTTTTTCCTTGTTCATATTTTAGCCGTTGTTGTTGCCGTCGCTAGCAGCGCTTCTGTTACTACTACTGTCGACTTCGTTATCGATATTACCGCCAGAAGAACGGCTCAGTACCTTGGGTTATATGCTCTTAAGCAGGTGTCGCGGAGGGTTTTTACCCTCCTTATAATAACGTGAGTAACGTTGTAGAACTCGTCTATGTAGTATATATGTAAGCACGCCTTATAGGTGGTAAAAACGGTTACAGTTTCCTTTAATACGCCGGTTATCGCCTAGTAATAAGTAACGTCATTTGGTTTTGAGAATTTTATAGCTGGTTTTTTTTGGGGGGGGTGGGGGAATTTCTAAATAAGGTATTGAAAAATGGAATTATAATTGGTCGCATTAAGAATTACGAATTCAAGGAGTGAGTAACTTATCATAGAAACAGCGGGTATGTAGTAAGGCTTCGACCTACGGTTTTAAAACCACCAAAACGGAGTCGTACCTATTGTCAATCCGTTTTTAACGGTAATAGCAAGATAAAAGACCCCCGTTTTATCGGTAATCGCTAATAGACTTATTCGCGGCAGCGAACCTAACTTAAGGAATGTAAGGCGCGTTTGTTAGCAACCTAAAGGCACGAATCCAGGTACGCCGCTTAAACGCTTTACGCGCCAAGAAGTTCTCGCGGTGTACCTTCGCGAGCCGCAACTATAAACGGCGCGCCTATTCTACCGTTTAGGTCTCGTTTACAAAAATATTAATATGGTACGAATTAAAAAGATAATAAATCTTAAGAATCTCGTTGTAGCTTGACGATATTACGCTTTAAATGTTGGCGGCTTCTTCGTATTTATGTTAACTCGTTGAATGGTGCCGTTGAAACCTATTTTTATGAGGTATTTATTTCAAGATGAACGGTTCAAATATAGTATTATTTGAGTAATTAAGTAATACGAAATTTTCTAGTACTTAATTGGAGATAAGTAGTTTAAGTGTATAGGTGTCGGGTGATTAATTAGAAACTCGTTTTACCGGTAAAGGAACGTTGAATAGGGAAAAAACGAAATTTTACCTGAATCGATAACGATAAATCTTTTTATACTAATATTAACAACACGTAGTATCGATAATCACACCTCTACAGTTATACTTTAATAAGGGTTACCAACCTTCACAACCAAGCATTTAAAGCCTCTAATACTGTAGTTACATAAACAATCAAGGGATTAAAATAATTACACCACTATCATTATTATTATTGAATGACTGATGAAGGGCTTGAGCAAATTGGATTATAATTACTCAATGACTGATTAAGGGTTCGAATAAATTACACTATCACTACTACATTAAGGATACGAAACGTATCAAAAAAAAAGTTTCCTGTGTGAATATGATTATATATATGCCTATGGTTAAGAGGTAAATATGTTATAAGATATACCCTTGCAAAATGAATGGTAAAGTACCACATTATAAGATACACTTTTACAAAGTATACGATGATGTATCACTCTATAAGTTAGACTTTTACATATTTCATGATAGCGTGCCATGCCCTATAATAAACGTTAGTGAAGTGTATAGAAGAGTGCTACGCTCTGGGAAAAAGCTAGTAAGCTCTCACCTGAGGTTTGTACTCTCCAGATGCCTCTTCTCTCTCCCATATAACTATTAACTATCAAATATCATCAATACTACCAATCTTACGGTTACTCTTCTATTACATTTTACGTTAACGTAAGAAGGTATTAAACCTTACCAACTATATCAGATTATAACCATCTTACAAAGTTTTCCATTAAATATAGATTTATTTACCAGGTTTTCACACGTTATTTCTCAGTGTATTTACCGATGAAAGCGAGGATCGTTACCGTTTTTAATTAACGAATAGCTTGTAGTTTAGGAAGATTTACAATAGTTTCAAGTATTGATTTGAATACGATATTAATATCGTTTTATACCACATGAACCATAATATCATTCAGTCTTAGAATGAAATGGGGTATAAAAAATCAAAAACTAAAATAAAAATTTTAAATTAAATACTAACCACGTAAATATTTTTGTAATAAGCCAATGAAAATGTAAAATATAGAAGAAGATATTACTTCAACAAGTTCATTAGGTTATAATAGGGTTTCAAAAATTCAATGCGTTATACAACACCTTGACGCTCCTTGTAAATACTTTTTTAACAATTTACGGTCCTCGTTTTTGACCGGAATAACACGCGTATTAAACTATAGTAATATATATCCATAGGCTTACAATTTTAACGACGATAATGGAGACTCTACATTTATTTATTACATAGATCGTAAATACTATAGGTTTGGACAATTCGACTAATGAAAGGCCCTAAATTAGGAACCTCACTGGCACCATAAATAGAGTTGAGAATACTATAACTTGAATTCAAATTAGCCCAGCGAATTTCCTCATTGAAACAACGGTACATAGTATGAAATTCAAATAAAATAGGGTTATCAATTAACACGTAGGAATAGAACCAAATACCAATCAAAATGAGTGATATCATAGATTTAAATCGCATTTTTTAGCTAAAATATGTGAAATATATCGTAAATTTGAAAATAAGAAGGTAGAATATAAAATAAAACCGCCTAAATCTATAAACTAGTATAAATATACCATTACTAGCCATGAAATAACGTGGTAACTAACCGAACACGCCTTATAGTATCGCATAATAGATGAAAACTCGTTTTATCGTTATATCGACAAAAATTCCGAACCTATGCATATATTTACCATTCGTGACAGTTACTCAAAATATATCTTACAAAGTATTATGCCAAATATTAAGGTAACGCGATATTAAACAACAATTCATTTGTAGTACGTTGTATTACACAAAGATACTGAAATTGGTATTAAACTCAACTATATAAACACTAGTTATACCAGAGTTATATTAGGCCTTAGGAAGGAACTCTTTTTACCTAAGTCGATGATTATGACTATAATCGTTTAATCTATTGTTTTACATATCTTATAATCCCCTAACACCTCTTTGTTTTACCTCAAAGACATCCTGTCAATTATACCGATGCTTAAATTAACAAACGAATTCAAAGTAAGGACTATAGGTCGCTATTTAGATTCAAATAAGAATATTTATAGTTTTATCTTTAAGGTCTTAAGGTAATATTACTCAACTTAAGGGATTCAAGAATTTACAAATTATATATAAACGATTATTACCCCATGAGTAATAGGTTATAAAAAGTCTTTAAGGTTTCTAGTCATGAAAATGAAAATTTATTTACACTATAAGGGATTGAAATTCTTTTTTGCTATTGATAAACATATTTCTAAACCCCCTTGAAATTTCTATTCACGTCAAAAAATGTTTCAACAATAGATTTTGGGTTGAGTCGTTTTACCTGAATGGCAAACATGTAATATATGTATTTAATTTGGTAAAAACGTTTCACGACGCTATGTTTCTTAACACCATTACAAAGAAATAAATATAGGACGAGTTACATATTTGATAGATTAACACGTATCTGAGATCTTGAAATATACTAATTTACAATAATAGCACCAGCGTAACAGCGATAGAATTCTAAGCTAACGCTAAGTAAATAAATATTTAATATGAATAGATTTGGATAAAAGCTTATCAAGGTATCAGTAAAGTTATAAAGTCACACGCGGGTTGAAATAAAACTGAAATATTCTTATATAAAAGGTTATTCATTTAATATATTCTAAAGAAAAATTGCGTATAGTAGTAAAATACCTTCAAGATACTGTTAATCATAATGGTTCAGTGCAAACTTTTCTAGTATTTAATGTATATTTAGGCATGAAAACTTAATGGTTCATATCATCAAATATTTCATTAAAATCTGAGTAATACATCAACACTTTAGAGAAACAAAAAAATGAATTCGTATGACGCCAGATGTACAACGCTTTTAATATCAGGAAAGAATCATCTACGATGGAAGTGCTATTTTCACTTTTTTGAAATAAAGTCTTTACATGGAAAGAGCCAGGTAAATTGAACTGACTTTAAAAAATCCTTAGTATTGTAAATAAAAACTTCATAGTTAAACCTTTTAATTATTCTGTCACTTTTTGTATTTAAGAAGTCAAACCGTACAACAAATCATTTAAATCTAATGAAAATCGTTAATCTAAACAAATCAATTAATATAACCCTTCTGAGAAAATTGTTAACAAACCAATAAAACTATGACTGATTGAAAACCCAGCTAAAAGAAAAATACGTATTAAAAAGAAGGATAGGATAAATACTATGAACCTGGAAAAAAACACACAATGGCTAAAGTATCGTAGAAAAAGAATGATGAGTAATAAGCCCTTAAGTTACATGTTCAAAACATAACCAAAATGCTAGAGAAAACCGTTAAATAAATCAATTGAATTCAAATGAATAGCCTTTTAAACCGTGGCGTAATTGAATTAACACCACTACCACAGATTTAAAAACAAGATATAACGATTTTTAAGTGAGAAATGAAATATGAAGTTGGTGGAAAAACCAATGAACGGCCGTATGAAAAGTCCAAATTAATCGTTCAAAGATACGGTAATAAAAGCAAAGATTGAATCCTCACTTAATCTTCTATGATTCAAAATATTAGTTAACATTTAACAGTTGTAATTACTACCAGATCAACTATTATTATAAGCTATAAATTCACACCTGATAACCAAAATGTTACGAAAATATATATGTAATCCGCCACCAATTATCAACTAATTATATTATTAAAACTTGTAAGAAAGCTAAATGATGAGGTTTCTGCAAAAACGGTCATACAATTTTTTTTTTTCATAGATTAATCAAAGTATTTGTTTATTCATTTTCATCGTATCAAACGAACTTTAGAAATTAGCTTGATCTAAAAACGTGAATATTTAATTTATATATATTAGTTATGTAAAATGAAACCATTGTAATCATTAACATTCAAAGTATTGATACGTTATTTTGAATGCCTATTAGGTTTATAACAGAAAAATAACATACTATTAAGAATTCAAACGTTCGGAAGTACAAGCCGATCACAATGTATGTTAAATGTGTATAATCAAATGTTTACTAATTGTTAATCCGAAACTATTTAATTTACAAAAATTGTAACACATACCTCAAATTACCTTGGAAAATCAAATGCATAAATCTAACAAAAATTGAGAAAATCAACAAAGTAAAATATAACAATATTTTGAATAAAGTGATTAAACGGTTGATATTACAACTTCATAGCAACTGAAAGTATTATTGGATATGATTATATATCCTAATAGTTAGTAGGTGGTCACACTACAAAGTGCACTTTTGCAGAGTACATAATAGCGTGTCACACCCCAGAAGAGATATTGGCAGAATGCATGGTAGAGTGCTACGCTCCGACTAAGAGCTTATAAACTCTTACCTAAGGTAGATACTCTTTATATAACTCTTTTCCCTGCTTAAAATAAATTTATTACTAATATAATACTATTTTTTGCTTATCTTTTACATTAACGTATATGGTATAAACCTTACCAAAAGTAATTAGTCATCGATTCGATCGATTATAGGTAGGCTATTAAGGAAGAGATAAATTTAAGTTGAATATTTATAGTTGGTTGTTGTAGTGGTTTGAATTTTCTATACTTTGAAAATTAGCTTCACAAGAAATACCAGGGAGTATGAAAATATTATAAGGAAGGGTAACTTTAAGAAGGACCAGTTTAGTACGAAATTATCAACTCGGTTGATGACTTTTGACTACTGAAATCCCTGTTACACTATTTTTTAACTCGGTTGACGCTTTGGACGTATCAAAGTACTTTTTGAAAAAGTTTCATTGCGTATCGGTTACGCAAGCTAATAAAACTCGGAATCTTTTACTGGAACCTATCCAGAAGTAGCTGTTAACGTGTTTTGATAAACTTGAAAAAAGTTTCAAACAATTTTTGTAGTGCTTCAACAAATTTGGAGAGATTTTGAACCAGCTTTCGAAGCGCTTTTACAATCACATTAAGCTCTAAAAACAGCATTCGAAGCGCTTATACAGAAATATACTAAGCTCTGAAAGAATCTTTCGAAGCGTTCTGGCATATTTCGCGAGTGCCTAATACAGAATTCAAAGCGTTTACACCACCTCAACTTACCCTTACATACTATCTCAACCTTTATAAACATACCTCACCACCTCTTTCTTCCTGTTTACCCTAACCTGTTTGCCCTCTCCCATTCGCCTTGTTATACACCGCTTGTTTGAGTTATTATTTGCGACGTTAGAGTTTACCAGTTGTTTATCTAGTGTAACGCTTACAAGCGCTAAATGACTAATTTGGAATGGCTAACCATTTTGTGGTCACACTTTATTTCCATTTCATTTGTAATAATAATCGCTGGACGCCTCATTTGCAACGCTTTGTTACACTTCATTTGCTTTTTTATTTATGAATTATACGCTTTCATTTGGACTCTTTCATTTGGCACACTTTCATTCTCAATCCTATGCGGAGATCCCTTTAAATAAAGCATTCTCAGCGTACTCGAATTACGACCACTGTGCCACAACATCTTTTACAACGCTCCAGCAATCTTATGGAGCATCTAAGCCAGCTTCCGAAACGCTCTAATATACTTAGAACTCTCGCAATCATCGCTACACCAAAAACAACCCTTAATAACGCTAATGAATACAAAGACTTTTTTTTAACATACAAAAATACGGAGATACGTTTCATAACTTATTAACCTATATTTGTGAGATGGCAAAATCAAAAGACCAGTAAAAGACCTTAACTCTTGGAGTACAAATACATACGTTGTAAGTGTTTTTTTTTGTTAATATTTGGATTTGGAAACTTAAGGACTTGATTTACTTGATAATTTCAGGGAAGATTTTAAGTATTGGACGTTGGAAATGAATCGTGAAGTATACATCTTAATTTCAAAGTATTACGTATATAATTACAAAGAAAAGGGCTTGATACTCCAGGTGGTAGAACTGGCCGCGTTAGAAAAGCTTTATTTGCCACGGCATAATTTAGCAAAATGTCAAAGTAGGAGGACAAAGAGGTATTTTAGACAGTCTGTGTAAAGGAATACTGTTGAGCGAAACGTAGAAAATGAATTATTAAATTAATACGAAATAAAATATTATCATTTATTTGGGTTTCAAAAAGGGTGGGCCGTAATAGCTATTTGACGCTTGAATTAGAAAGAGAAAAAGACCATAAGGGTCATTCGCAACTCGGCTAAAAAAAAAAAGGCTGTAATAGCAAAATGACACTCAATTTCAAGAAAATAAAGCGCCACGACGATCACCTTGCACTCTTATTGCACAAGAAAAGGTACCGCGAAAACTATCCGATACTTGAATTCAAAAGGAGGAAGGGCCAAAGGAATTGTACTCCACTCAGCCTTAAAAAAAAGGAGGTACCGAAAGAAACATCCAGCACTTAAATTTAAGAGAAGGAAGCAACGAAAAAGCTATCCTCCACTCAGTTTCTACAAAAAACAATACCACAAAAGCTATCCGGCATTCGTATTCAAAAAGAAAAAATGATATAAGGATTATCTCGCACTCGGCTTCGAAAATAAAAAAAACCAAAAAAGTTATCTAGCACTCAACTTGAAAAGGAGAAAAACCCGAAAGGGTTATCTAACATGCAACTTCAAAAGAAGTAAAATCCGCAAAGATTATCTGGACCTCGGCTTAAAAAAAAAAAAAAGAACCGAAAAAGTTATATGGCGTTCGTATTTAAAAAGAGAAATGTCTGTAAAGGTTACCTAACGCTCTAGTTTATAAAAAAAATACAACACCCACGAAAACGTTTACTCCTTGAAGAAAAAAACAGTCTTCTAGACCACAACTAAACTGCCTTAAAAAAAAGATAGCGCTATAAAGTTTAAGAAGGTTAGCCCTCCATATAAAAACAAGGGCATCAAAAATGAAAAGGACGACGTTTCCGAGGGGTATAAAAAGGAAAACGCTTCAAATAGGAGACCATAGTAATTTGCTCCGAATGATACATTGGAAATATTTTTATGAAAGTAAGACCTTCCGTTCAACGTATCAAAAACGATACTTAAAAAGGGTGCCCTGGATATGGTATTATAGGCGAAGTTTTAAAACGGTATTGTAAAGAACATATTAGAATCGAAACCAAAAAAAGACATTCTGAAGAACGTATTCAAAGCGCCTCCATTACAGTAATATACTTCGAATAATACATTAAAAACGGTTTTTTTCTTTGAGATTTACTATCGTCGGTCACTGCCCACTATATAACACATATAGTATGACCCTCACTAATATGAAAGACATACATATACCGGCGGGAATGCTCGCAACTGACGTATTCTTACCTATAGGAAGCACCATATTCGAAAATCCATGATGCTTTCATATTATACCGTACAATCCGTTTAATAAACTATTGAAAGCTGTGTCCTTAACTAACCAAATATATAAGGTTAAAAACCTAATCCTATACAACTGTGGTAAATTTTCGAGCAATATATTATACGTATGTATTAATTTCTGTTAAGGTTTTATAATTAATTGTATTAGTCTTTACTATGTATTACAAACTTATCGGAGACTATAATTATGGACCATATTTGTATAAGTTTAACAACGTGACAGACAAAAGGAAATAGATACTATTGGGTGTGTTGGAAAAGGATTCCGCCAAAATATATTTGTAAAAAAAAAATCCAATGCTACAACCTTTATTTAAAGAACGGAAAAGCATGAATATAGGAGGAAATCTTAAGCCAGAAATCGAAACTTAAGCTAGCCTTATAATTAAGTCCTTAAGGTAACCTTATAGCTTAGAGACCCGTAACATTATACGAGCATAAAAGCTGTAGCCTTAGCCGGGTCATGTTATGCGGCTATCTTAGTTCCCGCTCGACACCTACTCGTATCGAGGATCTCATAGCGAATCAAAAAAAGAGAAGGACCTGTAAAACATATATATTTTGGTTGAAAGCCCTTAATGGTGGGGAAAACATACTTTTCAATTCGGTGAAAGAAATGCTTCAAAATTAATAACCCGAGCCACCTTTTTGTCACTGACTGCTAGCTTAGGAAGTTTGAAAGATTTGTAAAAGGATTATATTACTAAGCGGTTGGTGTTCGATAAAAGGTCTTGTGTGGATTGCTAACAAAAAGTATTAAAAGTATAGTCAAAGACCATACTAAGCGGATGAGGCGCCAGTATGAGTGGTGACATCTAAAAGATAGATAAATGAATGAAGCTGTTAAGTTCGAGCGTTTATAAGAAAAAGGTCTTTAAGACTTTAAAGCTTAAAAGAAATTAGACTTTTATTGTAATTGCAGTGTAAGTTCAAGTCTGAAGGCTCCGCTAAGCAGGCGGGGCACCGGTATGGGTAGCGATGGCTTAAAAACAAATAAGTAAACAATCATATAAATAAATCCGTTAAGTGCGAGCATTTATAATAAAGGTCATTTTTAGACCTTAAAACGAAAAAGGAATCTTTCTTGCAGTGTACAAGTTTAAATTTAAAGGGCTACGTTGGTACAAGTGATAAGGGACGGAATCGTTAGTTGTGAGAGCTGTTTTCTGAATGCACCGCTACGCGAGCGGTGCGCTTAGCGCACGACGATCTCTATAGCAAAAAAGGGGTCTCCGGAAAAGATTTAAGTAGTGATAAAGCGTATTAAATATATTTTGATGGAATGTGATGCATGTGAAGTGATAGTGTTAAGAGCGGCAGGACCTGAAACCTTTCCTCGAAAGTGGACACTGTTAGAGTTTACAGTATAAGCCCCCAACCTTCCTTAACAAGGTGATCCGTGCACTCATGCCAAGAAAGTTGATGTAAAGTTGAAGATGACGATAGTTTTTATCACCACTCTTTTCATTGATGTCGCTAAATAGGTTATAAAACATAGCCCCGATCGGCAACGTTTTGACTACGATTTTCTATAAATTTCACTTTCCATTTTACGCCCAAAGCTTATGATTTATCGATTATATCAAATACCTTTCTCTCTCGTTCCTAGTATTACAATTTTTAAAGAACAAACAATTTATCATTTTAGCGGCATATTTTCCATATTTAAGTTCACTATTGAATACTCTATTAGTATATTACTTCTTTACACATTTACTTTTGTTACGTTATTAATATATTATCACTTTCTTTACGATCGTTTCCTTTTCATTTGATTATATTATATAGTAATCTACGTATAATTCGGAT
>JASMMZ010000011.1:8994535-9043649 GCA_038502455.1 Anisogramma anomala | reverse complement strand
TATATCGTCGTTTTCGTCCTTACTTTCGTATTCTTCGTTGTTGTCGCCGCTATTAACGGTACCTCCACCACTACCTTCGATACCGTTTTTAACGTCGCTTTGAAAGGGAGGGTCCCGCGCTTTAGGCTATATACCCCTGAGGAAGAGACGCAAGGCAAGCTCGCTCTCCTTTCAACAATACGCGATAATATCATCGAACTCACTTATATAGTATATACGTAGACCCGCCCGCCAAATCGTATTATCGTTCGCCGTCTCTTTCAGCTATTAATTAATTCCTAGTAAAAGATTAACATTAAATTTGTTTTTACGTATGAAAAAAGTTAGAGTTTTATTTTACGTATTGCAAAAGTCGAAATATGGTTTTGTGCATAAAAGAAGTAAATGTAAAATGAATAAGTTCAGAATAATGTAAAGAATGAGTGAAAAATAATCAAACTCCAGATTGAATATTAACAAAGTAAATAGTTAATTTACCGTAAAAACAGTGGGTATGTTGTAGGGCCTCAGCCTATAGTTTTAGGACCACTAGAACAAAAGCACATTTATTACCGCTCGACTCGTAGCGATAATAACGAAACAAAAGACCCCTACTCTGACGTCAATCGCTAATAGACTTACCCAGGGCGGAAAATGCAACGCACGACATACAAAGCGTATCCATCAGCGGCCAGGGAACGCGAACTCGAGTACGCCGCTTCAACACTTTATGCGCTGAAGAAGCTTTGCGGCACACCCTCACAAACCGCGACAGGAAGCGGCAGGTCCGCTCTGCTGCCTCGGTCTCGTCTACAAAAAAATTAGTATAACATGATTTAAATGGTGGATAAATATTATGTATCGCGCTATAGATCAGCGATATTACGGCGGCAGCGATGAGCGAGAAGGAAAAAAGTAAGATGGTGGCGGCTGGATCGGCGGCGAGGGTAGGGAAGCAAAAAATGAAGGCGAGAATTAATAATATACTACCAAAGCTGGCAAGGCTAGTGTTGAATGGGCGGCGGGCTGCAGCAGCAGCGACCTCGTCGCATCGATACTAACGCGCCAAACGGCGCCATTAAGTACTATTTCTATGGCGTATCTATTAAAGGAATGGTTAGCGAATAATAATCATTAAGTAATTTATTTATACGAAAGGTTCGAATAGCTTATTAGGGACGAGTGGTTTCGGCGTACAGGTATCAAGTATTTTACTAGGAACTTAACTTACGGGTAGAAATATATCGTGAATAGGAAAACAATTAGCCATATTAATACCGATTTATCTTTTATACTAACCTTAAAAACACGTAATATCGATAATTACACCTTAATAATTGTATTCTTATAAGGATTACCAACTTTTCTCATCAACCCTTTTAAGCTCATAATATTCGGACGACTTGAATTAACTGGGGACTTATATAAATTACACCACTGCTACTATTACTACTGAACAAATAATTAGGGCTCAGACAAATTTTACTATCACTATTGAACTATTAATTTGGGGCTTGGACAAATTGCACTGTTATTCCTAAACTACTAATTAGAAGCTGAAACAAATTACACTATTACTAGCGGATAACAGATATAAAGCGTATCAAAAAAAAAAGAAATTATCTATTTGGATATAATTATATATCTTTATAGTTAATAAGCGGTTACTCTGCAGAATGCACTCTTACAAAGTATACGGTAACAGGTTACACTGCAAGATACACTCTGGCAATGTGCACGATAACGTGTCACTTTGTAAGGTACACTTTCACAAAGTGCATGATAGTGTGCCAGGCTCAAAAAGAGACGTTAGCAGAGTGTATGCTAAAGTGCCACGCTCTGGGTAAGAGCTTATAAGCTCTCACCTAAGGCGTATACTCTCCGGATCCCTCTTCTCCCTTCTTATAACCAATCAATCATAAATACTATTTTATCTTCCAATTTCTTTTTACGTTAACGTTTAAGTTGAAAATACATTACCGACATCATCCCATAATTAATTGATTAAGACGCAAGTTTTAAATAGATACAACTCAAAATTCAACAAATTAAATGAACATATTTGATGAAAAATAAATAAATCGAATAAAGATATTGATATTATACCAGTAAATTCAACAACAATAAAAATCATTTTTTCACAAACGGAATTCCAACCAACAACACTTACCTTACCTTCAAAATTGAAATTCTTTTAATATTCGTCAATAAGATCAATTCTATCAAGTGATTTTAAATTATCGGTATCCTCGTATATTTAATATCCATCACATATAAATATGTAGAACTGTTGTCTAGGTCTATTGCTTTCTAACATTAACGTAAAGGTAAGTATGAGATTAAATATTGTGTATTCAAGATAGTTAGATCAAAAGGATAAGAGACATCTGGAGAGTGCATACCTCAGATAAGATCTTATAAGCTTTCACTAGGGCAGTAGCACTTTACCATACACTTTGCCAATCTCTCTTCTGAGCAGTGGTACGCTATTATACACTCTTCAAAAATACACCTTGCAGCGTGTTACGTCACCGTACACTCTGCAAGAGTGCAACTTGCAACGTAGCCACTTACTAACTATAGAGATTTATGACAATATCCATATAGACAATCTTTTCTTTTTTCGGTGCGTTTCATTTCCATAATTTAGTAGTAATAGTTTAGTTTATCTAAGTTTTAATGAAAAATTTAGTAATTATAGCATTTGTAGAGCAATTTGTTTAAGTTTTTCATGAATAGTTTTGGTACAGATAGTAGTTATATTGTAGGCTTTAGTAAGTTGAGGTAGTTGGTGGCGGAATTGGTTGGGAAAGTTGTTGATCTTTGTAGTTATACAATTGAGAAGGTGTAATTGTTGGTGTAACATGTTTTGGAATTAACATAACAATATTTATCATTATCGATCTAGGTAAAATTCCTTTTCTTTTTCTTTTCACGACATGCCTCCATTTATAAGGAAAGTTCTTAATTAACTAATCCGCGTATACACGTTTAACCCACTATTTGAATTAGCTATTTGAACCGATTCTATGGGTAGGATATTTAATTAATATTACGTTTTAATTGCTTTCCAAATGAATAACCCGTACGTAACAATCGGTTATAAAGGCGCCATTTAACACGTTAACGTAAACTGAAATAAACCGCCACTACCATCACCCGTTAGGCTAACCCTAGCTCTATACTTGCTAGCTTCGGTATTATATCATCGGTTTTAGTATTTATTTTTGGCTTCCCCATCGTCGCCGCCTCCAATAATGCTTTTACTCCCCTTCCCTTTTCTTTTCCCCCTCCCCTCCTCGTTTTAATCTTTAAAGAGAGGATAGGGGGCTTTTATGGTTATAAACATTGTTTTCTTGGAACAGATAAAGATCATATCATCTGAAGCGACCCTCTGTCGCCGCAAAAATAATATTACTAAGCTGTAATACAGTTTGCGTTATTTATTTCCTTTTTAACTTATATTATACTAATATTTTTGTAAATGAAATTGAAACGGTCGAATGCACCCGTCTCCTCGAGTTGCTGTTCGTGAAGGTGCGTCGCGAGACATTTTTAGCGCGTAAAGCGTTAAAGCGATGTATTAGGATTCACGTCCCCGAACGATTAATAGATATACCTTATGTACCTTGTATTGCGTTCGCGGCTGCGGATAAGTTTATTAGCGATTTCCGTTAAAACTAGGGTGTATTAGCTTGTTGCCATCGCTACAAACGGACTGGTAATAGATATGCCCCCGTTCCGGTGGTCTAGGGCCGTAAACTGAGGTCTTATTACGCGCTCGCCATCTTTACGATAAGTTTTTGTTCAAGTCGTAATCTTAATCGCTTATACTAATTTCCTATTATTTTAATACTCTATTTTAGGCGTTTTTCAAAAATAAATACTCCTGTAATACTTAAAATAAACCAATTCTAATTAGTAGTCAATGTTAACCGATGGCTTAAAAAGACGGCAACCGCTATTACTGTATGAAAGGCGAGATTGCGTATATATTTCGCAGGTAAGTTCGATAATTCTATTGCGCGCTGTTATGAGAAGAGTATAGACCCCTCGAACCCCCTACTCAATGGTATGTAACCTAAGGTTCGGTGCCCTCCTCCTAGCGGTAACACCAATAGTTGCATCAAAGGAGGTGGTGGCAGTGGCGTTAGCAATAATGGCAGTAAGGACAATAATCAGAAGAACGAGGACGAGGATAACGACGACGTAGCCCCTCCTTCTCCCTTCCCATTTGGAAGCGATGAGTTTTCTGTTTTTACGCTTTGCCGATTTATTCGGCCTTTCTGGAATTAGTTGTATAGTAATGAAATTGTTTTTTTAAAGAAAAAATTATGTAAGAGATAAATACTAAAGATAAAAAGAAAAAACGTTTAAGTAAACCGGAAAATAATGAAAAAAAGTGTAATAATATATTAAAAGCGGCGAAAATTATGAATTTGAAGAGTGGAAATATATTATAAACGGGACTAATGGTAAATTTAAAACGCGATAAAGTATTAAAATCGGTGTATAAGAGTAGAAATATATAAGAAACGGCACGAATAGTAAATTTAGAAAGAGATAGAATATTAAAAGCGGTGTGAATAGGTAATATGAAGGGAAAGTAATGAGTTTAACGTGAAAAAAATATTTAATTAGAGTAAGGTCGTCAAACCATTTCAATGTTGTTAACAAAACGTAAATTGAAAATACTTAATCTTTTGTTATTTTATTCGGGAATCTTCGGTTATTATATCCACCGAGTTTAACTAACTATTAATTCATTTTATTTATTTCATTTCGCGGCGTTTTTACGATTTTCGTAATGTTATGATGTCGATAATAAGGATTATTTTCTTTTGTAGTAACGAGTTCAACGAGGTATTTGTAAAGAGAAAGGAACTTCTTATAAATTACCAAAGGGCAAGATTTTAGACCAAAGTTTAAAATAATTATCCGAACCGTTATCATTATAGTAATTTTAGAGTCTAAGTTTCTAACTATACTATAAATCTTTAAGGTTTAATAGTTTCGAGTAATCCCTTTATACTTGTTTGTGCTTTAATAATCAATTAATTATATAACGTAAATCCGTTTCAAATCTATATTTCGTTATGAAAAAATAAGTATAAGTCTAATTTACAAATTATAACCGGTATTATTCGCGAAAAAATCTGTTAGTAAAGATAAAAAGCTTGTTTATATTTATATCGAGCGGTATAAAGCGTAAGTCGCGTTTCCGATTACTTGTTTACTACGTAAGGCGCTTTTAAGCATTTTGTATACATTATCCTACGGGTAGGTGTGATATTGTATATGAATATAAAAGTTAAACGCGGTTTCTGGTTATTTTTCCAATGTAACTAAAGCTTTACTTTCATGTTAATATTTGTATTTGTTAGCTTTTTTTATAAGGGTTAGGTTAATAAAAGCAACTTTGTTCAGTTTCCTTTTTTGTACAAAGTTTAGAATATCATTTCAGAACCTTATTATTATACCGTTGAAATTAATTAGGTGGCTCTCCTCTAGGTACACTTTGGGTTTCGTTTTTAAGCTAGCTTCTTAAAGTTTTCTTTTTTTTTATAAAGAAAAAGACGCATTTGTTGGTAGGCCTTTATTTTTGCAACGAAGTCGATTCAAATCACTGTGGTCAAAGTAACTGGTGCTGCATTGATATTGTTGATTGAGATGTGTTGGTTCTAATTTTGGTAGACTGCTAGCCGGTTTGCTCACTTATTTGTATGGCTAAACGCTTTAGCCTGTACCCCACATTGAAGTGAGCATCTACTGTACTGCATTTACAGTGCAGTCCCACAAATTACAGTTAATTTTCAGTACATACAATCAACTTGACTTTAAGTAAAGTTGGCTTGACTGTACTGTATTCGACTGCTATTCTAATAATATTATATAATATAAATATATCGTCCGTTTATATTCCGATAGGTAAAGATCCTTTAAAAATGTAATTTAAACTAATAGATATAGATCAAAGGATATATTAGCTATTTCGAACCGTTTCTTATAATGCTTGGAGTAAATATTATACTAGTACAAACTAACCTTAACAAGTCCGTAAATTCGTTTTACAATACGAAAAATCGTTTCGGGTTAAAAATTCTTTCAGAGATTTATAGTTATATAAGCGTAAATATATTTTTTTATAAAACTTTTCCTATTATGTATAAACTTATATAATAATACAAAGTTTAGTACGAAGATTATAGGGAGTACGAAAGTAGGCGGTAAACGTTGAAATCAAACGATAGCTGGTTTGCTATAAAATAGATGATCAGATTATAATATCCTTTTTATTAACGCTATCGTATCTTCTAATTATAAAGAGTCTCTTTTTATATGGTTTCATGGTCTTACATTTTACCTTGTAAACAAAATAGGTTGGGGAAATTCTATAAGCATCATAAATTATTAAGTCAAACTTTTCAACCTGAAAAAATGCCTTATTCAATTAAAGTCGAGATTTTTTTATAGTTTAACTGTTTCCAAGGGTTATCTGGGGCTATAATAATACCCTAGTTACGGAATTGCATGTGTAATGTACAGTTCACCGTTTTCTTTTAGGTAATAAAAGGGTTTCCAATAAAAGCTCTAAAGCGTTTTTTATTCTTTAAACCAACCGGATACCTTCAACGATGTGGTACCCGTTTCGTTTATATACATAGGCCGGTTTTCCAAGATAACTAAGGTTGTAAAGATATATCAGAGTGTATATGAGTTTCGGGATAGGTTCAAATTCGTTGTTTTGGGAATAGTTTGGTTAATGTTACTTGTTAGATTACACTTTTCAAACTTCATCGCCTACCTTTTCCTTTTTATACTTTCTTATTATCGTCAATAGAAATGAATTCGTATTATTTGGTAAATTTATAATTATAACGTAGTTTTTAAACCTATCAATCCTTTAAGGGTTAGTTTATCCATCCTTCGTTTTCTAAATCAAGACTTTGGATTCTAATAGTGAGTTTAAAATGGTAGTATTACACGGGGCGTTTGTTAAAGCTAATACTCTTGAAACATCATCCTGGCCCACAAAAAACGCACTACCGCCATAACTTTCGCCACACCATTCGCTCTTCACAGCGTAACTAATAACGGTGCGAAATCTATATAAACTCTGGGGTAAACACCAAACACAAGGAATATTATTATAAAACCACTCTGATTGAAGTTGTTATTTACGGCGATTATTAACATGCTCGAGATTAAATCCTTAGTATGCATACCTTTTAGTTCCTTATATAATATCGAATACCATCTTGAAAACTGTTTGTAATACCGTTAACATTTTCAGATACCTTATAGCGCTTTTACCATATTTGTCTACATTTACTTCCAGCAATCTTGGCATTGGTTCAAAATTTGGTCAAATCGAAAGCTATACTCATATCGTGAGTAATCTAATCCAGAGGTCTCAAATAAACGTTAATCTAGAAATTTATTCAAGTATTTTGATAATCCGTAACGGAAACGCTTCGCGTAAATTTCGCGGCCTAAATTTTTTTTATTACGTTGATAGTATATAGTATAGGCTAACTATCAAGGTATATTATATTCATAACAACTTTATAGTTAAAGTTTACATCGTTTTAAAGGTGTGATTTTAATTGTCGCGAGGCTTACGAGTATAATAGACGTTCATAATAGAACTTTTCGATTACTTTTATGGCTTTCTTTCTTATATCTATGTAGCTTGTTATGAAAAGTAACCGTAAAAAGCGCTTCGTAGCCGAGTATACAAAACTTCGGTATAACATTTTTAGTTTCAGTTACGTTAAGTAAACAACATTAATAGTACCTGTCTTTAGGAAAAACTAAAAAATTTAAAATTTCAACGGGGCGGTACGGATATATCATCCGATGCTCAAACAAGTTAGTTATTCATATTTCGAACTGTAATTTCGAGTTCATTTATATTAGCTCATAATAACAAAAATAACGTTTTAAAATCCATTACGAAAATTTCAACCGGACCAAATCGTATATTTATAACGATTATACTTAGTAACGCTGTTTTGCCTCGATCATATAAATTTTTTCGTTTTTTTCAATTTTGTTCGAATTGGAACTTGGGAAATTTCGTTGCGAAAACGTCTAATTTTCGTTTTCCGACGGTCGATATTTCTATAACGCCGGTGTTAGGCATAATACCCTAAAACTGGTTACCTTACCTATTAGAAAGCGTAAATTGCGACGACATATAGGAGATTAACACTCTGTTATTGCTATTTAGGCATACTCTGTGTAAAAGCGAGGCGGCTTACAGGTTTACAAATACTTGCTGGTCTCTTTCTATATCCTAAACCGTTACATAAGTCTCGTTTCTCCGCCGAATAGTCTTCTCTAGAGGTATATTTGTAATGATAAGCTCTGAAATCCTTTTTTACTCCTTTTCCATTAGCTATAAATGTTGCAAAATTAGCTTCCGTTTGGTATTCAAGTATTTCAATTCTTTAAAATCATCGTTTAACTCGAATTTACTCCTATACCCGATAATTAGTCGACCCGCAACTAACTTTATTATATATATTATAATATTTTTGAATTACTATAAAAAGTCGTGTTTTGTTTCTTAGTTATATCAATATATATAATAAACTTTTTATTATATAAATAAGGCTTTTTAGTTAGTAATTGTTTTATCTTCGGCTTCAAGTGCTTTTTCTTGGGTGTCTTTCGATTTTATAACCGTATTGAGGACGTTAATATTTCTTATGTTTGAGGTACGTTTTAAATCTTCGGTTTAAAATATAATAGATTGTTTTGGAAAGAATTACTATGGTAACTTACGGACTGCTATCTTGGGTCTTTCCAGTAATCAATACCAATGCGAGGCTTACTTATTAGTATATCGAGGTTTTAAATAATATTTCGAAACTTGTATAAAAAAACTCCAAGTTTTTTTGGTGTTTAAATAACAAAAGAATGAAGTTTGAGTTTCTATAGTAATTTTTATAACTATTGAAATAAATAATTTATTTCCTTTATGATTTGATTTTAGAGCCGTTCAGAGTTTCAAAAACCTTATTCATAGGGAGGTAAAAAATCATTTTTAAGGTTTTATTAACGTTTTTATGCTAATTCTTTACGGATTTCTAAGTAATACCTATCGATTCCTGATTATAGAACTCATGATTTATTTCCGTATCGAAATACATTTTTAACGTCATAAGATTTTTGTTGATAGGCCTTTATCCTTTTACCGTAATCGTTTCGAATTACTGTGGTCAAATTAACTGGTGCTGTATTGATTTTGGTTGATTGATAGATGTGGTAAGTTCTCAGTTTGGCAGACCGCTAGCCGGTCTGCACACTGATTTGTATAGCCAAACGCTTTGGCCTGTGCCCCACTCTGAAGTGGGTATGTACTGCACTGCACTTGCAGTGCAGTGTATTTAAATCCCACAAACTGCAGTCAATTTGCAGTACATATAATCAACTTTACTGCAAGTAAATTTGACTTGAGTGTATTGAATTTGACTGCTATTCGAACGATTTCGTAAATATATTTCTTTACTTAAGGAAATACATATACAAGTTTTCACTTACTCAAACAATATTCTAGGTAGAATTATATAAAATTGTAAACGTTCAATATCCAGTGTTATATAAGCATTCAATATTATACGGATTCTATTATCGAAGACGTTGTAAGATCCACCATTATAGTTTTCGTCTTTATTTTATAGCTTTGTAAAGTTCTCAAGCTTTGTAAGGTTACCTTTATTAGTGGGTAACCAGTGTAGCGGAAGGTAACGAGAGGGGTCGTAATAGGTCGGTATTGATTCGTAAGACGTGTATTATTATTTAACACCACTTATCTTGTTTTCAAAAGTGCTGTTTTCCTTATTTAAGCCTTTTTTTGCTACGGTTAAGAGAGGAGTTAATTATATCCAGAGAGTCACTTTGTTTATATCGTTTGTTAAAAGAATGTTTTAAAAAAGAACCATATTCTACCCAAATAGTAGATAATCTTTACAGCTTTTCCTCTTCTTTTGATGATTCCTCAAGCTTCTTCTGCTTTTTTCAGCGTATGTTTAACTTTACTAAACGCTTTACACCCTATATTTACGAAGTCTTCGCTTGTTTCCCCTTTTCTATTATTTTAATAAACCGGTTTCTATTATTTTTTCACTAATATACTTTCACGAATTTTATATTCATTTCTTTATCGTTGGTTCATCTTATCATTGAAGTAAGTTAAGCTGTCATTATTACAGTTTTTACAATACGGATATCATTGCCACCGGTCGTATTAGTTACTTTACTTTACAGTTATCCCCCTGATATTTTTGAAAATATAACATGCCTTATACATTATATATCTGACATCTAATTCGCATTTTCTTTTTCCGAAATTATGAAATAAGTCGTACCTTTTGATACTCCCGTTATAAGCATTAAAAGTCATATATATAATATATATATTTTTGGTACAAACATTTGAATTCTCTGTTAACTCTTTTAGTTCATTATATTATAGGTCAATATTGAGGTATTTGAAAGCGGTTTGACGAAGCGAGGTTTTTTAAATAAATAGTCCATGTATTTGCTAGCCTTTTCCAGGTTTCGTATTAGTAAAACTATCGTTGTAAAAGTGCAAAATGTTTCGGAGCGTTTTGGTAGTTCGTTAAGACGTTTATTAGAATTACTAGAGCAGTGTCAAAGTTGTTATGTCTTAGTAATTAAGATTCGGGTACGTTTATAACATTTTATTTAAAGGAGTTTCGGAATAAAATAGTGCATACAAATTTACAAAATAGAACGATCTGAATAAAAGCGTATAATGTGTAAATAAAAAGAAAATAAAATGTGATGAAACATTTGTAGTAACACTTTCAACGTTTGTTAATACAATTGGAATATAAATAAGGCGTGATTATGAACTAGTAAAGCGTTTTAAATTAGCCGTTTAACGTTTTATGGATGTCATATTAGTATAGTAACTAGTAAACTTTAATGTTGTAAGTACTAAATTCAAGTAGTGTAATATCATGTAAAAAAGGTAGTAAGAACGGGGGAAAGGATGTAAGGAGGTGTATTAATAAAGGTTAAAATAGTATATGAGGTTGGAAATGGTGTGGTAAACGTTTCAAATATTGTATTTAATACTCGTAAAATGTGCCAGGGCACTTTGAAATATGTTTTATGCACGAGGTATATATTTAGTTAGCGGTTAATATATTATTTTCAAGGTGTAAAGTAACTGTGAAATCGTTTGAAAAGTAGGTTTGGTCGCTTTCGAAGTATATTAAAACGGTTTAGATATTACATTAGGGTTAGATAAGTTCCAGAAAAACAGTCTGAAACTTAGTGATTTTAACTTTTGTAGTCTAATACGTAATAAAACTCTTTTCACAAGTGCCTGAATACGTTTAAAACTTTAACTAAGTTGGCGGATAAGATAACGGGGCTTTTAGTAAATAAGGTACTAATCAAGTTGATCATATCATATTAAAGTTATCCTTTTTGAAGTTAATTTGGGGTTTACAATATTTTTACACTTTGGGGTTTAAAATACCTTCCGCGTACTTTTATATTTCCGTATGGTTTTGTAAGTCGTGGTGTTAAAATACGAAATGGTTAAAATCGTTATAGTATCTTGTTATAGTCATTTAACTTAAGTTCTTCATTTCTTTCCTCAGCTATCTATATTCGACTGAGTAGGTTATTCATTAATTTCGGTAAAGTTAATTGGCTTGTAAATTTAACTTAAAGTTAAGTGAAAGATTAGGTAGTATATATTAAAGATAGTTAAACTCAAAGGGGAAGAGGTATTTAGAGAGTACACGCCTTAGGTGAAAGTTTAGAAGCTTTTACCCGGGCAGTTGCACTTTACCATACACTCTGCCAATCTCTTTTCTGGGCAGTAGCACACTATCGTGTACTCTGTAAGAATGAACCTTGCAACGTGGCACGTTACCGAGCACTTTGCAAGAGTGAAAATTGCAGTATGGCTGCTTACTAACTATAGAGATATATAATAATATACACAAACACGAACCATATTAATATCTAAGGTTTATGATAGAATTATACAATTGAATATCGGTGTAGTAACCTATATCACATTAGAAACTATTACCAAGTAGTTTAAACTACGTTTAATAACTATATTCGTTCATATTAACTTCTAAATTCATTATGAGTACCTTTCTCAATTGGAAAAAGAAACCGTTTGATAATAAACGTAATAGCATTATAACAGATATACAAGACTCGAAAGTTGATAGGTTTAGATAAATTTACGAAAAGAATTACTCAACTAAAGTTATATCTAAACCCATATATAATGACGCCCAAAAAAGGTATGTGAATGATAATAAACAAACCGTAGAGATTGATAGATACCTATACCGGCTACTACGTAATCTAAAGAGACAAGTATACTCTATCAATTATGAAAACTACTAAAGGAGTAAATACGAAACACGTACTCAAACCTATTAACAAAAGGTATAAAATTGATAGCAAATAAATTTGGAACGAAAAATTTGTATGTAGGAATTAATGAAGTTAATACTTGAAACCATAAGGTAGAAGACTGTAATTGAAGTGTAATTTAAATTCAAAAACAAGTTGAGATTTGCAAGGTTATTGCCGATAGGGATAGAAAGGAGTTAGCGATTACGTCTGATTTATGATCTACTACATTAGCGAGTATGTAAAAAACAAATAGTCGCTAGTATTAGAAAAGCAGTCCATTGTAGTATAAATAAATCAACTATATTATCTGTAAGTTGACTTTAATAACTGCAAACTAAATGTACTAATTTTCAGTTAATCATATTAATTGTAAATTAAGTACAGTGTAATGCTTCATTCAATGTGATATGTAGGCCAAATAGTTGCCTATACAAATTAGTATACAAACCAGCAAGCGGTCGACTAAACTAAAAAGTAACAGATTACTAATTTTAATTCAATATACTAGTTACTTCGACGACGATTCGAATCGACTACGTTGCAACGATAAAGACCTACCAGTAATGACCCATAATTAGGTCAAACTACTTTATCAGATTAGAAAAATTAATGAGAAAGGATAAGTTAGTTAGCTTTGAATTTATTACGTATTATAATTGAGTTTATAGCAGATTTCATAGAATTGAAACCTATTATATATAATTTGAGACGTAAGGTGTTTTAGAGGTATAATATTATCATGGTTTTAACCGGTATAGTACACTATATACTATATAGAACAACTTCAACCCTAGTTTACCTCCATACTAATATAAGTCTTTATCACCATATTATTTAAATTTTCTTTCCTCTTCTTTTATCAATTAATCCATAAATATTAACCACATTTTGATTTGTAATATACGGCGTTATTATATACACTTATATAGTATTATCAACTTCATATATAAGTTCATTTAGGTTTGATATTCAATACTATTTAAACTTTGTATACCAAGTTATTTGAGCTTAATACATAAGGTAATCTAGGTTTAATATTGAATATTATTTGTATTCAATATGCAAAATAATTCAAGCTTAGTATTTAATACTGTTTTGGTTTGATATATACGGTTATTTAGATTTTATATGTAAAGCTATCAAAGCTTTATATTTCATAACATTCAGATTTAATACCTAAAGTTATTTAAGTTTAATGTTCCATGACATTCAAGTTAAATGTAAAAGGTTATTCCAACTCAATATACAAAGTGATGAAGGCTTAATATATAAGATTGTTTGTATTAAATATGTAAAAGAATTATTTGCAGATATAAACTGAAATAACGTTTTGATTACAATTGCAAAAGAGTAAAGTAGCGGCTACATACGCACAAGCGAAGTAGAGGGGTAGAAATTTGATAGGGTTGGCCTTGCGGGAACAGGAGTGGCCCTACAGACCGCCCCCAATTAATGTACCCAAAAGTACCAAATCCAACTTACCTGTGCAAAAGTGGTTTTTATATGTGCCAAAAGCCGTTCAATTATATAAGCAGGCCATACACTCAATTAGCGTACCTGTAGTTTATACGGCGACCTTGCTCAGTGATTGGCTTTGCAAGCAAACCCGTAAGCAAAATGACTACACGGCTTTGTATTGTAGTACGGAATTAATGGTTGGCCCTGAAGTGTGGTACGGGGCGCAGCCCTGCAATGGTATATGCCACTGCATTGTATATCCATGGCAGGGTGCCCATAGTTATTGTCGTAATCTCATGAGGAAAGTGTAAATTCGAAATGCAGAGGCATCTTTCGTGGGGAAAAAATGCAGAATTGGATGGGCATGACGGCCAGACTGTGATAACCCTTCGAACCTGCTATTTGTACCCTCGGGGCACGCCCATCACCCCTGCCGCCCACAAAAGCCTGAAGAAATGCACATATGACTTTGCTTGTACACACCTCGTCGGCGCTTGTTGTGGGCGAACCTTATCATGCCCCTTTTCAAAAGCGTGATCCGTATGTGGAACGGGAAGGCATCTCCATATCTGTAGTGCGGCAGAGATATCGACAGCGATGGAACCCAATCCTGACCCTGGGAATGTGATTCTATAAGTCCGTGATACTGTTTCAGTTCTTTCTGACAAATGATGTCCTCCTGTTCTCTTTGCATTACGCGGTGACCGTCCTCGTCTACGTAACTCGAGGAGCTAATTTGCGTCGGGGCGAACGACGTAGTTCGGGCGTATATTCAAATCTTCGCTGCAGGTCCTTGTAGTCCTTTTCCCTTCGCTATTCGAGACTTTGTTCCGCCTAGGAGAACATCTCCCAGCGGACGGACTGAGTAAAGACACCAACATGACTGCCACCACCATGACCGCACAGCCGCCTCTGGCTCCGATGGAGCAGGAGAGGGACATTGAGAAGACGGTACTGCACAGCGCCGACGACGCCAGCGATCTGGCTAGCTCGACACTGGCAGTCCTGCAGTGCGTCTCATCAACTAACGAGCACCACCCGATGAACTGGAGCTCCTTCAAGAAATGGAACGTTGTCTTCTGGTACTGCCTGCTCCAAGTCTTCGTCACCCTCAGCACCACGACCTATGTCGCGGCTGAGTTTGCCATTGGCGAGAAGTATGGCGAAGAAAACATCCAGGTCGTCGTCCTCGGCCAGTCCATGTTCATTATCGGAACCGGCATCGGTCCCGCCTTTCTCGGACCTCTGTCGTATGTGTTCCTGTCTCCTTCCAAGTTGTGCCCCTGTGCCGTGGCGGACGCCGTGGTAGGCGAGCCGCGTGTGCTGGTGGGGGACAAGGACGAAGAACCCCCTCCCCCATCCTTTGGACATCCTTTGGAATGGTTCGTGGGCTAACCACCCATCCGGCTTCGTCCCCGGCAGCGACATCGGCGGGCGCAAATGGGTCTACGTCGCGGCCATCGCCGCCTACGCGCTCTTCAACGTCGGCTGCGCGCGAGCGCCGAGCCTGCCGCTGCTGGTGTTGCTCCAGTTCCTGGCCGGCGCCGCCGGCAGCGTGGCGCTGTGCAACGTCGCGGGCACCGTGGCGGACCTCTTCGGCGACGCGGACGGCGCGGCCCAGCCCATGGCGCTGTTCGTCGTGTCCGCCAACGCCGGGCCCAGCCTCGGCGACCCGGTGGGCGAGTGGCTCCTAGCGGACGGCCGCCTGGGCCTGCCGTGGGTCTTCTGGCTCAACTGCGCCGGCGGCGCCGCGTTCGCGGCCGGCATGGTGCTGCTGCCCGAGACGCTGCCGCGGATCGTGGTCGCGGACGCGGCGCGGCGCATGGGGCGCGGCGCGGCCGAGAAGGTCGATGTGCTGAAGGAGATGCGCTTTGTGGCGACGATGGCGTTGCGGATCATGGTCACGGAGCCCATCGTGATCTTCCTCGGGCTTTACAACGGCTTCGCGTATGGGTTGATGTTCCTGTACCTGGATGGCGTGTTCGACGTGTTTGTCAACAACAAAGGCCTGTCGGTCATCGATGCCGATCTGACCTACTTGAACTTTCTCGTCGGTGTAAGTCCTCGTCGCCTGTCCAGCCTTCGAAGGCCCCTCCCAAGCTCCCCTCCCCACCACAAGACTGACCTACTCCGCCCCAGGTTGTCATCATGTTCTGCCTCATCCCCATCCAGACCCGGCTCTACAAGCGCGACCGCCTCAAGCACGGCACCAACCGGCCCGAGGCGCGCTTCCTGACGTCGCTCGTCGGCGTGTGGGGCTTCCCGCTCGCGCTGCTGTGGTTCGGCTTCACGAGCGACCGCGCGGGCCCGTCCTTCTGGGCGCCCGTCGCCGCCGGCACGCTGCTCGGCGTCTGCGACCCGCTGCTGTGGCTGGCGATGCTGACGTACGTGACGGACGCGTACCCGGCCGTCGCCGCGTCCGCCGTCGCCGCGTTCCTGATCCCGAGCGCGCTCGTCGCGGCTGCCTGCGCGCACGCCGGCGTCGCCCTGTTCGCGCGCATGTCGACGCGCTGGGCCGTCGCCACGCTCGGCTTCGTCTCGCTCGGGCTGGTCGCGCTCGTCTACGTGCTGTACTTCCTGGGGCCGCGCATCAGGGCGCGGTCGCGGCTGGCGCGCAAGTTCTAGGGTCCAGGGGTGGGCTTCGGGCCTGTAGCCAGTCTCTTGGGTCGGAGTTGCGTGTTGGGGGGCAGGACTCGGCTGTTGGTACCTAGAGCATAGCGTGGATGGGGATTGTCCTGTACAGGAGATAACTCGTGGTTCGTATCAGCACCACTGCGTGGATGCGAAGAAGTAGGTCCTTCGGTCAGCACCGACCGCCTTGGTAGGCAGCCAGGTAGGCACTGTAGTGGTCGAATACATGATTGCATGTGGGATCATCACCTCTGAAAGACACATGTGTAATCCAATGAACGCCCGTGCTGATGCTGCTCATGTGGTGTCCATCCCACGGCATTCTTCCTCACCGTATCCTCCAAGGAACGCCTGCTCCCAAAGCCTCGGCCTGCACTGGCCAACCACCGAAGCGATTGGTGGCAAGTACCGTCTTTGTTTGCAGGAAGTAGCGATCAGGGACAATGTTGTCCTATCTGACGGCCCGGGCGACCGTCGGGTGAATAATAGCCTTTACATAGACCTAATACGAACTATCGCTATCGACCTCTATACATACCCCAGATCGTCGTACTTCCATTTAGTAACCTACATATCGATCCAACCTAATATATCTTTTGAGTTGTAGTCGGAAACCATATCAGCAACATCGAAATTTATTAAGAAATAACGAAAATAACAAAAATGAAAAATAAAATAAATACAATAATACCTACATTACCCCAGGGATTGTTAAGATTCATTACTCGACACGTTAGATAAAATTAGGTTGAAGTTACAAGTTAAAGATTGATTTTCAAATTTATTAACCTAATGCAACAAATATAACCACTTTATATATATACTATAATAAAGAATTTATCTTTTTAAAAGTATAAAAATACCTTTCAATGGTAAACTTTAATATATGAAATCCTATATTAATAATAATACTCACCTATTCCTGATTATTGAATAATATTCATTTTATGGGAATATTAGTTAATTTACTCGGCGAAAGTGTAAATAAATACATTCAAGATATTGAGATCTCGGTGGAAATATAATCCTAAAACAACGTACTTCTTAAAAAGCTTTATAAAAGCTATTTTGAAACGGAGTTGAAGGTAAAATCAAGAAAATGGTAATTGAATGTATTTAAAAACGAACGATAGGAATAGTATAGATTGAAAACACTGTTTACCACCCAATTTAGAACTTGTTTTATAACAACCAATATAGGTATCATGGTTCGAATGAACTCATTTAAACGACGTAATCTCGAGTCGTTGGTTGAGTATCTAAAGAAAATAGGAAAGAATAAAGTATAAAGCCTTAAACATTGTAAAAAGAATTAAGAAACCGGTTTTTTGTACACCCAACAGATAATGGATAAGATAACAATATAACGTTATAAACGCGAATAACAAATCGCCCGGTTTTCAAAAACATTATGAACAAGAACGGAATGTATAAAGATGAATTAATATACGATATACTAAAGAAGATATTAATATTTGCGACTGTTGTATCTAATTATAACGATAATCCTTTTTTAGTATATAATAATCGACAAAAAACACTTAGAAATACTTGATGGAAAGGGTACTACTAAAACCTATATAAATTATACTACTATTATAAACATAAAGAAAACATTGGATTTCTTAGGAAAACAATAATATCACTTTTTATGTTTTGCTTGGTTAGGAAGTGAATGTTTTCGTAGATGGCGAATTTTTTTTTCGTTGGGTAACCCGATTTTTTGTTAGTAAAAGGTGACCTTTGCAGCTTTTTTACCTTGTGAAATCAAATGGAAGATAATACCTACGGTTTTTCCTTATTTTGAATTTGAATACCGGACAACCTTTACAGCTCTTCCTCTTCTTAAATCCGAGTAAAGGATAATTTTTACGGTTTTATCCTCTTTTCAACTTCAGCTCTGGATAACTCTTATGGCTTTTTCTTTTTTTGAATTTATGTGGAGAATAGGCCATTCGCTCTTAGAATTTTAGTGGAGGGTAATCTATGCAGTGTTTCCTCTTTTAAACACGAGTTCCGGATGGCTTTTACGTCCCTTTCTCTTTTTGAATTCGAGTGAAGGATGGTTTTTACAGTACTTACTCCCGTGGAAACTGAGTGAAAGGTGGTCTTTGCGGCGCTTTTTCCTTTTGAATTCGAACGGGGGTTAATTATTGCGGGTTTTTCTTTTTGTACGTAGATTTTTCGCTTTTCTTATAAAGGGTATACCCGAATATATCATTAACAAGTTTTTCTTTATATTTAGCTAACTAATTTCTCTTGAAAAAATTTACCTTCAAAAGTTTTTCGTTTGTTTCATTCAGTATTTTAGGAAATAAGGTCGTGGGAAATAACGTTTCTATCATACGTTTACCCTTAAACGTATTAATTTCTCAAACTCGTAGTGGTATTTATAAAATGAACTGAAGGAAATTATCTTCTATACGTCCTATTTCCAACATTAAATGCGATAACTCCTGTCGGAAATTATTAAATATATTAAGTTAGTTACTAATTTCGTTTTAATAACAAAACATGATGTTTATAATATACGTATTTTTAATTTGAGTGTTAAATTTTTCTACCGTTATTTTAATTGTTTAATCCTATAGATATAATTTGATTAGTTTAAAACCTCTTTCCAAAGAATTGTATATTAAGACAAAATATTTGTGTTTTCGCTGGCTTCAACCAGAGTTTCTTGTAATATTATGGTCATTAAATCGTTTCAAATCTATTATAGACGCTTTCTAAATACACCAAAACGTTTTAAAAGCTGCTGTAGTTGTTTCCAATACTTGTATAGTGCAGTATCAGTGATTCTAGTTTGATTAGAATGATATATCTAAAGGGGTTTTGAAATAGAAAAGTATAAATTGTGCGTTTCTCATTCATAATATGTAAATAAAAGGCAAATAAAACGTTTCAAAAAAAAAAATGCGTAAAACGCTTTCTAGTACGAATGGAATACGATTAAATCGTAATTAAAAACTATTTACACATTTTAAACCAGTTGCTTAGCGTCAACAACCGTTATATGAGTTGAAATATTAGTAGATATAAACTTTGTAAATAATAAATTGAAAAAATTGTATTTCAAATAAGCGGTATACGGTAAGATGAATAGGGTAGGGCGAAGAAAAAAAAATGAATGTTTGGAGTTGAAGGACGAGTTGGATGTAAGGGTTGAATTGAGGTGGTATGGAAGTACCGGATGTTGATTTAGACGTTTCCAGTATGTAAGCGCTTCGAAAACTGTTTTAGACGTTTGTGGTATTTGTGTAAGCGTTTCGAAGGCTGTTTTGGACGCTTGTGGTAATGGTTTTAGCGCTTTAAAAGGTGTTTTGGTCGCTTCCGAAGTGTTTGTAAGCGGTACATATTGTACGTTTTAACCGGATAAGTCGTAATAAAGGGGTCCAAAACTTAATACTTTTGGCTTGCATGGTAGATACGTAATATGAAGTTCTTTAAGAAGTACAAAAATGCATCCAAAACGTCAACCGATTTATTGATGGTGTAACAGAGCTTTTAGTAGTTAAAGTGCAATAAACAAATTAATAATATTATAATAAAGTTTTATTTAAAGTAACTCGGGGTTATACAAAAAAAAATCGTGTTATTTTTTGGTAAATCGTTGTATTAAAGTATGGACTAGTTGGGACCACTATAGTATTCCGTTATAGATTTTCAGTTAAGGTTCTTCTATTCTTTCCTAGGTAGTCTATAGTCAACCGAATCGGCTACTAATGAATGTCAGTTAGGTTTATACGTTAATTTATAAAAAATACCGTATTTAGAATAGTAAGATTAATAGTATTAATGATAGATCATAGTATGTAAGAGGGAGAATAGGCATCCTGAGAGTGTACACCTCATATGAGAGCTTATAAGTTTTCATCTAGAGCGTGACACTCTACTATATACTCTGCCAACATCCCTCCTGGGGCGTGACATTTCATCATACACTTTGCAAAAGTGCTTTTTATAAAGTGACATGCTATTATACACTCTTCAAACATGGTTCTCTACGCTTTCTAACTATAGCGATATCTAATAATATCATCAAAGGCCTTAAAAGCCTTTATTATAAACTCTTGCATTTGATTTATTTATTTATTTTATTATTTCTTCCTTTATTTATTCATTTCGTCATTCATTCATCTTTGATTTATTCATTTATCAATATATTAATTTTTTAATTTATTCATCTATTCCTTCATTCCTTCATTTATTTCTTTATTCATTTATTCATTCATTCATTCATTCATTTATTCATTTATTCATTTATTCATTTCATTCATTTCATTCATTTCATTCATTTCATTCATTTCATTCATTTCATTCATTTCATTCATTTCATTCATTTCATTCATTTCATTCATTTCATTCATTTCATTCATTTCATTCAGCTAATACAGTAAGCCCACACAAAACAATACATTTAACTTGCAATTAGTATAGTTTACTTTACTGTAACTAAAGTTGACTTATTACATTGCAATTACTACTATTTCAACACTAACGGATTTTTAGTTTATACATTCATGTCAGTGTAGTTGACTAATCCTTTCTGGTAACCGTGAAACTGCAACCTCGTTAACTAGCCAAACCCATATTAATTTCAATTGACTTTCATATCGAATTATACTCTTTTTTGTTCAAATTAACCGTAATTGCCATTATTTACCACACGGTTTCGAGGTTCGGCTTTGACATCTCCTATAAAAAGTTCTTCACCTATAAGATTATATAAACTTTCACTTTAACCGTATTACTTAAATAAGTCGAGTTCGTTAATACATCCCTAACTATTGTTACGTAATCTAGCCTTACCCGGAGGCCTTTTAACGTACGCAACGATATGTATAGTTAGCCTATTATTATCTATACAAATTTTAAAGGCTTTTTAAGCGATATATTCGTTATAACTTCAGCAAGATTATCTTTCCCATTAATTTACCAAAAAAATTTGATCTCTTCACATTCGTAGGTTTTGCGGAATTTTATTATATAAATTATTAGGCGTTTTTTGCTAGTAGTTCTAATCGTCGAAAGGTATTCAAATGGGCTTCTTAAATCGATACAAATTACGACAGGGATAAAAAGAATTTTTAGCTGCCTGGTAATGACGTTAAGGGTTTCCCACAGTGCTATTTCTATATTAAATCCTGCTATTATACTATAGACTTTTAAAGCTAGTACGCTTCGTATAATTCTTTTATATTCAATAAATGTTTAATAGACTAGGCTTCCCATAATACTAAACTGATATTCCTGCCTATCTTTATTAAAAAGGGTTATTAGGAAACTTATCTGTAAAGCAAGTCGGTATTATTTGTGAAGTATATATTTGTAATGATTATTAACTTAGCCTTCGATAAAGCGATAGAGACCATATTAATCCCTCGATATAGATTCTTCATACGATACTTAAGCCCTTAATCTAGCCGATTTAAGTCTTTATTCATTATGTTTTATACTTATATCGTAATGAATAGGTTATGAAAAGCCCTCGTTCAATATAAGATAGCAATATAACTGCTTCAGGTATGTTATTTAAGATACTATCGAGTCTAGGCCACATTATTCTTGTCGATTACAATTAAGTTAACGTATAAACCCTTTTAGCGAAAGTAAAAACCAGTATTAATACTAAGTATACGAATTAACGATCCATTGAAATTAAATCGGTTACCCTTTAATTACATCGTACCCGGTTTACAGTTTCAGAATTTCAAGTTCTGAATCGATTACTGTTTTGATATCATAAATATAATCATTTTAACGAAAAAGTTATTATCAACCTATATACCTATTAAGCCGAAGTTTTTCTTTTAAGTTACGAATAAATACAGGTCTTATATTAAAGACTTAATACTTAGTCGTAACTAAAAATACGATTAATCAGTCAAAAGCCAGTAAATTTCTGCTTCGGTTAATTTGTATAATAGCTTAATATATTGTATTAACGTCCATCAATTGTAAATAACACGTAATTCCTATTATAATTTCAACAAATCAATCCGTTGTAAATAGTTTGCTCACTACTTGTATACTTACGTTATATTCCGGCTATTAAGTGTAAAATTGCCTTTAATTTTATCCAATAAACTTAAGACTAAAGCTACTGTGAAAAGTTAACTAATTTTTCAAATAGTTCACGATTACGTAAAGATAGAGTTTTTACATTTATTACTTTATCTTTAAGCAATTAAACGTGACTTTTTATACGACTACACTATGGTTTTACCTTTAACCTCATAAATAATCCTTTATTTGAAAATCGTAATATTTATGTTTTCAAGGTTAAATTCGGATTTCGGCACGAATTGTATGACTTCTCGAGTTAATAAGTCATTCATTTCGACCATTTCGCTTTCCTTAAATGGTTTGCCAGAAGTTTTGATACCAAGTCTTCGTTATCCATTTATTTTCTACTTACTAAAATAGTATTATAAATGTGGTTCGGTATATATTCCTTCTCTTCAATGTTACTTTTTTTCTAGGGTCGTCGGCGCTGACAACGTTTTATCAAATTATCGATAACGGGTAGAAGAGGTTCGTATTAGCTTGGTCGCATAACTTAAGGATCTTCATCATCAGTTATTTCAATATAAAGTTTAACCTAATGTTACTAAAAGTTATGAGGCCGTTAACAATTTTAACAATTACTTTAAATTTAGCGATATTTAAGGTTTTATGTAGGCTCTTCTATTTACTCGGCTTCCATTATACAAGGACTTTACTTTATAACGGCAGAGCAAGTACGTCGATAATCTTGGGGTCATTCTTAATATTAAAGGCGTTGTTAACTTAGCGGCGTGCCAATTACTTCTGTGATTCCTTTAGTACTTTTTCATAAGCTATAATCCGTGTTTAGATACTTAATAATAGTGGAGATTTACTCGTTAGATGTAGGTAAGCTTTAAAGATTAATGATGTTAGTATTAGGCTGTTAGGGTCCACAATATCGTTTAGACTCTTTACCACCATTTATAGGTATGCCTTTAAATCCGTAAAGTTTTCAATTTCTAACGTGAGGATATTATACATTCGGTAAATTATTACGTATATCCTTTTAATCTTTCTAATACTTTAGTAGGCCTTTATAAGTACTTGTTTACATGAAATTCTCATTATCTTGGCATTTTCCTGAAACTCTACCACCATAAACTTGACTTGGTGCCGGTATTATAGATGGTAACATTGAGTGGGCCTAGGTATATGTTAATTTATAATATTCTTAGCGTTTCCCACGTATCCTCTAATGATAAAGACTTTAAAAACTTCGCCCTACAAAAAGAGGTTACGAAATGAACGACGTAGAAAATAGGCTTTTTATTCGAATAAAATACAATAATAACAATTTTATAATTAAGGTTATTATAGTCTCTTGATATAAACCTAAATCTTCAGGAGGCTTCAATATAAATTTAATATTGGTAATAAAGCTTTTAGGTAGCTTTTAGCATAAATTTTGCCACATTTTCATACCTTATAACCTTTAGGACATTATAAAACTTTTTAATAATTAGATGGTTAAAACGCCGGTATAATTAACGTATCTTTAGCTCTGTCAAATTTAACAACCCTACCTTTAGATCTTAAATATAAAACCATAGGCACCCTCACTTAAAATCGACAGAAACCTTTAACCGTTTTCAACCAGCTCGTCAATGTTAAAGTTAACATTAGTACCAAAAGTCTAAATATGTTCCAAATGGAAAAATGAAAGAGGTAGATAACCTAACAATATAAAACGTAATCAACCTAACAATTGTTTAAATTACCGTTATTCCTAATAAAGATAATTGTTCGCCTAGTTTAAAGCTAAATTTAGCCTTACTAATATCCTAACGGTTAATTTTAGTAGCCGTAGTGCTTTCCCTCAACAATACTACGTACTACAAATAGCCTCTTATTAAGTACCTTATTAGTCATATGTCTAACATAATACCTAAAAACGTATAATCCGCGTAATGATCGCGAAGGTTAACAGTTTATCAGGGGTTGGAGTCTTGGTTAAGGTAGAGGTAAGGGTCTTCACCGTTTAAGTGATATAGAAAGACGTAGTAGGCTAATTATAAGACAGTATTAGAAATTGTATCTTCGTACCACTTAATTTACTTAAGGGTATTATGACTGTTCACTAGCTCGTCACCCTGAAAATCTGCAATTTAATTCAAGAAATCCTATTTAAAGGCAATACAGTATTAAATGTAATACACCACCTTTTTATTATTATATTCAGCGGAAGGGTAACCATTGAACTAATAGCGAAACTTACAATAAATTTAATACATTTTTCCGCTATTACGATAATAGTTTTTATGATCAATAGATCCGTTCAAATGTCAACTTCATTAACACCAAGTTAACTATTACTTCTATTTTGAGGTCGTAGGTCCGAACCTTAGGTGTTCAGGGTATTTATAACCGTATTTATAATCGACGTAATTCTCTACCATAAGTTTTTTTTTCATTTACGTTAAGGAAGTTGCCAGCTTAGGGATATATATCAAGCGAGTTGGATATACACGTTATTACAATTACCAGTAAGAAGCGCAACTAGCTAAAAAAAACCTTCGCAAATGATATCTAGGTATTGTAAGGCGTATTCAAACTCGCTAACGCCCTTAACAACTACCTGTACCTGCTTACGAAGTATAACTTGGCTAGCATAGACTTTCTTTATTGTTTACTGATACAATATTAATTTATCAATCATTCAATTTAGTACATCTATTGGTATTTCCCTCTTTTTCCGTTTCGCTATTGTCGTGGTTTACCTTGTAGTGAATTAATTCGTATAATATTAGATAAAGTGGACGTTGTGTTTAAAATCGCTTTTTATACTATTGTAAACTTCACTGAAAGTAGTTGCTCGAGTTAGGAAGGTTAAGTAGTAATGTCCGATGTACCTTGTAAAGATTTCAGGGAATAGTAAGTAAAAACCAGAAAAAGATACTTCTATTTACTTCTATATATTTTAAAAAAGGAATCATTTTTGTATCGAAAGGGTTATAAAACTTCCTGTAATACTTTGCGACATCGTTCCAAATTTTGGCGAAATCTATAAAGAGATTGTAATTGATATTAACTATCGTATCAGGTTTTGAGAGCAGTTTGCTATAATTATCCTTATTTTTATTAGTGTTTCCTAGCAATTTAAAACTTAGAGCCTTCGAAGTATGGTATTAAGGTTAATTGTTAGTCGCCTGATGTAAGAAGTAAAGTCCTATAATAGGACCTATAATAAGCTCGCTTGTATTGGTAAACCTACCGTAAAAAGGTTCTTAAAAGTTTTAGCGATGTTAATTAAGTGGTTATAAGGTAATAAGGGCCCATAGGTTCTAGGAACCTGACGATTTTACTTAACTGACTGATATAAAACTTCGACATTAATTCCTCTTACCGCGTTAATAACTGTTACTTTCTGTACCTTACTATGGTTAAAGGTATACTCCGATTTATTACGTAATAGTATTGGGTTACCGAACAGGTTAATAGATTTCTTATCGTTAACACGTAAAAATGTTCAACTTAATGAAAGGCAAAAAAAAAGGTCCACTAAAACGCATATAAGGGCGTTAAATTTTTTTAACGCTCTTTCTTTTCAGGCGTGGGTTTTAAAGGAATTCCTTAAACTGGATTGGGTTGAAAATGGTTTTTGTCAACTTGTTAAGACTCTTTTTTAGTATATAAATCCCTCATCGTTAAAGTTTTTCCTTTAACTTCGACTTAATACCTTTTAAAACTCTTTTTTCATATATTAATAGTCTAACCTTCGAAAACTTCGCGGTATTTGCAACAAACACGGTAACCGCGGTCAAGGTTTTCACCTTCATCATAATTGCCAATATAATTTCCGACGAAGTAAACCATGTTTTTTTTCGTTCAATCTTCATCAACATTATACCCTTGAAGCTCTTTATTGTAGTATTTTCAGAAAAAAAAATCAGAAAAGTTTAATTATTTTTTTCCTAGTGGAGTCGGTAATAGCTTTCAAGTAAACGTTAATAGTGGTTATCTTAAGTTTTCGGTTTATGTAAAGATAGGTGGATAAGGGACAAGAGAATTGATATTTTTGCGTAAAATCGCGTGGATACTTTACGACTTGACAATAGGTTGCGTAACGTAACTTTTTGAAATTAACTTGGCGAATCTTGGTATTTTCGCTTAAGGTAGCTAACTTAAAGTTTCTTTTGATGTAGGGGAAGTAAAAAAGCAAAGTAAAGGAAAAACTTGGTGTTAAAAGTAAGGTTAAAGGTAGTTTATTATAAGTAAAGGCTAAAGTTTATTTATTATTTTGGCCGCAGGATTCGGTCTTTTTTACAATAATAATAACACACGTAGTAATAATCACTTAGCTGTTTACCGAAATGTCAGACTTTAAGATTTTTAATAGTTAATTTTAATGCTTTTCTTTAAAACAAATACGTGATGATTTCTTGGTGTTTTTAATTAGCGATACCATCGCTTACTTCCGAATTGCTGTTGTGTACTAGTATAACCCAAAAGTATTCTCTATTTTCTTGCCTTTTTAAACTGGCGTAGTACTAATAGAGGCACTTTGCAAAAATCTTTCCTTTACCCTAACCGCCGTTTGTTAATGTAAAGCGTAACCGGAAAGTAGCTTTTTCTTTTAATTGGCTTATATGTACTCAACTTAATAAGCACTGATTAGTGTTAGTAGGGCTTTAGACGTTGCAACATTATCGATTTAATTGGTCGAAGTAACAGTAGTATTGCGTGATTAAGCGATGAATGTATTGTTCTAGGTTTGGCAGACCGCTAGCTGGTCTGCGTAGTAATTTGTATGACCAATTGTGTGGCTAGTGCCCTATTCTAAAGTGGGCGCATACTGTACTTGACTTACAGCCAATACAGTAGACCCACACAAAACAATACTGTGGATATTACTATATACCCTTATAGATAGTATACATAGGTCAAGTGGCAGTGGACTGTATTTCAGGGTGCATTCCTGCAGAGTGCACAATAACGTGTCACCCTGCAGGCTGCACTCTTGCAAGACGAAAAGTGCATCATGCACGAAGTGGTCTGGAATGACTATTCCAGACCGCATGGCAATGCATGAAGCAGTCTAGAATGTGTATTCTAGAGCGTACGGAAAAAGGCTCAATACCCGAATAGAAGGTATATAACCTCACATCCGTGGCGTGCCCTCTCTAGAATACTTATTTGATGATTATCTTAATTTATACTACAAATATTAATCCAAAAATTACTCTTTTGCTTACCTTTTCACGTGAATAAGTATTTAAACCCTATTTAGACTAACTAATAGCCGACTCAGTCGACTACAAACATCCTAAGAAAAAAGAAACAAAAATAAGTTAAATACCTATAACAGGATATTATAACGGTTTTAACTGTTTGTATTCTAACAATTCGTTTTTACAAAAATTACACGTTGCGTATATAAAGACTGTAAAAACTAAGTAACTTTAAAAAAGATAACTTTAATATAATATCATCAATCTTTATTTAATGTTTTATTTATTAAAAGCCGTATTACGCTATTATTAACCCTTATTTGGCGCTTTAACTTACCCAGGCACTTCTTGGAAAACGTCTTATCACTTACCAGGCCACGCAAGTCAAAACCATTAAGTTTCAGAACCCTTCCTTAGGATCCGTCCGATTTTTGATAATCCATACCATTTGCAAAACACAGGAGCGGTTACGAACAAAGAATCCAAATTGCTCACTTAATTCAAAAGCGGTTACGAACAAATCATTTGAACCATTCACTTCACTAAAAGCGGCTACGTTACACCAATCTAGACCGACTACTGAATACGACTTACACATCTGATTACACAACGCACCTCTTCACAAACACATTTTTTTTTGCCCTATCCATTTTCTCACGTTTGCCCTATATATTTTACGTTTTCTTATGTTCGCCCTATATATTCTAAGTTTAGTACTAATAACGTTTGAGTTTTGTTAGCTATGTGAATAGTATAACGTTACCAAACATAAATGAAACTAATTTAAGACGCTTAACTAGTTTGTATTTACGTCTTATTTGCCTATCGTTTGAAATTGATTTGCATTAATAAGTGTTAATAAGTTCTATTTCGATAGTATTAGTTATTTTATTTTACTTTGTGTTCGTCAAATTACCCTGAACTTTTAACTACCTTGGACTTTGAAATCTTAATGCTTCACAAATCCAAGTACGGCGCGAAATTACCAACTTACATCGCTCTAGCAATCCAATAACGAAGAGAAATTACCAAATTTGCGCCGCTCCACGTACCAAGTGCATACAGGAATTACTATCCCCAACCGCCCTAAAACATCTACAGTCATAGCCTCAAAACCAACAATACTAGAGGAAGCCAGCGCTTACTTCAACCTTTTGGTCGAACATATGGGAATTAGAAAGGCTAGGATACACGAAATTGATCTAAGCCTTTAGGATATTATCGATATACTAGTTGAAAACCCCGAATTATATACGATAACCACGGTAAATACCTATATCTTGGCCGCTATGTTTCGCTATTAGGAGGAAAAAGCCTAAAGACCTAACTTATTAGATAATTTCCAAAAAGGGTTTTCAACCTGAAATTTAGGCATATGGCGAACGATTAATCCCTCTATTGCTAAAGCCCTACGAATTTAACCATGAATTAAAGGTATTAATACCTCAGGAGGCATAAATAGCCGTTTTATAAAAGCCTTATACGAAACGGCGTAACTCGTCGAAATACCATACTAAAAGAATAAAAATTCATATCAAACGGAGTTTATAAAAGAATGTCACCTAACGAAATATAAAAGTTAATTGATAAAACGATGAAGAATAAGACGAAGCGTAAAATTTCTGCAAAAGAAGAACGAGCCAAAAACGTGTTTTACACGCTTTTTAAAAAAGGAAGAGCCAGAAAAGAATTAAGAAAAGAAAGGCCTAGATATGTAGTCCATACCGCAACTTCAAAAGAAAAAAGTGCTGGCTACGTATTCCTGGTTGCGACCTTGAGAGCCAGGTACACAATCCGGGCCACAGCCAAAAAAGAAAGACCTAGGTATACATCTTGTGTGACAACCTTAAAAAGAAAGAGTATTGTCAAAGGAGGAAAAGAAAAAAAGTTTGGATATAGAATCCGGACCATGTACTTAAGAGAAGGAGAGTGTTTAACAGAAAGAAGGTTTGGATACGCAGTTCCAAACCGTTTACAAAACCCAGGAACGATTACGAATACAATATCCGTATCGCTCGCTTAATTTAAAAACGGTTACAATTATAACACCCATATTACTCGTATTAATAGAAGCGGCTATAATACAATATTCCGAGACGCAACCTTAAGAAAAAATAGGGCTGTAAGAAATCAAGAAAAGAAAGGTTTAGAAACGTAATCTAGGTCGCTCTCTTAGGAAAAGAAAGGTTTGAATACGTAGTTTCAAACCGCTTACGAAACCAGGAAGTGGCTACGAATACAACATCCAAACCATTCGCAAGATTTAAAATCGATTACAATTACAACACACACACCGTTTGTACTAGTAGAAGCAGCTATAAGATAACAATATAAGCCGCTACTTTAAAAATAGGAATAGCCAAATGCTTTATAGGCAACTAAGTTTTAATACCGTAATATATAAGATTTTATTATCATAAGGTACTTTAAAAGCCGTATTAAAGCCGTTTTCATGATAGCAAACCACTTAGGAAGTTTATAAAGACCCTAAATGCATTATCTGCGCCGTTTCCTGATTTTGCCTTTATTTAACCCTATTATTTCGCGCCTCTCCTAATATTTTATTACTTTTTATTTTGCAGGTTTCAATCCGACAGACTTTCCCATATTTTTTCTTTTTCTATTTAAATCTATAATATTGCACCGATTTTGACATATTATCTCCTTTTATTTTATACATTTCAAGTTATATTTATTGCTTATAAACGATTGTTTTGTAAAAGGCTATAATATTGTTATATAGCGTATTACATTAAAACCGGGCGCTCCGGCCCAGCCCAAAGGGCGGTTATTTATTGTTAAAAGGAGAGATCGATACCGTCGCGTCTTTACCATCCTTTTCACCACCATATTCCTTTATGTTAGTGTTACCACCACTACTACCTTCGACGTTACCGACGTTAACGAGGATATGGCCTTACAACTTAGGTTGTATACCCTTAGGTAAAGGCATAGGGGGGGTTTTACTTTTTTTACGACGATTCATAATAACGTCATTAAACTCGCCTATGTAGTATATACGTAAGTCTCGTTTTTAGGTAGTTATAACGGTTGTCAACTCTTTGGTTTACCGGTTAACACCTGGTATAAATTAATATCGGTTTATTTTGATTATTCATTTTTGCGGTAATCTTGTAAAACGCCTTTAATGTTTTATTTTCCATGAACGAAATTTTCAAAATCGGTTAAAACTTATTACAAAGTCGGCGAACGTGTAATATGGCTTTAGCTTATGGCTTTAAAACTAACGGAATGGGGGCGTATCCGCTACTAGTCCGCTCGTAACGGTAGCAATAAGCCGAACGCTTTTTGCTTTCATAGTAATCGCTAACAGATTTACCCGCATCCGCGGACGCGATATACGGTACGTAATGCGTATTCATTAACGGCCTGGAGTTTCGGACCCGAGTACACCTCTTTAACGCTTTACGCATTAAAAAGGCCTCGCGACGTATCTTGACAATAAGAAACTTTAGGCGACGGAGTAGGTTCGTCTCCTACTCCTAGTTTACAGGGAATTGAAAGCATATGTACGGGTGGATTTGGGTAATACAAACTGTGGAGAAGCTTCGTAAAGCTACACTTATGATGTTAAGGGGGCCCTACAGGTAAGGGGGTATTTATCTGTAAGGAGAGGGTAAAGTTTATGACTTTAGGAATCTTCCGCTCCTCATCCTAGGAGCTTAAGGGGAAAAGGGAGGGAAAAGGGAGAGAAGAAGGGGTGGCGGCGGCGGTAAGAGTAGGCGAAGCCGAAAATGAGGTGGCGGCGGCAGCGGCAGGTGGCGGCGTGGCGGCTATAGATAAAATTGTACCCGTTAAGGGCGAATTGTTAATGATGGTGGCGGTTGCGGTGGCGGCTACGGTTACGGCGGCGGCGCGATGGCGCTTCGCACTAAACGGTGCCTGGAAGTTCTGTTTTTACGCAGCATCTATTTAAAATAGCGGTTAGTATATGGGTATCAATTAAATAAGCTACCTATTAAAGCAGTTTGAATTGGTTAACTAGAATAAAGATTGGGTTGAATTGGAATGCGAACTTGTATTATTTTTGACTACGCGCCTTTAAAAAAAAAAAGAAGTTTTACCTAAACCGAAAGCGATATATCTTTTTATACTAACTCAATATATAACGGCGCAATTACCCCGGCATAATTAGTAACTACGTAAACACTCCTGTCGGGAATAATGAAAGACTCTATTACCAACCATATCGCCTACACTTGGTTAATTTATTTCAAAATGTAATTGATTGTTCGGTAATAACGGTAAAATATGTTTTTTTTGGACAGTTGTTTTGGATTGTTGTTTTAAAATGTTAGCGAATTTTATTAAGGTGTGACCGTCAATGTTATACATTTTGGAGTAAGTATAAAAAGGTAATTTATCGTTGTCGATTCAAGCGAAAAAAATCTTTCCTCATTTAAAAACATGCTATCAACTTTTAGGTAAGCCCACAATTAGCTATACAATACTTACGCGCCTAAAAACAAGTAATTAATCTGTTATACATCGTTTTCGTATTAATTGATCATTCGATCGATTATTTATATGGTGTTCGTGTATTTCTATATTAAATACTAATTTTATTATACTGTGTACCTCATAATAATTGTTCGAAGAGGTGCCGTTTAATGCGACAACGTCGTCGCATCGCTGCAGCCGTATCCACTACGCATGCCTCAGCTAACAACAATAGTTTTTCATCCTTCCACTTCTTCGCCGCTGCCGCCACTCTTCCTTTTCCGTCTCCTCTCCCTTCTACCTCTCCCCTTCCCTCTCCTGCTCAATAATAGCAGTAATAGGAATAGAAGTCGCCTAGGGATATAAACTTTATACTTTCGTCATGGGTAAAGACTCTGTTCTTACTTATAGCGCCTCCCTAAAGTTATAAACGCAATATTAATTAGTTATAACGTGGTAAGCAATATTTGCCTTTTCTTATTTGCTCTGTTAGATTTCGATATGCTAATTATAATATAAATGAGGAGTAGATAGCGGAATTAGCTCGCTATCTTAACGCATAGCTTGCTATGGTACGTCGAAAAACCTTTTTATCACGTAAAGCGTTGGAACGATGTATCAAAGTGAACGTTCCCGGCTTGCTAATGGATACACCTTACGTACCATACATTACGTTCGCCGCCGAGAGCAAGTCATTTAGTGAGTGTCGTTAAAGCGATGGCGTATCCGCGCGTTGCCACTACTATAAACGGAGCGGCAACGGATGCTCCCCTGTGCTGGTGGAGTGAAGGCCATTTGCTAAAGCCTATTTATATGCCCACTATATATACTGTAAGTTAATTTACTCTTTTAATACATAATTTAAGGCTCGTTCATTCATCTTTTATTTTTGTAATACGTAATCCGAGGCTTGGATTATTCGTATCTACTACCTTAATATGTAATCTAGGGCTTATGTTAATATTTTTAATAGACATTAATTGGCGGCTTGTAGAAACCGCTAACTTTATTACGGCGTGATGCGTTGGTTTATACTATATTACATAAGACAATTCGACGTTGTTTTCGCTAAACGTTTCAAAAATAGAGACCCCATATATTTCCCTCTACCCAAAGATAGGTAGTCCAAGGCGCGAGGGGCACCTAACCCTCCTTAAAGTGGCGACGCTGGCGCTAATACCGACGGAGATAGCGGAAACAAAAACAATAGTGACGATGAATATTATGAAGATAAAGAAAATAATATTTCCCACTTCCCCTCTTTTTTTAAACAGCGACTAAGTGCTTCATTTTCACTGTTTGAGCGGTAAAACCTACCTTTATATGGATAATTTAAAAATGAAATTACACTCGGAAAAAAAAATTATAACGTAAATAATTAATAGTAGGTGCAAAAAGTTACAATATATCAGTAAAACTTCAAATGTTAAATATCAAAAGTGATAATGTGTTGGTAAAACCGTAAATTGTGTGTTTAAAACCAGGAATTAGTAACGTTATGGGTCAATAATAACGTTGAAGCGTAAAACATGTTGTAAATCGCCAAAAACAAATATAAAATTGAAATAAATAACGTGAAAAGCTGATAATTGATCCAAGACATGAAATATAAAACAAAATTCGTAAATAAACAAAGTTTTCAAAAAAGTAAAAGAAATTTTGCTTATTGGAATTAGGTTATATAACCTTTTTTAGTAGAGTCGGCGAAAATATTATTGGTATATATGAGCGTTTTTAATACGTTATTTGGAATGCTTCTCTTTGGTTTTTGTTGCTCCAATATCTGTATTTAGGGCTCCCCTTAAAAATTTGTCGACTTTTATCCTTGGTTTTCCTAAGTACGAAAATATTTTATCGTTATTATTAGTGGAAAATTGATAGAACGAAAGGTGGTGATATTGGTCTTGATTCGTAGTTTTTAATCCGTAAGGTTCATATACCTTTTAATCGCCTTTTGTATTTCGTATAGAAACGTTGTCTATATTTCTTCAAGCATTTTTTTCGTGGTCCGAAAGGTTATTTTTATATGCCTTTCAAAAGCGCCGTTTCCTACCTTCAAAGCCTTCTTAATCTTACTAAAAGGGTTATTTCTCTTATTTAAAAAGTCGATATATCCATAAATATCGAATGGGTCAAATATATTTTCGATATGGTTCAAGTGGTTATTTTCTCCATAACTTTCCAGGTACTTTTTTGGAGTGTTATCCCCCTTATTTAAAGCGTTCTTTTTTCGGTCCAGATGGTTACCTCTTATATGCTCTTTCCAAGCGTTACCACCTTTTATATACTCTTTTAGAACGTCTTTCTTTTGTTTTATAGCAATCGTATCTTGGTTAGAAGGTTTTTTATTTATGGCTAGAGAGTTGGTATTTATTTAAGTGCCGAATTCCTTATTTGTTAAGTTTGTAGTATTCTTAACATGGTCCGAAAAAGTTTTATCTCTTATAACGTTTCCTATATATTCCTCAGAAGCGCCGTATTCTTTTTAGAACTCTTTTGGCGTAATTGAGAAGGTTATTTCTCATATGCTCCTTAGGATCTCCGAACACCTCCTCTAATAGGTAGTTTGACTTACTATTTTTTTCTATAATATTTGGCGGAATGAGTCAGCTTTAAACTCAAATTAATAATGTCTTTCGCGGTTTTTCTTGGTTTAAATACGAGAAGAAGATAGACTTTACATATATTCCCCCTTTTAAATCAGAAGTTGGATTAACCTTCGCATAACTTAATCTTTACCATATGTGTATTGAAAAATATATTCTTTACATCTAGTTAACCCATATTTATTTATTAATTCCACTTCAATTTTTCTAAATTTAACATTTTATAAATTTAAGCACTGTCAAATAACGCTTTTGTTACGTAATCGCTTTTAGGTGTATTAATTCTTTTATTCTATAATTATGACCGTATTACTAACAGGGTTAAATTGTGGATCATGCGCTTTATTACCAATATCCAATTCAAAAACTGGTTTTGGAAATCATCGAATAAGTCAAGGCCTTATATGTTTTCTTCCTAATAATGAGAAATAATGTATATAACGTACGTACTCTCAATTTAAGTGTTAAGGTCGTTTACCGGCGTTACGATATCCCATAAATTTAGATTAACAATTTGTGAAACACTTTTTCGAAACTTTGTTTATTAGAATACAAGGTTTATATACTCATTTAACTTACGCAAGCTTGTTGTTGGTGGTACTATAATTGTTGGAGCGCTTGAAAATGTTTTTGATTGCCTTCCAAATCATCAAAACTTTTTAAAAATTATTATGATTTCTTTCGAAATGTACGTTGGTATTTCTAATACTCGTATAGTTGGATTAAATTATGTTCTCGAAAAAAACGGTTGAAATTAGGCGTTGAGCATTTACTATATGCCAATAAAAAGAAAATGAAATTTGATGAAACTTATTAAATTATATATTTAGCTTTTGCAAGTGTAAATAAAGTGTAAAATAAGGTGTAAACAAATGTCTAAAATAAGACGTTCAATAGTTATAAGTATTATACGAGGGAAGTAACTAGTAAACTTAAACGTTCAAAATATCAATTTAAATAAAATATTTATCAAAAATTGGGGGTCTATTATATGAAGGTTGAGATAGTATTTGAAAAGAATTAAAATGATGTGGGAGCGTCGAGTATTACTTTAGGCGCTTCCTGTGTTTTGGTAAGCGTTTCGAAAGCTATCTTATACGCTCTTGAAGTGTATTGGAGCGCTTTGAAATTGTTTTATACGCTTGAAGTGATAGTATACGCGCTTCAAACCCTGTTTTTACCGCTTTCGAAGTGTACGTAATCGGTTTAATACCCGTTTAATATAGTGATTTGTTCGGATAAGGCTGAATAAAAGGGTTCTAAACTTAAAAAAGTACGTGGCTAGTATGTGATAGGACACTCTTTAAAAAGTTCCCGAATTAATTTAAAGCGTTAATCGAATTAATAATAACGTAAAAGATCTTTCAGTAGTTAAAGAGTATTTACCGAATTAATAATATCGTATTAAAGTTATTCTTTTTAAAATTACTCCAGGTCTTATAATATCTTTACGTTTTCGCTTTTTTCTAATAAATTGTAATGTTAAAGTACGAAATAATTGAAAAAATCTTGTAATATCCAGCTATAGATATTTAACGAATATTTATCTCTTCTTTATTAGGCTATTTGTAATTAACCTTGTCGGTTACTAATAAGTGTCGGTTACATCTTTCCATTAAATCATAGAGAAAAAAATGAAGTATTTGAAATAGTAAAGTAAAGAAAAAATATAATCAAAGTGAGAAGAGGCAAGAGTATATACCATAGGTGACAGCTTATAAGCTCCTACCTGGAGCGTGGCACTCTAATATAAAATCTTTTAACGTGCTTCCTTAAGCGTGATACGCTATCGTGAGCTTCGCAAACATGGTTCACTACGCTTACTATCTATAATAATATCTAATAATATATATAAAAAGGTAATTATTCCGAAATATTTGTAAAAATGTATTTATTGATTCAATTAAACGTTTTGATAACATCGAACCGCTTTTCGTTTTTAAAAAGTCATGTTATTAGGGATACACCTAATAAAGAAATTTGTGATATAGTCTCCTAATTTTACGGGCTGTTTATAGGTATTAAAGTTACTAACAAATGAATACCACAGGTACAAATTATGGCCTTTTTTTATAAAGGCTTTAAGCTATGAAAACACGATATACAATTAAGTAAGACGAGGTGATGTTTATAGTGACATGTTTAAAGGAGCTAAAAAAAATAGCTAAGGAAGTCACCATAACTAACAATAATATATATCGACTATATGAACTTGACTTCATTGTTAATAAGTTTTTATACTAACTAATAATATTATGTAACAGACAAAGTTTGAAGAATGTTCAATATTTTCATTATATATCATTCAAATATAGATAAAATGATTATATTGCTGTCGGTATTTTGAAATTTTTGTGAATGACGGTATAATTATTTAAATCAGACGTGAGAAATTAATTACCATAGATTATTAAATAATGTTATCTTATTTGTCCACTTATCTTAGAGACCTAGAAACGGGAACCACTTTTCCAATGAGAGTATTAAATCCAAGCCGTATATTACATTTGGGGGCAATATTAGTCATTATATATATCGATGGTACAAATTGATATGAGAATATCATAAGATACTCAATTAGTGGCTCTGAAGTGGTTAAATACTTTTTACTATAAATAAGAAGAAATATAAAGCATGACGTCATGTATTTCTATATTTATAGATGAATTCTTTTTTAATATAAAGATAGTAGCGAATATTTTATATATGTAAAACTAATCGAAATATTTTGAGAATTAAATAAAACTTACAATTACTGTAAATAATTTGGTATGGTATGAATATTTTGCAATTTAAAACGAGAAAATATATATTTAGATATTTGGATACCGATAGTTATATTCGAATATAATAATCATACTTATTAATTATCGAAACCCGAACGATTAATGTTAAACTTATACCATCAACGATTTTCTGTTGGTAAAATATTATCGAAAGAAATTTCCTAGGGAAAATCAATATAAAAGAATTTAATGGCGAGATTTACTTTTATTTATTTATTTATTATTTTTGGAGATTTTTATTTTTCCGACTGATTGGTGAACCGACGTGTGAAAAGTTCGTTAAATATGGAAATTAATTACGTATATTTTGGGATAACTGGACGAACATTTTTTGGATAATGAAAAATACTTTAAAAGCCTCTCTATGTTAATACTTTTTGTTAAAAGAGTTTCCCGGATAATAAATAACTTTATATATTTTGTTTTTTTCATTGAAATAGTCGTAAATTGGGTAAAGTTGGTGAAAAATAGATTCATGAGATAGGTATATAAACTCAATTATAAAAAACTCGAGTAATAGCCGACGATAATCCCTAGAATCATTACAAATATTTTCTATCGTTTTATAAAAAGCTTATTTCATACGTTGTGTTAAGTGATTTTAGGTTCGCTCATTGAATCATTGAAAATTATTAGGAAATTAATGTTCAGTATAATTGAAGAGGCGATATAAATCGAATTTATCATTAGTGGTGAAGATATGTAGAAATAAGTTATGAATCGGAGTATTTATCGATAAATTAATATCAGATGTGTTATATTTAATAAGTTTTGAATCGTTCATTACGTTTTGAAAATCGTATTGAAAACATGTAATATGAAGTTAAGAAAATTTACCATTCATTATCGGAATAAATACCTAGAGAATATTCGAGTATCGGTTTTTAAGCCACGATGAATGGGATCGTAGAAGGTAGAGTAGGTAGTGTTACCTGTGTCGTTGTGGATCCTCAATCTAATAACTAGAAATAAACGCCAAACGAACGAGATAGTAGTTTATGGTATAAGGTATAGATTGTAAATGTTTAGGACTTGATATAGGTAAGAAGACTCAGGAATAATTGCGATTATTGATTTTTATCAAAATAACGTACCGATTTTGATTTTTATTAACTTTGATATAGTAATAATCTTTTTTCATAATTAAAAGATAGCGTATTATTATGAAAATAACGCACATAAAGTCAAAATATGGTGCCTATCATTTTTATCATACGGTATTTAATTTCCCATCATTTTTTTTTCATAATTTCCCTACTTTTTTATTTGACCTCATTTTATCTCTCAACGTTTTTTCTTTTTATTTCATTATTATTCAACCCCGACTTGTTTTTCTTACATCCTTTATTAGATAATTAGATAACTATCATTGATCATCTGATATAAACTCTGACGAATGAGCTGGGGAAAACAAATATGATAAACGAGTCTGTATTGCAATTATCAATCTTGATACCACCTTCGGTATGAATATAAAACTAATAAAATAGGTAGTTTGAAACTGTATGTTCGAATATATACCAAAAGAAAAACATCGATAAGAAACAAAATATCTTAATTTTCATAAATTCGTTGGTTTTTATTAGGTTTCAGGAAAATAGGTAAAATCACATAATAGTCACGTTACTTAAAAATTTACATTTCAATGAAGTCTTTCACCTAAGTGAAAATCAAGCCGTTGAAAGTTACAAACAGCAAGTAATAACCATTATGGTTGGAACTTATAAACGTTTTTATAAAAAAAAAACAAGTATTTTGCTATACTAACGTAGTAATCATAACAACAAGCAATTATTGGCAGATGATACTTAATTATCATCCTTATCTAATATTGATAAACTTAAACTTTATTTAAACATTAAATTAATAACGAACATTCTAGGTTTAATTGATTTTGTTATTAGTTTATGTAATAGAATATAAGTAACATGAGATTATAAAGGTTAAATACTCATCTGTTTGGCCAATGGCAAGGCTTTAATACCAGGCATATACGTCAATTTTGTTTTGTATTGTATTATCAAGGGGGAAGAGCCTACAGCAAAGCATCTCACTAGCTGCTACGAAATATACCTGTAGATACCGGCGGAAGAAAGCGTAACGAGTCTACGGAGCCTGCGGAGGCCGCCTTAGCCCCTCACCATCCCTCCAATCAAGACCTTAGGATTCCCTATAGTTTAAAGACCCGAAGGCGTATAAACTGTAGCCCTAGTCGAGCCACAAAATGCGGCCGTCTCAGTCCCTATCCGGTGCCTGTTCGTACTAGAGATACGACTTTTTAGGCCCTCCAAAAAGAGGATAACCCCGTAAAGCTAAAAAAGCGAGGTAAGAGCTTGTGTAAGGGGCAGAAGTAAAACGTGTGAGTGGTTGTACGTAGGTATCGCGGGGACGTATACATTAATATTGCTCATTAGGTTAAGCACAAATTGGCTAATTAGAAGAAGTTACTTTCCAGTTCTTACGCTTTATGTTACGATTAGGGTAAAGGAAAGATTCTTGCGAAGAGCCTCTACTGTCACTTCTGTTTTAACGGTAGTAAGTAAAGAAGACTTTTAGGCTGCGTCGGTTTTAACGGCAGACTAAAGGTAACGATGGTATCGCTACTAAAAAACACTAAGAAATCTTTATTAATTCTTTTTAACGAAGTTGAGATTGATCGTCAAAAGTCTCAAAGTTCGGAAAGTTGGCAAACAGCGAAGTTAGTACTATTACGGGTACTACTATTACGGAAAAACAACTAAGTCCCTACGCCAAAACAACAACTTTCGACCTTTACTACTAACGACCTCCGACCTTATTCTTTACACCAAACCTTTACCCTACTTTTACTTTTTCATTGCCTTTATCACTTCGATCCTTAAGTTTGCTACTTTAAACGAAAAAGCTATGTCGCGCTAAAAAAACCATGTCGTACAACTTCACGCCAAGTCACCAAGTCACCATGTCGCTAAGTTCTTACGCGACTTCACACCAAGTTCTTACGCCTAAAATAACTAAGTCCCACGCCTTATATGCCTTACGTAATCCGTAACGCCAAGACAGAACATCAAGATAGCTAATTTCAACGCGTACTTCAAAGCCATTACTGATCCTTCCAATAAAAAAGTAATTAAGACCCTCGACCATCTGTTCGCTAAATACTACAACCACAACCTTTAGGGACAAAACGTTAATGAAAACTTAACCGAAAAAAACCTACCAAACTTTATCAGCTATTTCTTTATAAAATATATCGACGACAAAGATCCTAACGATATATTTCTTAAAGTCTGTAAATTCTTCAGAAACTAAATAATTTACATGTTAAAGGTAACCTAAAAGACCATTAAGTCTAAACTTAGGGCGATACTTAAATAACACGGGATCTACATGCCAAAGGAAAACGTTACTAGGTTAGCGAAAAATCTTTTCGAGTTAACTTAACTTAAATATTACCTATACGGCCCATTTCCTAAAGGAAAAGGTATTGACAAACCTTAACGCCTTTATAAACGTTTTAAAGGACCTCCTATTAACCCTTAGCCAAGTTAATCCTTTTCGCGTACTGGCGATAAAAAATACGGTAACCTGCTTTACAGTCTGATACCCCTACGTAATAACGTGAAGTAGGCCTTTAACGGCGGCCGAACGCGTGAAACAAGGTGTTATGACCCAACATCTGCAGGGCGCACCAGCGGCGGCCCCGCAGCAGATAACAAAGGAAATCGGTTGGACACAGCCTCTCGGCAGGCACCAGGGATCCACAACAGACACACCGTACACAAGGGTTAGGGTCAGCATGGTGTGAGACTCGATGGACTCGGTATCGAGCCAGTCGAGCCTACACTGAAGACGTATGAAGGCGCGGATATATAAGGACACTTTCATTACCAAGATAGATAGTATTTCCTTCATAGCTCTTCAGTTGTCAATCTAAGTATTCAGTCTACCCTGAATAGCCTCACGGCTTCTGATCATCACTCGCACGAACACAGTGTTGATATTGCACCTTTTGTTACCTCTGCTACCTTACTGTTAACATAAACCCTCTGACACCTTCTACATACTCACGGGTATTTAGTGTGATCATTACACAAGGGTTAACAACGCAGTCAGAGGTATTAATGTTAGTGTTTTACACCAATAAATTAAATAGAAACCTCGCTGAAACCCTTAATACCAAGAGGATTATCGTCAAATCCCTCGCGATAAAAACCCTCAGGCCCACTCCCCCCAAGATTTTCAGTACGTTTAGTTCCAATAGCCAAATTAAGGTAAGACCGGCTTTACACGCAAGCCTACTATAGGTACGACCACTAGCTTTTCCACTTCAAATTCAGCTAAAGGTAATTATCTTGCATACCAATACTAGTAATAACTTCTGTCTTTTCTTTAGCCAAATAAAGAAGGCTTTTACGACCAGTACATTATCCTTTACCCTCGACGCGTCCCAATGGTGAATATAGACTATACGGCAATCACTACATTTATCAAGATTTAGTAAAGAAAGGAAAAGTATAACGGTAAGCTATATAATCCCCTCGACATTAAGTTGGGCTCATTCTTGAACATCTACCACCAAATAAGAGTTAAGCTTCCAGATTTTCACTCGTTATTTCCCAATATCCTTACCGGCTAAACCGAGGATTATTACCTCTGGTACTTGATTAATTGCTCCTCTTTCCGTGAAATTTACTATAATATAAAAGGCTACTTCGAATAAGATATCAATTTTACCCAATATCATATAAACTGGAATATTATTAAGTGGTTTTATACGTTGGATTACAAAAAAAAAAGTCGAAAAGTAAGATAGAACTTTTAAATCAGATACTTAATAGGTTGATACCTTGTTAACAAGTAATAGAAAACGTGAGAGCTGGCGAAGGCACCTTACGCCAGCAGGTTCGACAAACAGTTACTGGTTTTAAAGAGTTCAAATACGCCCTTTAATACCCTAATGCCACCTACGAAGGGTTTTTTAACTAACTGTGTTTCTCGTTAGGAACCGTAATTATTACAGTCTCTGGCTCGACTAGTATAAACCTTTAAGCTTCTAAATTTAGTAATGAGAAAAAAGACCCTCCCAACTCGTATTACATTAATCGACGGTATATATGGTCTGGTCAGTACGGTTAATGGAAGGTATGAACCTTTTACGAAAAGGGGTACTCCTCTTTTTTAAAGTCTTTAAGCTGGCTAAACAAATGTACTTTAAACGTAAAAAAAATTAGATTTGCGGTAAATAAGGCTACTGGCTAACGCGTTATACTGTCGCCAAACGTAAAGCAAGGCAGGTAATGTATTACACGTAATTTACCTTTACTTTTAATTGGGATTATATTAAGGAAATTATACCATTAAAAGGAAGTAAAGATAAGTAAAAAGAAAATAAATTAAAGGTTATCAGCTGGCACGAAGATACTGGTACTAGTATTAACCTGAAATCTACGTAATAACTAACTGACTACGTTTTTTTATACCTCTTTAAAAGTGAAAACCCCTACCGCTGACACGACGATAAAGACACTAGCCTTATATACATTTTTACTATTCGAAACTGTTACGCAAAGCAAGTCTTTTAGGGGATTATGCTGGATACGGGGGCAAAACGATACTTAATAGGAAGCTATTCGTAATACGTTGCGTTACAAAGGGATATTAATACTACTACGAAACTTGACCACGTAGATACTGGAAAAGCTAAGGTTGGTTTTAACCCTAGTAAAAAGTTATATTTACTGGGATCGACAACGGTGAAAATTGTTATTGGCACTATTATTTTCCATATTTTGGAATCCCTTACTCCGTTTCTTCTTTTTCTAAAAGATATAGAAAACCTTGGTATTAACGTTAACATTTAGACTAACAAATTAATATAAGTTAAAATCGGTAAAAGGTTTTTATTTAGCCTTAAGGAAGGGTACTTTTAGTTTTATATTTAATGGCTAAAGGTTATGGCGTTAAACCTAACGAAGGCGGAAATTCGTTAATTACATCATAGGTTTAACCACCTAATAACTCATAGACTTTATAAGTTCTTAAAGGTAACATTCTACGAATATGTGGATTTGCCAGTACGGGAGGCAGTTTAACGCCTTTACTACCACTGCTAAATATACTTTCAAATCCTTTTAAAGTTTAAATTCATGTTAAAAAAACCGAAACTTTCATTCGAAAGTCTTCATAAACGTATTTTACTTAAACGATAAGCTAGTACTATATGTTGTAGACTTCATTATGGCTTTTAATGATGTTAAGTTTTTTAATATTATTATGGCGAAAAAGTATGGAAGGCATTACGTATTTTATGGATTAATACGTATTTTAGCCTACTAGACATGTTAGTTTACGATACTAATACCAACTTTACTACTATAGAGTTTTAAACTAATGTAAAGTTAATAGGGATTTATTGTTAATAAGTTTTCATTAAAACCTATCAAAGTATTAGTAAAGTCAAAAAAACATACGTTCTTTTACGAAGAGCCTACGATAATTTTACATTGGAAATCGGAAGTTTTACAAACAAAGAAATACGGCTTTAAATAATAGTAAAAGATTTTAATGATACTAGTAGTCTCAACAAACTTATATAAACTTTATTGGTATTGGAATATTACTTACATATAACGGCTAAGTCGTTACTTTCATTAAGTACTCAAAAGAGTATTATAATATATAGTAAATACCTAAATAAACTAAGGAAGGAATCGGCATGCCGCCAGGTTAACGATAATTTTAATACCAAAAACATATTTTTAATAACAGACGTACTTTTACTCCCCCTTTGAGGTAAAGTCCTTATGTGGTGCGAGCCAGATAAATGAAATAAGCCGTATAAAATATTAAGTATTACCAATTTCAACGTAATTTTTATTACTGTTAATGACCCTATAACTTTCCAAATTATATAAGTTAAGTTATACTGAAGACCTATTAGACCCTTTAAGTTTAATAAAAATCATAATGTTGATAGCCTCCAAATTAAACGAATTAACTAATATAACCCTCTCCAGCCAATAGTTAATAAGCTAATAAAAAGTAGGCGATGTGAATAACTACTTAAAAGGAGGATATACACTGAAAAAGAGGACTATAGATATTATGGGCTTAGTAGGGTATATATAATAGCGTAGGTATCTTAAGAAAATTTTAACAAAGAATTTACCTTTAAACTACGCATTGAAGGAATTATTAATATACCGGTTAAGCCCTAGAAAAAAGCAATTAAATGGAAATTAACGGCTGTTTATTACGGGAAGGTTATATAATTTAGGCCGTTAACATAATTTAAAGGCTAATACGTTATGATCTTTAAATGTAGGATAATTTACTAAATTAAGGGTTAAACTACAGACCGGTCATACGAAAAATCACGACCAATCGCTTAGACATACGGTAATAAAGGTAAATTCTAAATCCTTACTTGATCGCCTATAATTTGAAAAAATTGATAATATTTGATTGTCGTTATTACTACTAGTTTAATTATTGGCTTAAAGGGTTAGTTTACACTTAATGGATGGGGTACTATATAAGCGTACATATAATCTACCATTAATTTTTAGCGGATTATACTATTAAAATTTATTTAAAAACTAAGGGGTAAATTTCAAACCGGTACTATAATACATTATGTCAAACGCCTATATGGACTGGCCGAGGCAGGTGTCTACTAGTTTTTAACGTAACAAGCGTACTTCAAAAATGAACTCGATATAAAGACTTTAATGTTTCACCTGTACTTATTAATTATTAATGGTAAAGACTTCGATATCGTAAGTATACAAAACTAACGATACACTTTTCCTCGACGATGTTAGGTATATAACGGCAAAATAACATATTATCGAAAAGTTAGGCTTCTGAAAATACAAGTCAGTTAAAACGTTAAATAAGGGTATATAACTTGACTTTAATAAATCCTTATTCCGTATCCATAATATTAAGGCTAAAAGTGGTATTTATATTAGCTTATGTTAAAAGGGGCAATCCACGAGCTTGACGATTATGGATCAAGTCGATGAGGCAAGGTCATAAAGATACCTAGAGTAAAGGGTCCGTACGCCCCATATCGCCATGTTATATTAACCGAAGGTATCATACGACTTTTCCATTATAATATAGGTATAAGACACATAGGACAAGGACTTTAGTAAATTAAATAAATGGATTTACTAATAAATAAACCATGTAAAAAAGGAATTCATATAATTTTCATAAATTTAATGAAAGTAAAAATAATACTTTTCGCTAACAGGTTATTTGTTTATAATACCAACCTTATATCGTAAATCGGCTTTCTGAAAAAATTCGTTGATGAAAATAAGTCGAAAAGGCAATTTACGATTACCAAAAACCTTATACACTAGATATTTGTCAAGTATAAACACGTACCCCAGAATGTATTAATATTGGAAGTTTACAGTATCATGATAGGTTTTAATATCGATATAGTAACTAACAGCATATTAAGAATCATTACCAAAGAGCTAAGATTGCCACCGATACCTATATTAATTTATAACGATTCCAGAAACCTTTACGAATGCGTATTGAAATTAGGCACGACTAATAAAAAACGTCTAATAATATATATAATAGTGTTAAAAGAGGTATATAAAACCCGGGAAATCGATGAATTCTGGTGGATTAACGGTAAAAACAACTCTGTCAATTTCATAACTAAAGCTACTCTCAATAGCGTCTTAAAAAGGTTTATAAATAGCAATACGTTAACTATACGAATCGAGGGATACGTGGACTGCCCGGTATGTGATGTGGAGGAATAAGGTTGCACTGGTAAACTAAAAGACCGCCAGGGAAATAGTAACGATAATAATAATTTCAACTACTGGCAAAAGGTACGTAAGTCGTAACGTACCTAATTTGCATAAGTTTGTGGCGAAAAATCTGTGTAGGGATTTGAAAAACGAAGGTCTCGGAAGGGTAGAGTAAAAGAACCACAAAGAGCCGTAATTAAGGTTGTTTTTAGTACAGATTAATTAGAATTGACAAGGGTCTAGCTTGTTGTTAACTTATAAATTAAGGAAGGATTTTAGAGGTTGCCACTAATTAATGGCAAGCCATGTTGGCGTACAGGCACAAAACAAAAAGCCGCTAGTATTGAAATAGCAGTCAAATACAGTGCAATCAAGTCAACTTTACTTACAGTAAAGTTGATTGCACGTACTGCAAATTGACTGTAGTTTATGGAATTTGAATACACTGTACTGCAAATGCAGTGCAGTAGGTACCCACTTCAAAGTGAGGCACAGACCAAAGCGTTTGGCCATACAAATTAGTGTGCAGACCGGCTAGCGGTCTACCAAACTTAGAACTTACACATCAATCAACAATATCAACGTAGCACCAGTTACTTCGACCACAGTGATTCGAATCGACTACGTTGCAACGATAAAGGCCTACCAATAGCTAGGGCATATATTTGTATTCCAATATTTCAACCTAATGAGTTCAAAATCGCTATTGATTTAAGTATTATAACCACCGCTATCAAAAAGAAACCATTAACTTAAAAGTATTAGAATCAAATCTTTCGCATTAAAAAAGATAACGACAAAAAAGATTAATATCGTCAACTTAATTAAAGTTCTATACTTATCCTTTTGTATAATGAACAAAAGAGAATCTACCAAATATTAGTATTGATATTTAAGGTGTTTGGGTCGTATAAATACAATGTATTTTATATTTTCGTGGTTTGATTGTATGTATAATAATCAAGTGTTCGACATATTCGTTTTCTTTTTTAATAATAATCACATAATGATCGATACCGAAGTTAAATTTCTTATCGATTTAATAACAATTATTTTACAACACGTAACTATAAATAAGAAAATACCACTTGAATAAACAAATGAATATTGAGGGAAAAAAGTAATGATTATTATCAAAACTAATGTATATATTAGTCGTTTAACGTATAAAATGAAATTCAACATATTATTGTCAACGGAATATGAAATCCATAAACCCACAAAATATGAAAGTTAACTAATAAAAATTGCGAGATGAATCGATATAAAGGGTATATTAAACGTTAAAATAAGTCATATTATTTAGGATATTAAAGACATTATTTATAACAACAAGGAATTATTATCGTAGAAAGGTTTCGATAGCTAAGTGAAAAACAATAACGACCTTATTAAGAAATCTGTTGTTTCGAAGGTTGTAAAACCTAATTTCATTAGGAATTCATTTTATTTTCAGGAAAATTAAAAGTAATAGTTGTAATATTGCATGTATAATAGGGTAATAACACATGCACATTAGCTATATTATTTTATCTCTCTTATTTTACACCTTTGAAACGATAGTTTCACGGATTTGACTATATAAAAAACCGGGGAGAGATGGTAGCAAGTACCGTCTTTGTTTGCAGGAAGTAGCGACCAGGGACAATGTTGTCCTATCTGACGGCCCGGGCGACCGTCGGGTAAATGATAGCCTTTACAATGACCCAATACGAACTATCGCCATCGACCTCCGTACATACCCCAGATCGTCGTACTTCCATGTTCTTGAACCTGTCCCAAGGTTTGCAGCCACGACAGGAGAGCCATGGCATGGCTGGCTCATGGCGGGACCCATGGCCGGCCATAGTGTCCCAGGGCCAAACCAGAAGATGAAGACAAGTCTCGCATGCACGTGTCCCTGCCTCTCTGCTGCCTCCCGGGCCCAGGGCGCCAGTTTGCTGCACGAGTACGGACGCGTTACGAAGTGAGCCAACCTTGGAATATGTTCAGGGCCCTTGTTCGGGTGGCTTGGCCCGGGCACCGCGACAAATGGCAGTCGACAGGCGGACGAAGAGGCCCGCCTGCAGGTTCGATATACATGACCAACCCGTCACCCTCCCGCGGACAGGAATCAAGCAACGAGTCGGATGTCACGTGCGTGAAATAGAAGGACCATCTAACAGACAAAGCGCAAGCAGAGAGAGCTATGGATGGGTGGTACAGCCTGGGCGGATGACTTCACTGTACTGTCACCCACCGGATGGGAAAGAGATGGCCGTGATAGGTCTGAGTATGTTATCAGAGGCTGAAGCGGGAGGTCATACCAGTGGCTGGGCACAACGAGGTGGCGAATATGCATATGAATCATCAGCTTTCGTCACATGTGTGGAGCGAAGCCAATATGCGAGCAAACTTGAAATCGGCCCATCGGGATACCGCTCCTTTTCGACTGGTGCATAACAAACTCCAGTGAACTCGTGAGGGGGGCCGACAGGCCTTCCTCCTTCCACTAACCTGCCATTTCCCACGTACCCAACCAAACTCTTGCTGCTGCCGACATGCCTGAACCGAGGCACCACCGTGATCTCGACTCCGGCCGGGCGACCTCCACCCGATCCCGGAGCCGGAGCCGGAGCCGGAGCCGGAGCCGGAGCCCGCCACGGCCCCGCGCTCGCCGCAGAAGCGCCAGCCACCACGGCAGATCCTACGCCCGAGACGACAGCGCGCCTCGGCGACCTCGACGGCCTGGCGGCGGCGACCGCTCCGCCCACCACTCGCCGGCCTGCGCCTCGCCGCCCCCG
>JASMMZ010000011.1:8795494-8992241 GCA_038502455.1 Anisogramma anomala | reverse complement strand
GAGAGGGGCTCGTTGTCGGGGCGCGAGGTGCTGCTGCGCAGGGGGGGGGGGGGGGGGAGAGGGGCTCGTTGTCGGGGCGCGAGGTGCTGCTGCGCATCAACGAGCTGGTCAACACGCTGCATGCGAAGACGCTGAGCAAGGCGGTGCGGATCCGGTCCGGGGAGGCCTTGGCGGATGCGCGGCTGCCGTGGAATGGAAAGAAGGAAGGGGATGTGAAGGCGGAGGCGGAGGCGGATGATGGCGAGTGGGGTGGGTTCGGGAACTGAGCCTGAGGGCGTTTCTATTCTCTGTCTCTCGGTTTCCTTCCGCTCTTCTGTGTCTTGTCAGCTTCTAAGAGTGAAAAGTGCTTGCTTGGGGGTGTGGGCATAGGCATCGGCGTTCTACGGCTAGACACGGTGGTTGGAAAGGGATATATGGAGTGGCAGCACGGCGAGATCGTGTGTGATACCCTCGGTTAGCTGTCACGAGGATTCCAAATGCAAGGAAGCCCTTACACCATGCCTTGCTCCAAAAACATGCACAGACGAGGCTGTGTGAGAGGCCACGATTCTTCAAGCAGTACCACAGAGCCAAAAGTCCATCACAGCAGCAAACTTCAAGGGACGGTGATCTCGGAGCTCGCGATTCCATGATCAGGTAGTCTCCAAACGCCTGTCCTATGATGCCCTAGCAGTATCAGTATCTCGACCCATCTCGCAAAAGCTTATACACAGCTCTGGAGCTTATGAAACCACCGAATTTGGCAGCAGCAGAAGTTGTTATGCTCTCACGTCTGTCTATCTGGGTATCCATTTCCTCAACGCTCCCATGCCGATGATCCAACACCCCTACCCCCTCTCCCACCCCTTCGGCCCCGGCGCCTCGATCACGCCCCTCTTCGTGATGATGTTCCCCAGTCCGCGATGCACCTCGGCCTGGAACGGCTCGAAGGGCGCCTTCTCGCCATCGATGCTGATGCAGCCGCCCTTGTCGCCGCCGCCGTACCGGGGCACGATGCGGAACGCCGAGACCTTGTAGTACTTCACGAGCGGGTGGTCGAAGAAGGAGTTCTGGGAGCACGCGAGCAGCAGGCCCGGCACCTTGGCGGCGGGCACGGCGCCGTCGATGAGGCACATGTCGAGCATGCCGTCGCTGAAGAGCGCGGCGTTGAAGAGGTTGACGTCGGGCGCCATCCAGGCCATCTGTTGGTCCATGTCAGCACGTAGTCTGGGGGGATGGATCGTTCAGGGGGACGAGCGAGACTTGCATTTCCAGCAAAGAAGGTGCCCATCCGGTCCGCGTCTATCTTGACCCAGTCCTCGGGTAGCTCATCCTCTACAGTGCCATACTTCAACGGCGGCAAGCCGTCACCCACCCCGGACGCCGCAGACGCAGCCGTAGGGGCACGTCCGGCCAGCGAGCCTGTCGAAGAAGCCGCCCGTTCGTGCGCGGCCTCGCCCGCCGCAGCAGCCCTCGCCCGCTCGCGCCTGTAGTGCGCACGCACCCCGTCCTTGGTGTCGATCTCCATCTTGACCCACAGGTCGCACGGATACTCCTTCTTCCGCAGGATCTGCTTGAGCGTGCCGTACGTGAACCGGTGCTCGCCCATCCACCGCAGGTGCTCGGTGCCCAGGTCCGCCTCGGCCATGACGCCGAGCGTCTGGCTCAGGAACGACAGGCCGCGCGCGCCGCCGCGCGTCGTGATGCTGACGAGGTCCAGCGGCGCCGCGACGCCCTTGACGATCGCCAGCGCGGCGGGCCCGGCGCGCGGCGTGCCGACGCCGTTGCACGCGAGCGCGTTGCCGGAGCCGCACGGCACGTGCGCGACGGCGAGCGCCGCCAGCGCCCGCGCGGCGCCGCCGAGCCGCTGGCCCAGCCCGCGGAAGACCTCGTGCGGCCCGCCGTCGCCGCCGCACGGCGCGATGATGTCGAACGCGGCCACGTCCAGCGTGCGCGCGAGCTCGGCCGCCTCGCCCGCGCGCGTCGTCGTGTGCACCGTCAGCGGCATGCGCGCGGCCGCGAAGAGCGGCTGCACCTCCTGCGTCCACTCGGCCTGCGCGCGGCCGGGGCCAGCGTGCGGGTTGATGAGCACGAAGGCGCGTTTGCAGCGGGTGGCGGGTCCGTAGGCGACCGTCAGGAGGGTTTCGGTCCACTTGGCCAGGGTGTCGGCCGAGGGAGGGGGGGGTTCGGTGTCAGTGGAGCCTGTTGGGTAGGAGAGCTGGGCGACACGCAGTCGGCTTTTGGTCACGTTCTCGGCGTAGTCGATCGTGAGAGTTCCTTGGTCTTGCGAGAGCTCGGCCCAGAGGATGTTGTAGAGCGGTATAGATCGTGGCTGCGACAAGGAGTGAGAGGAGCCTGTTCAGGGCGTAGGCACGACCTTCTGGTCAGCTAGCTTCGGGAGACAGACCACGAGGAACCGTACCTGGAGGCCAGAATCCTCCACACGACCCATCCCGCTTGGTGTTCCTGGTGCTCGACTCGCCATCTGCGCGACAGGTGCTCCATGGTCAGTGGGACTTGGTCTGCCGGCTGGCAAGCTGTCTTCAGATGTGCCAAGGGCTGGCGTGTTCGGAGTGTGTATGTACCTCGAAGGAGAAGATGTTTGTCCTGTATCGTGAGCGCCACATCCCTTCCGAGATGGAGGGCATGACCGGAGGGCACGGCTGGACTCGAGGCCGCAAGCAGGCGGTCTCCGTCGTGCTCTGTAGATTCTCCGGCCATGTCGAAGTCGTGTCCGTGGGTGGGTCCCCAACGGCCTCGAGTCGCCGATGGTTATTGCTTAGTCGGTAGTCTACAGTCTCTCGTTCGTAGTGGGGGTTCGGCAAAAGGGAGAGGTCCCCGGGCACAGTGGTACTGTACAGGTCCTGATACCTGGAAGCCTTGATGGATAACGACAGCAATGCGAAGATGCGGACAATGGCCGAGGGAACGAGTGGCTGACGTGACCGGATGAAGTGAGGATATACTATACTGTGTATGAGTGTATGAAGGAGGTCTGAAAATAGCTCCGACATTCCGTCCCACGTTCGGAGCCGTGTTCGGTCTACTGAGCTTTTTGTCCCCGGTCACAACCTTTCCCCGGGTCATTCATGTCGTTCATGGCCGTGATGTTTCACACTATCAGGTCAGTTTGGATATTTCCCGCGGCGCCAATGCAACTACTGGATCCTCACAAAATCGGCACGGCATCGTTTCACTGCATGCAAAGAACCATGATCCATCCTCACCATGCAATAGTCCACATCAACATTACCCCGATTCTCCCTCCACTCACAAAGGTCCCGCCGAGCCCCCAACCTTGCCCGCGAACTGTCTCTTTTTATGCTTGAACTCCCTGTACCATACTCCGGTCTAAACTTTTTGCTGGCTCCTTCTCGAAGGTCCCAGTACCCATGCTTGCTGGGTCTCCCAGTGGGTATTGCCCATGATCAGAAAAGCGCCATTCTTCCCAAACATCCCAACAGCTTCTTGTCGCCCCCTCCCCCCCTTACCGCATTATGTTTCCAGAAAATGCCACCCACTTTGGAGCAACTTCGTCAGCCAGTAATCTGGCTACCGACAGTCCCAACTGCATGGCCAAAGGCACACAGCATTCCACAGATGTCGAGGATGCTCTCTAAGCAAAGATGGATGACTCGGGCCACTTCTGCGCCGCTGCCCTCTTGAATGTGTCGAGCTCGCTGATCTTCCAGCTGTTGAGAAGTTGCTTTGCGTCGCTCGCGTCCTCGAGCTGGATGTTCTCCAGTTGTAGCAGGCCGACGATGTCCTTGCCGAGCTTGCCGCGGTCCTCGCCCAGCTTCTCCTGCACACGAATGGTGGACAGGATGTGCTGCGGGCTAGCTTTGTGCTTTTCTCGGAACTCCTGGTTGAGCTTGGCCAAATTGGCCGACGCAGGGATTTCAGTAAACTCAGCCTTGATCACCACAGCAGCCTTGGCCGGTAGTTTCTCCATGTCAGCACTGAGGGCATGCCGCAGACGAATCGCTTGCTCGTGGACTTTCGGGTTCTCAGCATCCAGTCCCATGGCAGCTTTGAGGCTTCGCAGAGCGAGCAGATACTTCTCTGTGCCTCTGTTAGCAATCAAAATCTACGCGAAGGCTGTCGAGGTCTGTTGAACCTACTCCGATGAACCAGCACCTCAAAAGCCGTCGTCTGCGCATCGATGCTCTTCGGGCTGCATTGCAACATGGGGTTGACAAATCGCATGGCCACGACCAATGGCTCTGTCGTAGCGGCAAGCTTAGCACCATCAGGGTCATCGTCCTTCTTTCTCAGCACTTCATCATCCTTGCCTTTGGCCTTGTTAGGGTCCTGCTTGGCTGCCTTCTCCGCCGCCTCACGCTCCAAACGCTGGGCCTCCTTCTTTGCCTTCTTCGCCGCCTTTTTCCTCTCCAGGGCGTCCTCTCCGTTGGCATCACCGTTAGCGGCGCCGTTCACTCCGTTGGCCGCCTTCAAAGTCTGCTCCTCGTGTATGCTCAGGTAGACGTTGGTAGCGTCGATCGCAATGCGTGTGTAGAAGGGATGATCTCGGAGGTGGTCCTCCCACCGAACCATATCCACGTACGACCGAATCATGCCTTTACGAAGCGAGAAACTATGGAAGTCAAATTGATCCTCCTGCCATATGTCGAAAATGTTGTAGACAGAATGGAAGCGCTTCAATGCAAGTCCGGTGTTGCCCAAACGCGCATTCGCCTCACCGTCCTCCGTCATGAACCAAACGCTCTGCATGTCCAGCAGATCTGCCAACGGGCCACCGGGCGTGTCAGCCTTGGTGAAGATGGCCATCGTCTCCAAAGCCTTCCCTGTCTCGCCGTTTCGTAGCTGGTACTTGGCAGCCTTTGTGTTGATGTATCGATCCCTGGTGTTGAGCAACCGGGCGTTCTCCATGGCTTCTGACGCCTTTGGGGGGTTTCCGCGGTGCTTCCATATCCGGGCCTTGGTCATGGCAAAGTCCACATCGTCTTTGCTCAGCTCGATAGCCCTGTCCACGTATTCCATGGCCTTGTTTAGGTCACGACTGCGATAGTAGTTGAAGTGTTGGGCGAGGTAGTAAAGGGCTGCGCCCTTGCCTCGAGGGCTTTCGTCGCTTGCTTCACCGATCTCTTTGCTGGACAAGTACTCAGCCACGAGATCGTGCAAGGCCGTCTTCTTGGCCTCGTCCTGGTACAGGTGCTTCAGGTTGGCAAAAGTGGAGGGTACGCCCTTGTCAAGCACCCACGTCAGGTAGGACTTGGCTGCTGCCCTGAAATCATCGCCTGGGACATGTCAGCAAGAAAGCCGACATGACATGAGTTATGCGTACTCACCAGTCAAAAACTCCAGAGGAAGCCGTCGAGCAGCGTCACAGCGGGGGTATTTGGCGTGATATTCGTCGTATATAGCTTTGCGCGCAGCGACATCTCCCTCCTGAATGCCCGCCACCTTGACCAGCGCATCGTAGTACTCGGCGTGGTCAGGGTTGCGGTCGAGGAGGACTCGGTAGGCCGTGGCAGCCTCTTCGTTCTTGCCCAGCTTTGCCAGATAGACGGCACGTGCCTCAAGGTAGCCCAAGCGGTCAAGATTGTGTTTGTACGCGGATTCGAGGTGGTCCAGGGCCTTCTGGTAGTCGCCCGTCTCAGCAATAATCATGTTGCGATACATGAGCGACTCAGCATGCTCCGGGTCGTTACGAGACGGCGGGGTCTTGAGCGTCTCTTCGTAGGTCTTGAGGATGGTCTCTGCGTCGGTCAAGTTTCCGGCCAGATGGTGAGCAATGGCCAGACCAGTCCAGCTTTGCCTCAGCTGAGGTCGCGCCTGCAACATGGCCAACCTGCTCTGGACGTAGCCTTGATAGTCGCGCATCTGGATCTGGAGGACGGCAAGGTCACGCTGGATCTGGGCGGACTCGGGCTCCAGCCTCAAGGCAAAGCGGTAGGCCTTGATTGCCTCCTCAAAGTTCTTGTTCGTTCGGTACAGCAAGCCGTAGACGTGCCAGCAGATGTGCGACTTCATGTCGACGGTCAAAGCCTCCTTGCCCAAGGCGAAAGCATCTTCGGTCTTGCCCTGGGCGTTCAGGATGAGGGCTTTCATGGCCATTGTGTCACCATGCTTGGGGTTCTTCTTGAGGATCTGCTCGGCAGCCTTGTGGCCGCGCTTGTATTGCTTCTCTTCATAGTTTTTGACGAGTTGGCGGAAGAGGTTTCCCTCTCTGCTGCTCAGAGGTTGTGGCATCTGGAAGGGTCGTGGATGATACTGTGGCTGGAAAGGCGACTCGGAGGGGAGGGGTTTCGCCTGGCAGGTTCTGCTTGGATCGGTTAGATGGATCCTCGCGCAAAATACGACAGCTCCCAAGACATGTACACAGAACATGGACCAGTGCACTCGATCGGAAAACGCTGGCTGGAGGACTCACGATTCGGCGGTGCACGAGGGCAGGATGGCACAGGACCACAGGACCGTTTGCCAGTGACGGGTGGAAAGAATGGATTGGGTTGGTAGCTGAGGCCACACCAGTCGTTCCCAGTGTTACGAGCGGTGCAATGCTGTCCCCACGAAATACGAGACAGCAGCCGGTGTGTGGGGGGTGAAGTGGTGGTGACGTGGTGGGTGTGTGTCTGTGTGTGTGTTTGTTTGTTGGTGGTGTGAACGGTTGACGCAAGCTCGCGAGATGGGGTTTCTTGTGTTCGGGGCCGGCAGTGCAAGGTAGGGGCTTGTAGCTTGCAAACTAGGTACTAGCTAGGTGCATTTGGCGGGGTTGGCGTACTAGGTAGATGACAACTTCACAATTTGGGCGGGCCATTTATTTTGGATCAGATCGAAAGTCAGTAGCGCAAATTTCCAAGGGCCTTCTGATTTTTCTCAAGCTTACTTCTCGTGTTGTACCATGTCGCTTGTGTGATTCTTAGTTTAGCAAGTTGAACTGGACGCCTATGGCCCTGGCAATCGACGTGCGCCTACGAAATCCACGGCCCAAACATTTCGTACATTTTTTACCTGTATCAACAGAACTGCGAGTCAAAGATTGTTCACAAGGCAAACTTGTGTTCATTTTTTTTTTTAAAAAAAAAACTATCACTAGGTAGCTCGGAGGGTTTGCTGCTAAGAAAATGCCATAGACACCAGTGAGAGAAATCGTAATCTAAGGGTCACACACTTCGACATACGCCCGAAGGGGTCGTACATAATACGGCACACATAAACCTCCGACTATCTTTCCTATTAAGACCTTGGGGTACCTTGTAGATTTTAGGGCTTGAAAAGGAGCGGGGCTAGTAACTTTGATTTAGCTGAAGATATGGTTCATTAAATCGCAACCTAACGTTTACTTACGTTAAGAAAACAATAAAGATCATTGTATTGGGGATTTGATAAGGTGTATTTATCTTATATCTTTAACTTAAAAAATGGTAAAAGAATTTTTTTATTTCGTAAAACGCGTCACTTTTTGATTTAAAGTTGTACTATAAAAAACGTATGTAAAATAAGTATGTAAACAAATAGAAAACATGATTAAACGTTGTTATAGTTTCGTGTATGCGTTGTATACATTACGTAACACTTAATATATATAGATTAGTTTATAACGTTAAGTAATATTAATATAGGAAGAAGCATAAACCCGTAATTTATACTTTTGTTAAAAAAGCAAAAACGGTGACTTTTAATTATATACCCAAATTTTGCTATTAATAAATTGAGATTCAATTAAATTGCAAACGTGAATCAATATATTATAATACTATAATAGAAAGTAAGTACATTTTATATCCGTGTATTTATATATAACGGCGTTAATTGAAGGTGTAGTAGTACCTTTTTGTAATACGGTTATGATAAAGGCGCATGTTGTAACGATATTATCAAGGTGTTGTTAACAGCGCGTCGCCGCCTAGGTCGCCGCACCTATCGCGTTAATTGCCTCAGTGTACATCCGCGTTACTAAGAGGAAGGGAAAAGGAGGGCAAACATAAGTATAAGGGCTTTTACCCCTAATTGTTACCCTTTGTTAGTTGGCTTTTATCGTTGCAACATAGTTGATTCGAATTACTATGGTCGAAGTAACTGGTGCTGCATTAATATTGGCTGATTGGTATGAGTCCTAAGTTCTAAGTTTGGCAGACCGCTAGCTGGTTTGCATACTCATTTGTATGGCCAAATGCTTTGGCCTATGCCTCACTTGGAAGTGGGTACTTACTACACTACACTTGCAGTGCAGTGTATTGAAATCCTACAAACTACAGTCAATTTGCAATACGTATAATTAACTTTACTGTAACTAAAATTGACTTAACTGTACTATATTTAACAGTTATTTTAACACTGGCAGCTTTTTGTTTTGTACATACACGTTAGCGTGGCTTGCTATCAATTGGTGGCAATCTCGAACCCCCCCCCTTAATCTACAAGCTAACAACAAGGTCAGTCCTTGTTGATTCTGATTAATCTATATTAAAATTAACATTAATTACGGCCCTTCATATCCCTTTTGTTCCACCCTTTCGAGGCCTTCATTCCTTAACTCCTGTATACAAATGTTTCGCTATAGACCTATATATATTACGTATTTCACCAATTACGTATCTTTTGCTCGTAGTTTAAGTTTCTGTTATTATAACTTTTGCTACCGTTGCTATTAATATTACTACCCTTATAGTCTTTAAATTTGCCAGGGCAACTCTATTCCTCTACATTACGTATTGAGTGGTTTACGTTGCTCTCGATTCGTATAATTAGCGTATTGCTTTTCACAAATCTTTTCAGGGCGTTATTAGATATGGCATTCGTCATAAAGTTAATGGGATTATCTTTACTGTTAATTTACCGGAACTTATCTATTTCCTGTGCTTCGTATACCTCCCTTAAAGTTATTACATTCATTATGAAACATTATTAATTAGTTGTACCCAACTTTAATAGGTATTTATAGAAGCTTCGGAAATCAATATATACTACTATAAGTATTACAGGTAGTCCCAGCTACTAAAGAACAATTCTCAATATACCGTTAGTTACCATATCGTTATTAAAGCTTATCATTACACCATAAACTTTCAAAGCTAATATATTTCGTATCATACGTTAATATTGGACAGATATTCAATATATAAGGTTTCCGGTAATTACGGATTACCTTTCAGATTTTTTCTTATCAACAAATATTATTAGAATGCCTATTTATGATATAAGATTTATATTTTTAACGAATAATCCATCCGTAAAGATCATTAAATCTGTCTTCGTTAGATTTACCAAAACTATATTGATTTCTTTTTTTAAGTGATTTCAATACTACTAAATCCTTTTATTCAATCTACTGAAGTCTTCATCTTGTAAATTTTATACTTATACCGTAATATAAAGGTCGTACGATACCTTCGGCTAATATGACGAAGCGATATGAGCTGCATGAGCCTTTTACTCTAGGTATCTTGGTAATTTTACCTCGTCAGCCTTATCGAAATTAGTTAAGCTTATGGCATGCACTTTTTGGCGTAGGTTAATATAAATGCCTTTTTTAATATTAATACTATAGATACGGATTGAAGATTTATTAAAGTCAAGTTATATGTCTTTAGTCAAAGTTTCAATTAACTTACGCTTTCAAAAGTTAACTTTTCGATTATACATTGTTTCACCGTTTTCAATCCAGCATTTTCGAAAAAAAGGTATCATTAGTTTATATACCTACGATATCTAAATCATTATCTTTCGTAATTGATAGGCACAAGTTAAATGTTAAAGTCTTTATACCTAACCTATTTATAAAATGAACCTAATATATTATAAGTTAATAAATGTTTGCTTTGGCTAATTCACAAGAATATTTGTATAATGCATTATTATATTGATCTAAAACTAATCACTTCATACTTTCATAAATTTTAATGATATAATCTATTAAAATTCGGTAAAAACCTACATATACGTTTACGTTATATCTAAGTTATTAAATATAAACTAATCTTTCATACTGGTAGTCAAACTAATAATAATAACAACGATTAAACGCTAGCTAATCGTTTGGATTGTAGGTAATTGAGTAAAGATTTAATCCTTACCTTCATTACCGTATTTTTAAGCCATAAGTCGTGATTTTTCGTACGGCCTGTTTGTAATCTTATCTTTAACCTCATAAACTATTTTAGATTTGAAAATAATAACGTTTTCCTTTTCAAATCACGTTAACGGTATAAATTATACAACCTTTCATAAAAGAAGGCCGTTAATCGCCACTTGATCGCTTTCCTCCAAAGGGTTACCGGTATATCATTAATACCTTTAATACATAACTTAAAGGCAAGTTTTCCGTTACAATTTCCCTTTTAAAATACCTACGCCATTATTTAACCTTACCAGGCCTATAATCCCTGTTACTGTCTTCCTTTTTAGTGTCTATCCTTGTTGTGAAAGCTTTAGACATTGAAATGTTATTGATTAGATTGGTCGAAGTAACAGTAGTATTGTATGCTCAACTAGTGGATGTATTATTCTAGGTATGGCAGACCGCTAGCTGGTTCGCGAAATAATTTGTATGGCTAATTGCTTAGCCCATACCCTACTGTAAAGTGGTTGTATACTGTACTTGCTTTCTGAGAAAAAGAGTAGGCACATACAAAAGAATATACTAAACTTATAGTTATTATAGTTAACTTTACTATAATTAAAATTGACTTACTAAACTGCAAATACTACTATTCTAATACTGTCAGCTTTTTAGTTTACGGGCGCACATAAATGTGGTTAACTTATCTTTTCTGGTAAGCACTAAACTACAACCTCATCAACTAGCCAAACCCTTATAAATTTTAATTAACCTTTATATCAAAATGCACCCATTTACATACAAATTGACCCTAATTTCCGTTAATTGCCTCACGGCTCTAAGGTTAGACTTTATCGACTCCTATAAAATGTTTTTTTCCGTTACAAATACATATAAGCCTTCATTTTATCCGTGTTATTTAAATAAGTTGTTACCGTTGATCCACTAATAGTTTTCCGGTTTGGCAATATATCTTTAACCGCCGTCATTACGTAATTTAAACTTGCCGGGCAGCCTATTAATATAGCCTTCATTTTATCCATGTTATTTAAATAATTTGTTATTGTTGATCCACTAATAGTTTTCTGGTTTGCCAATATATCTTTAACCGCTGTCATTACGTAATTTAAACTTTCCGGACAACCTATTAACATAGCTCTCAATACGTATTGTCAGCATATTGATATATATATACCTTTTAAGGGCCGTATTTAATGATACCTTTGATATAACATCTGTAAGGTTATCTTTCCTATTAATCCACCGGAACTTTATAATTTCTCCCCCTTTGTAAGCTTTGCAGAGTACCATTACGTCTATTATCAGGCTTTTTTCTTTAGTAGTTACGAGCTTTGAAAAACATTCAAATAGGCTTGTTGAGTCAATACAAATTACCATCGAAATATGAAGAATCTTTAACTACCTGTTAATAACGTTAAAGGTTTCTTATAATTTTATACTTAAATTGAACCCCGCTATTATATCGTAAACCTCCAAAGCATGCACGCTTCTTATAACCCTTTTATATTTGAGAAAGGTGTAATAAATTAAGCTACCGATAATACTAAACCGGTTCTCCTGCTAATTCTTATTAATAGGAGTTATTAAGAAGCTAATGTATAAAACCAAATAGGTGTTATTTGTAAAAGAAAACTATACGTAAAAATATTAACTTAACTTTCAACAGTTTCATTAAACCATATTAATCTCTCGGTCCGAATTTGGAATTTACCATCCGGGCATTTTATTCAGTCGGTTAAAATTGTTATCTTTTAGGTTTTATACTTATATTAATATATATAAATTATATAAGGTCACTGGTTAATATAAAGTGACAATGTAACTGCTATGGGTACGCTATTCTAAGTATCGCTCGGGCTTTACCATTTTAGTATTGTTGATTATAGTCAAGTCTATGCTTTGGCTCTTTTGAAGAAAGCTAAGGCCGGTATTAACATTAAATATTCGGATTAACGATTTATTAAAGTTAAGTTGATTGATCTTCGCCAACATAGTAACCGACTTATAAATTTAAAACTTAAAGTCATTAATCAGCTGCTATTCGTATATATAAAGCTAGTTGTTTTTACCAAAAGGGTGTCGTTAATTTGTATATCTATCAGCATAAAGTGTTTTTCTTAAATCATAAGTAAATAAGGTTCGTATATTAAAAAAATTATAACTAACTTTCATTTAAAGTACCATTAGTATGTTATGAAACAATGAACACTTATTTCAGTTAGTCCGTATAAAGGTTTAATATATCGTATTACCGTTCCTAAAGGATAAATAAGCCGTAGTTCCTATCTAAATTCCAGCAGTACAATCCGTTATCAATTTTCTACTAATTACGTAAAGGCTTACATTATATCTCAGCTATTAAACGTAAACTTACCTTTAATTTTGACTGGTAAACTTACTGCCAAAACAACCCACAAATATTAGCTAATATTTTAAATCGTTAAAGATTACATGAGGATCTAGTCTTTGTCGTTATCTTCATATCTTTAAGCGATTGAACGTGATTTTTTATACGTTTGTCCCGTAGTTTTACCCTTGACTTTGTGGATAATTCTCGATTTAAAAATATTAATATTTAGGTTTTAAATTTTAAAGTTGGCCGTCGATGCGAATTATACAACTCCTCGAATTCATAAGTCGTTGATTTAAACTCTATATCTTCTCTTATAAGGTTTGCTGAACGTTTAAATAATACCTTATACTCGAAGCCTTAATACCAAGCCTTCTTTATCCTTTTTTACCCTACTTATCTAAATAACATTGTAAATACAACCCGATGTATATTCCTTCTTTTTAACGTTTATTTTCTTCTTAGGTCGTCTAGATTGGTCATATTTTATCGGCGTATCGATAATGGATAGAAAATGTTTGTATTAGCTTAGTCGTTTGATGCAAGGGTTTTTATTGTTAGTAGCATTAATAAAAGGCTCAACCTAAATGATTCGGAAAGTTACAGGACCGTTAATAGTTTTAACAATTACTTCAAAGTCAACGATATTTCAAATTCTATATAGGCACTTTCATTTCCTCGGCTCCCGCTACACGAGGACTTTACTTTGCAATGGTAAAGCAAGCACTTAGATTGTTATATGACCGTTCCTGGTATGAAAGGCATCGTTAACTTAGTGGCGTACCGATTCCTTCCGCAGTTCCTTTAAAACTTTATCGTAAGCCATGGTTCGCTTTTAGGTATTTCCTAATAGTAGAAATTTACTCGTTCAATGTAAGTATACTACAAAAGATATTGGCATTAATATTAGGCCATTAAAGCCTATAATATCTTTTAAGCTCTTTACCGCCATTTGAAGGCATGTCTCTGTATCCGTAAAGCTTTTAATATCCAACTTAAGGATATTATATACTCGACGAAATAGGGTGTATACCCTTTTAAACTTTTGATATTCTAGTAGGCCTTTACAGGTACCTATTCACACTGAATATCTATTATTTTAGTATCTTTTTAAAACTTCGCCGTTGCATAATTGTTATCGGTATCGTAAACGACAACGTTAAGTAGACCTAAGTACGTGTTAATCCATAATATCCTTAGCGTTTTCCACGTATCTTTTGCCGAAAATGACTTTAACAATTTAGCTCTGTAAAAAGAGGTTACGAAGTTAACAACGTGAAAAATAAGCTTGTTATCCAAGTAATAAATATTGATAAAAACCTTGTAATTGAAGTTCTTATCATTTTTTGATGTAAATTTAAATTTTCTGGGGGCTTAGGTATATGTTTTACAGTAATGATGAAGTTTTTCGATAGCTTTGAAAGTAAGGTATTCCACATTTTTATACCTTGTAAAATTCAGGGCTTTATATAGTCTATTCATGACTGAGTAGTTGAAAAGTCTTTCTAGTTGGCATAACTCTAGCTTCGTTAGGTTTAACATCGCTACTTATAAACCTTGAAGATAAAACTATAGGTAACCTCACTTAAAATTAAAGAAAAATCTTTAGCTGTTTTTAACTAACTTTTAGGCATTAACGTTTACGTTAACGCCGAGGGTATTTACATCCTCCAAGTAAAAAAAAAAAAGGGAGGTAAGGCACTCAAGGATATAAAACGTAATCGACCTAATAATAGTTTAAATTACCGTTATTCCTAGTAACGATAATTATTTACCTAGTCCGAAGCTAACTTTAACTTTACCAGCATCGTAACGATTGATTTTAGGAATTATATTACTTTCCCTCCGCAGTACTATCTATTACAAATAACCTTCTATTAAATACTTTACTATTCCTATGCCTATGTAATACCTTAAAACATATAGTTTACATAATGATCACGGAAGTTAAAGGTGTTTAAAGGGTTAAAGGCTTAGTTAAGGTAAAGGTAAAGGTTTTCATCACCTAAGCAATACAAAAAGAAACAGTAGAATAATTACTTAACTGCATTAAAAGTAGTATTTTTATATCACTTAGTTGACTTAGGGACATCATCGCCGTTAATTAGTCCGTCGCCTTTAAAGTCAACTATTTGAACCAAGTAATCCTATTGAGAAGTAATAAGATACTTAATAGAATATATTATATTTTTATCATTTCGATCGTCTTGAGGGTAACGAATTAACCAGTAGCTAAGCTTACCACAGATTTAACAATTTTACCACTATTACGACGATAATTTTTACGGTTAACGAGTTCACTTATATCTTGGCCCTATTGATGCCAACGTAGCTACTGCCTTAAGTTTAGGGTTGATAAATTAGACCTTAGGCGTCAAAGGAGCCTGTTACTGTACTTACGGTTAACGTAATTAAATACCGCAAAGTTCTCTTTATTTACGTTAAGGAAGTTACCATCTTAGTGTTATATACCAAACGAGGTTAGTATGTGCATTATTACAGTTGTAAGCGAGAATCGCAACTAACTAAAAAAGCCTTCGTAGGTAGCATCTAAGCGTTATAAGACGTATTCGAATTCTCTAACACCCGTAATAACTACCCGTACCTATTCGCGGAGTATAGCTTCGCTAATGTAGGGTTTTTCCATTATTTACTGGCATAATATCAGCTTATTAAATATCTCATTCAATATATCCATCGGTAATTTTTCCTCTTTTTTCTTTGTTATTATTATAATCCACCTAATAGTAGCCTAGTTTTTGTAATATAAGATAAGGTAAACGTCTTATTCAAAGTAACTTTTTATATTATCGTAAAATTCGCGGAAGGTAATGGCTCAAGTGAGGAAAGTTAGGTAATAGTGTTTAACGTTCCTTATATGGATTTTAGGAAATTATAATTAAAAATCAAAAAAAGGAACCTCCATCTACTTACAAATATTGAAAAAGGGTATTATCTTCGTATTGAAGAGGTTATGAAGCTTTCTATTATAATTTTCTACCTTGTTCCAAATTATAACGAAGTCCGTAAAAAAATTGTAGTTAATATTAACTATTTTAACAAATCTTTAGGGTAGGTCGCGATAATTATCTCAGTTTTTATTCATGGTATCACCTTTAAATTTCAATTTTCAAACTTCGGAGATACGGTATTCAGGGTGATTGCCAGCCGCTTGGACCGAGAGGTATAGTCTTGTAATGGAACCTATAGTAGGCTTACACATATAGATAAAACTGTTGTAAAAAGGCTTTTAGGAGACTTGATGGTTAAAGGGCTGGGGGGTAATAAGGGCTTAAGGGTTTTAAAAGACTTGATGATTTTGCTTAATTAATTGTTGTAAAACGCTGATATTAATTCCTCTAACCGTATTAGCGGCTGTTACTTCACGCGTTTAACCACTGCTAAAAAAATATTTTACTCTTTCGTATTAAAATACTAAGCTACTGAACAGGTTAACAAGTTCCTTATAGTTAGCGCGTAAAAAGGCTTAACTTAGCCAGAGATAGAGGAAAGATTTCTGAAATCGTGTATAAGGGTATTAAATTTCTTTAAAACTCTTTCCCTTAGGTTGTAAGTTTTAAGGGTTTTCCTTAAGTTAGGCTCGGAAAAAACTTATATGAGCTTTATAATACCCTATACTTACACTTAAATCCCTCGTTACTTAAGTTTTAACTTAAGTTTTGATTTAACCCCTTATCAAATGAATTTTTGCATATAAATCGTTCAGTCCTCGAAGAAATCACAATATTTACGAAAGGAATGGTGAGTATATTTACCGTTATTATACTTAACGATAAAGTAACTGACGAAATTAGTAAGGTATTTTTCCGTCATGTCTTTTTCGATATTTTACGTCTAAAGATTTTCTTTATCATACTTGGTAAAAATAATTCCAGGGTATTCAATTGATCTTATTAGGTTTTAGGGAGGTCCTATTTTAAAGTTTTGGCTTATGTAAAACTTGGTAGGTGAAGGACTTGATGTTTTGGCATAAAGTTGCGTATAAATTTAGCAACTTGGCATTAGATTGCGTAGCGTAGCGTTTTCGACGCGACTTAGCAAATATTAGTGTTTTTCGTTCAAGATAGCGAACTTGACGATGAAATTGGCATAGAAGTAAATTAAATCGAATTAAAGGGAAAACTTGGTATTACAAGTAAATTCGGAGGTCGTTCAATATTATAAGTAAAGGTTGAAATTTTTTCGTTGTTCTTAGCCGTAAGACTTCGTCTTATTTATAATAATAGTACCCGTAGTAATACTAACTTGACCGTTGGCCAATTCTCCAAAATTTAAAGCTTCTAATAGTTAATCTTAACGTCTTAAGAAATATTTGATAAAGATTTCTTTGTATTTTCACTAACAATACCGTGGCTTACTTCTAGATTTCCGTTTTAAACTAACGCAATCCAAAATTCTTCTCTATTTTTCTTTCTTTATAAACTGGCGCAGTACTAATAAAGGCCCTTCGAAAAAATATTTCCTCTACCCTAACGGCTATTTATTTCCGTAAAACGTAACTTAAAAATAGTCTTTTCTTCTACTTAGCTTATCTGTGCTTAACCTAATAATAACTGATTAGTATTGGTAGTGATTTAGATGTTACAACATTTTCTCTTCGATTAATCGAAGTAAAAGTAGTATTACGTGTTAAAGTAGTAGATGTATTGTTCTAGGTTTGACAGACCGCTAGCCGGTCTGCAAAGTAATTTATATGGTCAATTGCTTAGCTCGTGCCCTAATATGAAGTAGGTGCATACTGTACTTAATTTGCAGCCAATACAGTGGGCACTCACAAAGCAATACACTAAATTTGCAGTTAATATAGTAAACTTTACTGTAAGTAAGGTTGACTTACTATATTGAAAATACTACAATTTCAACAATCATTCTTTCAAATGCTCTTTTATGCCATCGAAGTTCTATTAGCTTATTAACGATCGATTAGGAAGGGTTATATTAGCCAATCTATTCGTTTCGTAAGTTATAGACGTTAGGATCTTTATCGGGCTTAAAGAACTTTTCATACAGCTTAATCTATATAATTCGAAAAGCAAAAAGGCCGTTGCCAATTTTAACTACCATATTTAGGGTTGTAATACTTAAAATATTATACAGCTTATCACTTTTTACTGGTTTTCGCCACGTAAAAACTTCAATTTAAAAGGGGAGAGATAACACGTTTATCATTAATAATATTCTTTTAATATTAAGGGCTTCGTTATTCTAAAGGCGTGCCGATTCCTTCCTCATTTTTTTTTTAACGCTTTACTATATACTGTAAGACGTTTTTAGGTATTTAAAGATTATAGCAACTTATTTGTTATTTATAGGTTAGCTTCAAATACTGGTGAAGTCGGTACAAAACCGTTAGGGTTAATAATATCATTAAAACCCTTTATCATTATTTAAAACTGTACCTTTTAATTTGTGAAACTTTCAATTCTCATTGTAAGTATATTGTAAGCTTTTTGTAACAAGGCGTAAGCTCTTTTGACCTTACTAATATTATAATAGGTGTTAACAGCAACATATTTATACTAAATTCCTATCAACTTCATGTTAACTTAAACTTAACGTTGTAAAATGCTGTAACGTAATCCACAACATAAAGTACCAACTTGTTATCTATATGAAACACGTTTACGAAAATTTGAAAGTAAAGGTTTCAATTTTCCTCTAACGTAAACTTCAACTTTAAAGGGATAGAAAAGTATATTTGGTCATGGCAAAACAGTTCAATTACCTTCAATGCCAGAAAATTCATATTTTACTAACCACCTGCCTTTAAATCCTTATAAGGCCTATTAGTTACAGGATAGTTCAATATACAGTATAGTTAATGAAGTTCTGCCTCCGTTGAGATTAATACTACTATCTCTAACCTTTAAAGCTAAATCTAACGGTACCTGCATTTAAAGCTAAGTAGAAGCCTTTTACCATCTTAACTTAAATCAAATTGTTAGTTTAAAAGTTAATGTTAACACCGAGTTTTTTTATATTGAAGGCAAAGAAAAAGAGATAGAGGAAATTTCAAAATAAAAAAAAGAATAAAACCATAAATAATTTAAACTATAGTTAATGTTAGTAAAATTATTTCTCTTTAAAGTTAAAACCAACCTTAACTTTACCACTATCCGTAAGGTTAAGTTTCGACGCACTATTAATATCCTTTCATAATGCGACGTATTACGAATAACCTTTTATTTAATACTTTACCACCTTAGTATCTGGTATAATACATTAAAAAACTTGCTTTGTGTAACGATTTTACATAGTTAAAAAGTGTATAGGATCCGGGTGTTTATTGTTATATCGGCGATAAAGGTTTTCACCTATTAGGCGGTATAAGAAGGCGTAATCAGCGAGTCATTCCGTTACTTTTAGGCCGGTACTAGTATTTTCATACCAACTGATTACTTTAAGCTTATTTTCCTCCTCTTCAACTTTAATACCTTTATAGTTTTCGAAGATATTAAGGTAATTAGAATTTAAAGTAAGGGGAAGTTGTATATAGTATCTTACACACTTGTCTTCGCGTTTAATAAGAGTATATCATATTAACAAATAACTTGATTTACCGTACATCCTACATTTCTTAAGGTTTTAAATAAATTTACCCAACTAGTTAAAAAACTTTCAGGAAAAGAAATAGACCTTTTCGAAGATAATTTGTTACATCCCTAGGTTCAGACCTTTCGTTAATTGTTTTAGCCGAGACTTTAATATTTAAGGTTAATATAGTTCGTGTAAAATAAGTCTTTTTCATCATTACTCAGTTCCGAAGCTTAAAGATATATACTAGTTAAACCGGAAACTCTAGTTATTACAGTTGTTAAAGAAAATCTTGACTAGTTAAAAAACCCTTAGTAAGTGGTATTATGGTATAGAAGGGCATATTAGAACTCTTTATAATCTGTAACGGCTTATCGAACCTGTTTATGTAAGGTATCTTTACCAGCTTCCACGTTTTGTATTGCTTATTAACAAAGTATTGGCATATTAAGTATCTAATTAAAAAGGTTTATCGTGCTTTTCGTTTTTTTTTTTATAATTTAACATGTAGAATAACTTAATAATGTTTTAATTAGTGTGATATTAAGTTAGGTTAATATCGTATTTGAAGTAACTGTTAGAATAGTACTATATGCAGTGCAGTAAGTCAAATTTACTATACTGAACTACAAGTTGAGTGTATTGTATTATTCAGACTTACCCCATTGGATTTAAGTTGAGTATAGTACGCTGCACTTTACCCTAGGGCATAGACCAAGCAATTGGCATACAAATTACAGTGCAGACTGGCTAGCGGTCTGCCAAACCTAAAACAATACATCCACAACTTAACCAATGCAATACTACTGTTACTTCGACCACAATCCGAATCGATAACGTTGTAATGATCTAAGGCTCTACTAATACTAATTAGTGCTTATTAAGTTAAGTACAGATTATCTAAGTAAAAAAAAAGCTACTTTCTGGTTATTACGCTTTACGTTATCGTCAGGGTAGATGAAAGATTCTTGCGAAAGGTCTTTACTACTGTGCAGTTTCTACGGAAGTATGTAAATAAGATATTTAAGCTGTGTAATATCTACAGAAAACCAGAGGTAACAATGGCATCGCTATTGAAAACACCAAGAAATCTCTATTGATCCTTTTTAAAGACGTTAATATTGACTATCAAAAGTCTCAAAGATAAGTAAGTTAGCAAAAAGCTAAGTTAATACCACTACGGGTGATACTACTGTAAGAAAAACGACTAAGTCCCTACGCTAAACAAACCATTACCACCCAAAAACGACTTTCGACCTTACTCTTTAAACAAATCTTTACCCTTCCTTTACTTTTTGCATTTCCCCCACGTCAATTTAACCGTTAAGTTCGTTGATTTTAGAAAAAATAACAAGAATCATTAATTTGCGTTAAGAAAGCTACGTTTTATAACCTTATATCAAGTTACTAAGTCACTAAGTCGCCAAGTTTCCACGCGAATTCACGTTAAAATACCAAGTCCCCACACCCAAAAATCACTAAATCCCTCGCGCTACACTTCCTACATACACAAAAATATTAAGATAGCTATTGTAAGCGATGGCCTTGAAACCATTACCAACCATGTTAGTAAAGAAGCAATTAAGGCTCTCGGCCACTTTTTTACCAAGTATTACAATTACGACCTTTGAAAACAAGATATTAATAAAAACTTAACCGAAAAACACCTTACCAATTTCGTCGGCTATTATATCACGGAACATTGTAACGCTGACGACCCTAATAATGCTTTTATCAACTTCTGTAACATTTTTAACGACTAGACTATAGATATATAAACCTTAATTTTAAGAAGGGTTAAGATAAAGGTTAAGGTAAAACTTAAGCGACAAGAGGTTTATTTCTCAATTGAGGGTAATACTAAACTGGCATAAAATCTCCTCGACTTAATATAGATTTAGGAATACTTTTAAGACTTATATTTTAAGTAAAATTGCGGTAATAAACCTTACCTCCCTTATACGCGATTTAGGAGATCTCCCCTTTACCTTCAACTAAGTTAAGAATTTTTATGCGCTGGCGATAAGGAATTTTTTAACCTGTTCAACAGCTTAACAACCCTACATAAAAGTGCGGAGTACGTTCTTTGTGGTGGCAGAGCACATAAAGCAAAGACCATCAATGAAGCCAAAGATATTAACGTCGACTCTTTATACCAGTTAATTAAATAAAATCGTCGAGCCTTTTAAAATCTTTAAATACCCCTTACCCCTTAACAATTTACTTAAAATCAACAAGTTATTTGAAAACCTTTTCACGGCAGGTTTGCCTACACAAAAAAACATACTATAGATCCTACTATAGGACTTTACCCCTTGGGCTAAACGATTGGTAATTACCTTTAATACCGTGTTTCTAAAACTTTAAAGTTAAATTTACCAGGAAATACCAACTAGGACTAAAATGACTATCGCAACCTGCCCCTCAAACTTATTAAGATAGTTAATACTAATTATAAACTGCTTACAGACTTTATTAAGATTTGAAACGACGTAGAAAAATATTACAGAAAACCTTATAACCCCCTCAACTCTAAGATAATGCCCTTCCTAAACATCTGCAAGTGGATAAAGGTTCCTCCTTTAGGTTTTCACTTACTATTCCCCCGAGTTCTTGGAAGGCACGCCAGAGATTATTACCTCACCTTCATTACTCGAGTTACAACTTTTTGCGAGATTTATGATGGCATGAAAAGGCACTTCGAGCATAATATTCACCTCGCTCAATACTATATAAACTAGGCAACCATGCGATAGATTACAATAATAACGAAGAAAAAATAGAAGAAAATACCAATGGATGTTTTGAATTAGATGCTTGACAAACTTTTATTGTGATAATAAGCAATGGATAAAGGCCACGTTAGCAAAGTTACATTTCGCAAACAGGTACGTATAGCAATTACGAGCGTTACCGAGTTCTAATACGCCTTATAACGCTTAGATGCCACCTACAATGGCTTTTTTAACTAGTTACGTTCTTCGCTTACTACTGTAATAACGTGCATACAAAACTCGTTTGATATATACCCTTTAGCCGGCAACTTTACTGAAGAGGATAAGAAAGACCCTATGGTAATTAATTACGTCGACTACAAATATAGTTACAGGCGCCCTTAACGCTTAAGGTCTGACTTACCAGTTATAAACTAGAGGTAATAACTACGTTGACGGCAACAAAGCCAAGATTTAAACAGACCTATAAACCTTAAATATTATCGTTGTAATAGTGGTAAAAGATATTAAATTTATATTAAGTTTGGCTATTGGTTGCTAAATATCCCCTCGCCGAATGAAATAATAAAAAGTTAATATACTATATATAGTACCCTATTACTTCTAAACAGGATGACTTAGATTAAATCGTAGACTTTTCAGGCGATGAACCAATTAACGGCGACGAAGGCCCTAAACAGATTAAGTGGAATAAAGATATTACTTCTAATGCGGCCAAATAACTAGCCTACTACGCCTTTTTGTACCGTTTAGGTGGTGAAAACCCTTATCTTTACCCCAAATAAGCCACTAACCCTTAATAAACCTTTAATACTCGCGATAATTACGTCGACAACACGTTTTAAGGTATTATTACAAATATAGGATCAATAAGATACTTAAGAGCAGGCTATTAGTAGTACGTATTACGATAGAGGAAAAGCATTACAGCCAATAATATTAATTGTTACGATGCTGGTAAGGCTAAAGTTGGAATTAAATTAGGCGAATAAATTTCATTACTAGGTATAATGGTAATTGAAACTATTATAAAATAAATTACGTTCCATATCCTTAAGTTCGCTACCATCTTTCTTTTTGGTTTAAAGGATATAAAAACTTTTGGCTTTAACGTCGATATTAACATAGACGAATTGGTTAAAAATGGCTAGAGTTTTTCACTGGCTTATAAGTGGGGGTACCTATAGTTTTATCTTTAAGGCCTGAAAGTAGTGGGGTTAGACCCGACGACGCCGGAAATACATTAATTATAGTAGCTTTTTAACCACTAAGCCGTTAATAGGCTATATGAAGTCCTAAAGTGTACCAAGTATAACGATATGGAATACTTTGCTTTAAAAGCTATTAAAAAACTTTATCAATACTGTTAAACGTATATTCAAGTCCACCGAAGCTTTAAGTTTACATTAAAAGACGAGAAACATTTTAACTACGAGATTTTATTAACGTATTTTATTTGGATAATAAGCCTATTTTTTATGTCGTCGATTTCGTAACCTCTTTTTTACAAACCCAAGTTTCTGAAATCCATTTCGATAAAGGATGCATAGAAAACGTTAAATATACTGTAGATTAACACGTACCTAAGTTTACCTAACGTCGTTGTCCACGATACCGGTACAAACTTTACGGCGGCGGAGTTTTAAAAACATATTTAAATAATAGATATTTAGTGTAAATAGGTACCTATAAAAGCTTATTAAAGCATTGAAAAGGTTAAAAAGGCATACGTATTACTTCGTCGAGCGTATAATATCTTTATGTTAGAAATTGAAAGTTTTATGAATCTAGAAACACGCCTATAAATAGAGGTAAAAGGCCTAAAAGATGTTGTAGGCCTTTATGGATTAGTATTAACGCTACTAGTCTTTAGATCGTACTTATATTTAACGAGTAAATCTCTGCCCTTAGTAAGTATTTAGAAACGAATTATGGCCTACAGTAAAGCTTTAAGGGAATTGCGAAGAAAATCGGTACACCGCCAGGTTAATAATGCCCTTAACACTAGGAATAGTCTTATAATAATCGAGGTTCTTACTCTATCGTTAAAAAGTTAAGTTCTTATATAAAGGAAGCTGTGTAAATAAAAAAGTCCGTATGAAATATTAAGTATCGCGAACTCTAAAGTGGTTATTGAAACTATTAACGATCTTATAACTTTTATAACAACTTAAGTTAAACCTAATATTAAGTCTATTAACGATAAATACCCTTGAACTAAACGACCGAACTAATACAAACCTCCACCCGTTATCGACCAGCCGATAAAACGTTGTAGGCGTGAATGACTCCCGAAAAAAAGAAACGTTAAAGAGAAGAAATATACACCGGGCAGTATTTACAATACTATTTAGATAAGTAGGGGAAAAAAGATAACGAAAATCTAGTATCAAAGCTCCAAGTATAAGGAATTATTAAAAACTTCAGCAAACCTTTTAAGAAAAACGATAAGGTCGAAATTAATAGATTATTGATTCGAAAGGTTGCATAATTCGTATCGAAAACCGATTTTAACTTTTAAAACTTAAACGTTACGATCTTTAAGCTAAGGATTATCTATGAGGTTAAGGGAAAACTACGAGGCTGCCGTACGAAAAGTCACGTTTAATCGTTTAAGGATATGGCGATAGAAGTAAGAATTGAATTTTTACGCAATCACTAACGATTTAGAAGACTAGTGAAAGTGTTTTAGTGATTTTAATAGTAAGTTTATTAATTGAAACTAAAGGTAAATTTATACCCAATAACCGTAATATAATTCAGGCCTATACGCAGTCTAAAACGGATATATAGCTGATCTTATTATTAGAATTGCCATAGAAACTACGTGTCATCTACTTTTTAGATACGGTAATACGATAAATTAAGCAACTGTATGGATTTGTTGAAGTAGGCGTCTATTGTTTTCTAATCTATTGGTTGTACTTTCAATTACGGCTAGCGATAAAATCTTGAACGTACGACTCGTATTTGTTAATAACGTGTAAGAAGGTTTTCTTCGTAATAGATATGTAAATTAACGATAACTCTTTCCTTAGAATGGTTAGTTTTATAGCATTTGAATATCAAGCGATTAAGAATTTTAAGTATTGGAATTATAAGCCGGTAATAATGTTAACGGAGGGTAGTCAATTTTACTTTAATAAATCGTTAATCCGTATACTTAATATAGATACCGGTTTTAGCTTTTGCTAAAAGGTTCAAAGAATTTTTCTGGCTGTAATTAATAAGACTAATACGGTTAAGGCCTAATGGTACCTTAAATAACGTGCTCTTAACAGCCATATTACTCATTTATACTAACAAAAAGTATTATATGACCTATCCATCATGATACAAGTATAAAAGCTAACGGATAAGAACTTTGACCAGCTGAATAAAAGGCTCAAGTAGCAAATGCGAAACCTACACCGCGAGATTAATATAGTTTTAATCGACCTATTAAAGGTGAAATGAATCAATTTTACGGGTGGGTCTTTTATATACAATACCGATATATCTTTACAGATCGGCTTTTTAATAATCTTTGTTTACAAAGATAGGCAGGAATACTAGTTTAATATTATTGGCAGTCTAATTTACTATCTCTTATTCATTATATTAGAATTATACGAAGTTTGTTAGCTTTAGATATCCACGAAATAATTACGGGCTTTAACGTAGGTATAGTATTATGGAAAATCCTTAACTTTATTTCCAGGAAGTAAAATATTCCTCTTAATCCGATGGTAATATATACTAATTTAAGAAACTTATTTCAATACCTTTTAAAGCTTGGAGTTTCTAGCGAAAAACGCCTGATAATCGATGTAATGGAACTCAGTAAAGCCTAAAAATGAAGGGAGATTGAGGAGTTCCGATGGATTAATGATGAAGATAATCCCGTAGATATTATGACGAAGACAATATCAAATAAGGCCTTGGAAAGGTTTGTGAATAGTAATAGGCTAACTATACGTATCGAGACCTACGTTAATAGGCCCTTTGGTAGGCTTAAGTTACGTACTGGCGACCAAGGTTTTGCTGGCAGATTAAAAAATTAACAGGGAATTAACGATATGGACTTATTAAATTGATACGACTGAAGTTCAGACCTGAAAAGGTCTGTAGCGGATGAACTTTTTGTAGAAATTAATAAACTCAGACCTCGGTGCAACGGAGCAATTGAAGTCGAATAGGGTAAATTTTCATTATATTGGATGCAATTCAGTATAGGAATTAATTGGAATCAATGAGGGTTTGGCCAGTTAATGCGGAGGTAATTCAGTGGTAACTGGAAAAGATTAGTCAGCCACACTAGCGTACGCGTACAAACTAAAAAGCCGCCATTATTAGAATAGTACTATATACAGTATAGTAGGTCAAATTTAATTATAGTAAAGTTAACTATACTTAATTGTAAGTTGAATGTATTGCTTTATGTAGAATTACCTCATTGGTTGTAAGTCGAGTGCAGTACGTTGCACTTTACCCTAGGGCATAGGCTAAGAAATTGGCTTTACAAATTATATTATAGTTTAGACTGGCTAGCGGTCTACTTAACCTAAAAAATACATCCAACACTTGACCAATGCAATACTACTATTACTTCGACCATGATTCGAATCGATAACGTTGCAACGATCCAAGGCCCTACCAACAGTAACCTTTTAAGATATCGTAGATTCTATGAAAGAAGGAATAATCCGTTGGATACCGGAGGTCATAATTTTAGGTTTAACCTGTAAGAATACTTCGAAATAACGAGTAAAAGCCAGGTAATTTAACCCTTATTTAGCTTTAAATGTTAAAGAACTAGTTTAACTTAATACCTAGAAGGTTATACGGCTTACCTTTATACTTTTCCTTTCATTTTCAAATCTTAACGAAAGTGATAATTGCCGCGTAATTCGTGTTCACAATAAGGATTTATCGAGGGGTAAGGGTGATATATTAGTCATAAGAACCCTTTTAATTCCTCAACTTGTATTGGAGTTAGTATTAGTGGGTGGGATAGTTACCTTTAGCTGAGTTTAGAGGGAAGGAGCCAGTGGTTGTGCCTATAGTAGGCTCTAGTATAAAGCTATTTATTCCTTAATTTAGCTATTAAGACTCAAAGTGTTAAAAAGCTTGAAAAAAAGGGACTTAGAGGTTTTTGCCACGGGGAACTTGGTAATAATTCTCTTGGGGATAAGGGGTTCGTCAAGGTTTTAAATTAATTAACTAATGAACTTAGAGACTTTCGACGTATAGATGAATTAAATCTTTATAGATAATGATATGAAACAGTTGGTCTTACATGAAAGGAATTAATGAACTTATTTAGGTTTGTGCAGGGCCTTACGAATATATGTAAGGTCGTTAAGGAAATCTATCGCCAACGATTACCTTATCCTTAGCTTCTTAAGTTTATTATAGGTTCTTGTTTGTTGTATACTCGTAGAGTATTGCGGCGAGATTGCTATTTTTCCCGAATCTAAAGGGTAGGGAGATCCATTATTTGCCCCAGTTGATTTTTAACTTTTACTTTACGAACTTTTCGATTTTTTTCTATATAATTAAAATCTAGTCCCTAACTAATTCGATATAGTCGAAAAGGACTTTAATGCTTGTATTTTAATGGTTGCGGTCAACGTCGAAGATAAAGTGGCCAACGTAATTAGTAAGGTATTTGGGGGTAAAGTCTTCGTTAACTTCCTTGATCCAGAGATCGTTATTGAATTTCTTGTTAAAGGGGATTTAGAAAGATTTAACTGCCTATTATCTGGTGGGGTCGGAGATAGTGTTATTCTTATATGCTTTGAAGCTATCGTAACAAGAATTAAAAGGTGTAGGAAGTGAAATGAGTGGTGTAATGGGGTATAGAAAGGTGGGTGTACCGTTGAAGTTGATATTTGTGAAAGGTTGTAGGACTTAGTCGTTTTTGAGGTTTGAAATTTGTGTTAATAGTACCTATAATAGAAGTAGCTGTAATAGTATTGACTTAGCCATTTGCTCACTTAACGACTTTAAGACTATTAGGCGGTTAATCTCAACGTTTTTCTTCAATATTAGTTTGGTGAAGGTTTTTTGGTATTTTCGACAATGGCAAAACCATTGTTAATTTCAAGTACCTGTAAATTATAAACGAAATTGAAAAGTTTTCTTTTAGGTACTTGTAAATAGCAGACGTAGCCTTAGGACCCTTTGCAAAAATCTTCCCTTTACCTTGCGCAATTGTAAAGCGTAACCAAAAAAAAAACCTTTTTCTACTTAGCCAATATATTCTTAACCTTATAAATACTGATGCATGTTGGTAGGCTTTTATCGTTGCAAAGTAGTCGATTTGAATTAATATGGTTGAAGTAACTGCTACTGCATTGATATTGGTTGATTGGTGTGAGTTCTAAGTTCTAAGTTTGGCAGACCGCTAGCCAGTCTGCACACTAATTTGTATGGCCAAATTTTTTGGCATATGCCCCACTTGGAAGTGGGCACCTACTGCAATACACTTACAGTACAGTGTATTCAAATCCCACAAACTACAGTCAATGTGCAGTATGTATAATCAACTTTATTGTAAGTAAAGATGACTTAACTGTACTGCATTTGACTGCTCTTCCAACACCCGTTTTATATAGGGTATGTTTGATTTCTTTTATGCGGCGCTAACACCAATGTTTATTCAAACAAATAAGTTAAATGTATTAGATGTCAAGGTAATTGAAATGAACTTTATTTAGAGTCGATTATTGTCGATAGACCTTTAATGTTATAATGTAGTCGATTCGAATCTTTGGTTAAAGTAATAGGATATTACTTCCAAAGTGATAATCTAGTACTTCTAAGTTTGGAAGACCGTTAGCTAGTTTGCATACTAATTTGTATGTTCAATTGCTTGGCCTATTTCTTAATTTGAAGTGGACACCTACTGTATTTAATTTTTGGTCAATAGAGTTAATCCCACAAACTCCATTTAATTTGCAGTGAATATAGTCCACTCACTGTCAGTAAAATAGACTCGTTTGTATTGCAATTAATTCCCGTTCCAAAATTAATATTAATATTTGTATATCTATCAAATCAAAAGGCGGAAATTTTGTTTTTAGCATAGGTATTTCGATGTTATCAAAAATTCATCATATAGGGGTAGCGGATAAGGTTTCATTGGTTTATTAAACGACTTTACGTTATTTTTTATACAGCTGTCGACTTTGCGGAAGCGGTGGTATATGTTGAATGTGTCGTTGGTCGTGGGAGGTAGATGGAGTAGTAAGAGAGCGCGGATTCGTTTTATGAGAAAGGCCTTTCAAAAGTAGCTTTTTAGGTTCTTTTCAAGGTCGCCAAACCATTTTGTACCTTAAGGGGAGCCTGTGATCAATTTTTCTTAGTCTCGATAACGATTAAATTTTACTTCGTGGTTGTTATCGATTTGTTATTGAGCGTTTATTGGGGAGAAATTTATTAAAGAAGGGTTGAAAAGCTGCTTTAAAATTATTATAAACTGTTCATAGACCTTGCCTATTAATAGGCTTTTAGATGTTGTAACGTTTTCGATTCGATTGGTCGAAGTAATAGTAGTATTGCGTAGTCAGATGGTGGATGTATTGTTTTAGGTTTGGTAGACTATTAGCTGGTTGGTATAGTAATTTGTAAAGGTAATTTCTTAGCCTATGCCCTAGTATGAAGTGGGCGTATACTATACTTACTTTGTAGCCTATACAGTAGGCATATACGAAACAATATATTTTACTTGAATTTAGTATAGTTAACTTTACCTATAGTAAAGTTGACCTACTGTATTGCAAACACTACTTTTTCAACACTGGTGGCTTTTAAATTTGTGGGCGTACATTAATATGGTTGACTAATCATTTTTGGTAAGCGCTAAACTGCGACTTCGTCAACTGGCTAGACTCCTGTTAATTCCAACTTACTTTCATATCGAATTGAATCTATTTGTATTTAAATTAGCCTCAATTTCCGTGAATTCCTCCACAGCTCTTAGGTCCAATTTTTTCAACTCCTATAAAAAGTTTTTCCAGCATAGGCCTATATAAACCTTCACTTTTAGCCGTACAGATCAAATAAGTCGCCATAGTCAGTCCTCTGGTAGTTTTTTTTTTAGTTCGCTAATACATCCCTCGTCACCGTCACGTGATTTCGCCCTACCAAGTAGCCTATTAATGTATCACTCGATACGTATAGTTAGTTTGTCATTGCTAACAAACCTCGCAAGGTATTTATTTAGCGATGCCTTTATTATAGCGTTAGTAGGATTGTATTTCCCGTTAATTCACCGGAACTACTTAATCTCCTTCCTTTAGTAAGCTTCAACGAGTACTATTACATAGATTATAGAGTGCTGTTCGCTAGTAGTTCCGAGCTTCGAAAGGCATTCGAACAAATTCCTAGAGTTGGTACAAATTACTACCGGCATAGAAGGAATCTTTAACTACCTGGTAATAATCTTAAGGTTTTTTTACAATACCATTTTTACATTAAAGTCTACCATTACACCGTAGATCTTTAAATTTAGTACACTTCCTATAATCCTTTTAGATTTAACAAAGGTTTAGTGTATTAGGCTGCCGATTAAACTAAACTAATTCTTTCGTCTATCCTTATTAATGAAGGTTATTAGGAAACCGATTTGTAAAAATAGGTTGGTATTATTTATGAAGAACTCGTTCATAAAGATTATTAACTTAGCTCTCGATAGGTCGATTAGGATTATATCAATCCTTTAATCCAAGTTTCGTATCTACTAATAAAGCCTTTTGTTTAACCGGTTCAAGTTGTTACCTGTTGAGCTTAATACTTATATCGCAATGGATAAATCGTAAAAGGCCTTCTGTTAATATAAGGTGACAATATAGCTGCTACAGGTGCGTTATTTAAAATACCATTAACCTTTTATTACATTGATTTTGTCAATTGTAGCTAAATTTATATTTTAGACCTTTTAGCAAAAATTAAGGCTATCGTCAATATTAGGGAGACGAATTAACGATCTGGAAAAGTTAAATTAATTACCTTTTACAAACGTTGTAACAGGCTTATATTTCCAAGACTTAGAGTTCTTAATAGCCTATTATTCCGATACCATAAAGCTAGCTATTCCAATAAAAATTATCGTTAATGTATATATCCACTAAGCTGGAATATTTCTTTTACTCTACCAGTAGGTACGTGTCGTATGTAAAAAACTTTATACCTCACCGTAATTTAAAGTATAATTAACGGGTAAGAAATTACTAAACACCGAATTAAACCAGTCTATACAGTAGCTTAATATATCTTATTACCGTTTCCAAAAGGTAGATGATACGTAATTCCTGTAGTAATTCCAATAAGACGATTCTCTATGATATGGTTGCTAATTTCATATATATTTATATTATATCTCAGCTATTAAGTGTAAATTTATATCTAACTCGAGTTAATAAACTTGTTACTAGAGCGACCACTTAGTATTAGCTAATCGTTTAAATTGTTGGAAATTTGGTTAATATTTTGTTTTTATCTTTATCGCCATATATTTAAGCGATTGAGCATAATTTTTCATACGGTCGCCCCCTAGTTTTTCCTTTAAACTCACAAATAATCTTTAATTTAAAGATCGTAACATTTAGGTTTTAAAGGTTAAAGTTAGTTTTCGATACGAATTTTACAACTCCTCGAGTTAGTAGGTCGTTAATTTCGACTCTGTTGCTTTCCTTAAAGGGTTTAACAGAGGTTTCAATAATGCTTTATACTTGAAGTTTTAATATTAAGTTTTCGGTATACTTTTTTTACTGTTTACTCAAGTATCATTATAAGAACGGCCTGATATATATTCCACCTTTTCAATACTCCTTCTTTGTGGGTTGTTTACGTTTGCGGCATTTTATCGTCTTATCTTCTATAAGTTAAAGAGGCTCGTATTAACTTAATCATTTGTCTTAAGGTTATTCATAGTTAATAGCCTTAATATATGGTTTAACCTAAGTAGTACGAAACGTTACAAGGCTGTTATTAGTTTTAACAATTACTTTAAAGTTGGCGATACTTAAGGTCTTATATAAACTTTTCAATTTGTCCGGTTCCTTCTATACGAGAACTACTTTATAAAGGCAGGGCAAGTACGCCGATAATCATTGGGTAGTTTCTAGTATTAAAGATATCGTTTACCTGGAGGCGTACCAATTCTTTCCGTAGTTTCTTTAGTGCTTTACCGTAGTCTACAGCTCGTTTTTCGGTACTTACTAATAGTGAAGATTTATTCGTCAGTTGTGGGTACGTTTTAAAGATCAGTAGCGTTAGTATTAGGCTTCAGGGCCTATCCCATTGTTTAGGATTTTTACCGCCATTTAAAGGCGTGCATTTAAGTTCGTAAAGCTTTGAATATCTAGCATAAGGATATTATAGACTCGTCGAAGTCACGAGTATGCCCTTTCGACCTTTTAAATACTTTATTGGGCCTCTTCAGACACCTATTCACACTGAATTTCTATTATCTTGTCGTTTTTTTAAAACTCCGCCGTCGTAAAGTTGGTACCAGTATTGCAAAAGACGATGTTAAGTGAACCCAATTACGTGTTAATTTCCAGTATCCTCAGTGTTTCCTACGTATCTTTTACCTAAAGAAACTTTAGAAACTTAGCTCAGTAAAACGATGTTACAGAGTTAATAACGTAAAAAATAAGTTTATTATTTAAGTAAAATACATTAATAAAAACTTCGTAATAAATTCCTTAATGTTTATAATGTAAACCTCAATCTTTGGAGGGCTTAGACATGTATTTGGCTGTAGTAACAAAACCTTTTAATAGCGTTTAAGAAAGAGTATTGTAGGTCTTCATAATTTACGTATATTAGGATTTTATATAGATTTTCGACGGATAGGTGGTTTAAATACATTGTAATGAGTGTATTTCCAACATCGGTAAATGAAATACCATTACTTTTAAATTTTGAAAATAAAATTATAAGTGTCCCCACTTCAAGGCGAGGGGAAACCTCTGGCCATTTTTAACCAGATTGTTAGCGTTAACATTAACGTTAACGCCTAGGATTTTTATATAATTTAAGTAAATAAGGAAAGAAGTAGGGTACTTAAAATGTAGAATATAATCGACCTAATAATAGTTTATTTACCGTTACTGTTAGTAACGATTGTTATTCGCATAATACGAAGCTAACTTTAGCTTTATTTACATCGTAACTATTAATTTAAACAGCTATAGTATTTCCCTCTCACATTGCCACGTACTTCGAATAGCCTCCTGTTAAGTACTTTAGTACCCTTGTGTCTGGAATAATACTTTAAAACGTATAGTCCACGTAATAATCACATAGGTAAAAGGTATATAAAGGGTCAGAGGCTTGGTTAGGATAAAGGTAGGGGTTTTCACCGCCTAAACGGTATAGGAAGACGTGGTTGGCTAATTATTAAACCGCGTTAAAATTTGTATTTCTATACCACTTATTTTGTTTAAAGCTATCGTTGCCATCAATTGGCTCGCCGCTTTTAATGTTTAGAATTAACAGTGTATAAGATGTATTTATTACGTTTTTATTTTTATACTATGTAAGAGTGTAGCGAGTTGAATAATAGCTAGGCTTTCTACAAATTTCATATATTTTGCCATTATTACAACGATAATTTTTACCTTTAATAGATCCGCTTTAATTTTGATATTGTTAGCGTTATAGTACCTTTTATCTTTAGCTTAGGGTCGATAGGCCAAACCTTAGGTATTAAGGGTGCCTGTAGCCGTACTCACGGTCAATATAATTAACCACCATAAGGTTTTCTTTATTTTAATTATGGAAATTGCCGATTTAGGGGTATATACTAAGGTAGATTGGTATATATACTATTACGGTTACGAGTAATAAGCGTATTTATCTGAAAAAGTCTTTATAGGTGGTATCTAGGCGTTATAAAGCGTATTTACATTTGTTAACACCCATAATAGCTATCTGGACCTATTTGCAAAGTGTAGTTTCAATAACCTAAGCTTTCCCCATTACTTGATAGAATAGCTTCAGCTTATTAAGCATCTAGTTTAACATGTTTATTGGTGTTTCCACCTCTTTTTTTCTTCGTTATTATCATGGTCTACCTTGTAGTAGCCAAGTCCGTATAATATTGGGTAAGGTGAACGTTGTATTTAAAGTATCTTTTTATACTATGGTAAACTTCGTGAAAAGTAGTTGTTAAGGTTATAAAGATGAGGTATTTTTTTTGGTGTACCTTGTAAGGATTTAAGGAAATAGTGAGTGAAAGCCGGAAATAGTAATCTTTATTTATTTATAGATGTTTAGGAAGGATATTATTTTTATATCAATAAGGTTTTATAGCTTTCCTTTATACGTTTCTACATCGTTTTAATCATTAGTGAAGTACTTAAAAAAATTGTAATTAATGTTAAGCATTTTGATAAGTTTTGGAGAAAAATCGCGATAATTATCTCAATTTTCATTAGAGGTATTTCCTAATAGGTTAAATTTTAAAGATTCATAATTATGGAGTTACCAGTAATTATTAATGGCTAACTGTAAGGGTAAAGTCCTACAGTAGAACCTGTAATAGATTCGTGTGTATAGGAAAACCTGTCGTAAAAAGGGTCTTAAGAAGCTTAGTAATTTTGATTAAAAGGTTGAGGAGTATAAGTATTTGAAGGATTTGAGGAATTTAACGATCTTAATTAATTAACTAGTGTAGAGTACCGACGTTAATACCTCTTGTCGTGTTGGCAGCTGTTGTTTCGCGAGTTTTGTCGCCATTAAAAGCGTACTCCACGCTGACGAGTAAAGGAGTTAAATTGTCAAGCAAATTAATAGGTACTTTATCGTTAGTTCGTAAAAAAGCTTAACTTAGCTAAGGGTAAAAGGGAGGTCCATTAAATCGCTTATAAGGGAGTTGAAGTTTTTTAATGCCTTTGCCTTTTTTTCGGGCGTTTTAAGGATTAGTTTTTTAAATGAGGTCTCTTTGTTAGGCTAGTTTAAAGAAGTTTTTGGCTTTTTTTGACGGGATATTTTTAAAGATGTAAATACCACAGCGCATGACCTCTTTTTTTTTTATTTGGCGTTAATCGTTCACTAGATTATCTTTCATATGTTAAGAATCTAGTGATTAAAGAACTTACAGAAATCTTAAAAAGCGCGGGCGCTGCAGCCGTTGTCTTTACCGAGGTCGGCATCAATAATGTATTAGCCTATGTAGTTGGTTAGGAGGGCGTCAGTCGAGTTCTCGTTAATATCTATAATCTAAAGTTATTTTTATAGTGATTAACAAAAACGGTTTCGAAGGCTTTTACTTTTTCTCTGTATTTTTAACTTATTGTCATAGTAGAGTTTCAACTTGTAAAATACGTGTGGGGAGAAGGACTTGGTTCTTTTGGATTTAGGAATTTGGTGTTTTGGTGTCAAGTTGTGTATGAAGTTAGAAACTGAACGTTGGGTTATACGACGTGTTTTTTTTTGGCGCGTTTTAGCGATTCCTGGTGTTTTCGCTCAAAGTAGCGATCTTAACTATTAAGTTAGCGTAAGGGAAGTAGAAATAGTAAAGTAAAGGGAAAACTTGGTATTTTAGGCAAAGGTTTGGAGTAGGAGGTAAGGTCGAAGGTCGTTATTATAGGTAGAGGTCGAAGATGATTTGTTCTTTTAGCCGTGAAACTTAATATTTCTTGCAATAGTAGCATCCGCAGTAATACTAACCTAGCCGTTTGCCTACTTACCGAACTTTAAGACTTCTGACAATTAATCCTAACGTTTTTTTAAAAAATGATCCGTAAGGATTTCTTGGTGTTTTTAATAGCGTTACCGTTGTTACCTTTAAATCGCCGTCAAAAACCGATGCATCCTAGAAGTTTTCTTTAATTAATGCCATAAAAACCTACGCAGCAGTAAAGGCCTTTTGTAAGAATCTTTCCTCTACCTTGGTTTTCTACAAAGTATAACTAGAAAGTAGTTTCTTCTTTTCTTTGGCTTATTTATGTTTAACCTAATAAGTACTGATTAGTGTTAGTAGGCTTTGCCCATTAATAGGCATTTAAACTTTGTAAAGTTGTCGATTCGATTGGTCGAAGGAACAATAGTATTGCGTGGTTAGATAGTAGATGTATTGTTTTAGGTTTGGCAAATCGCTAGCTAGTCTGCATAGTAATTTGTATGGTCAATTACTTGGAGCATATCCTAGTGCGAAGTGGACGCATACTGTACTTGCTTTGCAGCTAATACAGTAGACTCATACAAAACAATACACTCAACTTACAGTTAGTATGTTCAACTTTACTTATAGTAAAGTTGACCTACTTCACTGCAAATAATACTATTCCAACATCAATGGTTGTTAAACGTATAAGCTAGAAAATTAAGTTATTTGTTGGAATAGCAGTCAAATGCAGTAAATTCAAGTCAACTAAACTGTCATTTTAGTTGATTGTACTGACTGCAAATTGGCTGCAGGTTGTGGGACTTCACTGCAAGTGCAGTGCAGTAGGTGCCCACTTCAAAGTGGAGAATAAGCCAAAGCATTTAGCTATACAAATTAGCGTGCAGACCGGCTAGCGGTCTGCCAAACTTAGAACTCAACCACAACCAATTTTAATGTCGCACCAGTTACTTCGACCGCAGTGATTCGAATTAACTACGTTGTAACAAGAGGAATATATCTATAGGCAGGCATACCAACACTGATTAGTGTTTATTAGGTTAAGCAAAGATTGACTAAGTAGAAGAAGAAGCAACTTTCCCTTTGTTACGCATTGTTTCGACAAAGTAAAGGAAAGATTTTTGCAAACGGCCTTTATATGTCTTGTCAGTTTTCGCGTCAAAAAGTAGGGAAGGCTTTTAAATTGTGCTAGTTTTCACGATAATTTAGGAGTGGCAACGGTATCATGATGAAAAACACTAAGAAAGTTTTATCGATTCTTTTTCAAAAAGTTTGGATTAATCGCTAAAAGTCTTAAATATTACTAAATTGGTAAGTTGGTAAACGGCTAAGTTAATATCATTACCGCTATTATTGTAGGCAATACTATTACGAATTGTAAAAATGACTAAATCCCACGACTTTTAACTTGAAATACTAAGTTCAAAGGAAAACCTATGACTCAATACTTTATATCATTCATTTTCCCTTATATATCTCAATCTTCTTCACGATGGCTGTAGAATACGCAGGAATTAATACTGTGAACGAAACTAACCGAAGAAAAGTAATTAAAAACTTCGGCGTTATCTTTGAAAAATATTACGACACAGACCTTTAAGTTAAGGACGCCGACGAAAGATCAACCCTTAAGTATCTTAGTAACGTAATCGAGCGTTACATACTTAATCTAAATACCACTGGAAAAATTTAAGAGCCTCAAACACTTCATAATTTTCAAAAATAACGTAGGGACTAGTCCTTGAAAATATAAATAAAGGCCACAAATAGGCTGAGATAAAGGTGAAAACTTAGTTGTAAGAATAATGTATTGACCTCACAGAAAAGAAGGGGAAAAAGGGCAGTTGGGCACATATAGTCTACGAATATATTACAAATAAAAACCTTTATTATATTATCCTTTTAGGCAAAGGTATTGTTGATGGCAGTATTCCATAACGTCCATATATACGTTTTTAAACCTTTACTCAAGCCCATATAAGTTTTTTGAACCCTTTTACTTAATATCAACGGTTAAATAACACCGGTTGTGAAGAATTTATTAATCAATACGTTGTAAGCCTTTAATTTTACCAGTAAATTATGCAAGAACCTCGATATACCGCTTAACAATGAGAGGAATATTACTAAGTCCCCCGTAACAGAAACCCTTAAATCTATTTCCCCTCATCTTCTTAACACGTCTAGGTTTAGTAACCAAATTAAGGAAAGAACGGCTTGATACACAAGTGTACTGTGGACACGACCACTGACTTTTTCCCTTAGAATTTAGCCAAAGGTAATAATTTTGCCTACCAGTACCAGCCCCAGTACTAGTCAAAAGATATAAAGGGTCTTTTGGATCAGTATATTATACTTACCCCTTAATATATCCTTATAGTGGATACTAATTACGCGGCAATTATCATATTCATTAATATTTCTAGAAAAAAAGAAAAGTATAATGATAAGCCATATAACATTTTCGACTTTGAGTTACGCCTGTTTTATATAATTTGCCGCTAGATACAAGTTGAATTACCAAGTTTTGACTTGTTATTTTCCAATATTTTTACCGGTTAAGCTAAACACTACTATCTCTGGTACATAACAAATTGTTTTTCCTTCTACGAAATCTACGATAGCCTAAAGGGATATCACAAATACGATATTAACCGTATCCAATACCATATCGACTGGAACATTAATAAGTGGCTCTATATATTATATCAAAAGAAGAAAACGAAAAATAAAATGTATTATTTTAACTAGATACTTAACAGGATAATATTTTGCCAATAAGAAATAGGAAACGTGAAAACTAGCGAAGTTATCTTACGCTAATAGATTAGGTAAGTTGTTACGAGTTTTCAGGAGTTTAAATAAGCTTTACTGCAATTTAACGCTATTGGTAAAGGTTTTGTTTTTATCTCATTGCGTTCCTCATTATCGATTATAACGGCTCGAGTTTTAAATTTGACTAGTATGTACTATTAAGCTTTAAAGTTTAGCGAAAACAAAGAAGACCCCTTCTATATATACTATATTGACTATAAATACGAAAGTCTCGGCTAATATGGTTAACGAAAAGACCAAACCTAAAGATGTAACTAAGTTACGTACAAAAAAAGGGTATGGTTTTCCTTAGGGTTTTCAAATTAGTTCAACAAGTTTACTTTAAACTTGAACTGCAAGAAATTTTAGATTCGAGGTAATCAAAGCTTCTAATTAACACTTTATACTGTTGCCGAACGCGAAGTAAAGTCAGTAATATACAATATATATATATTCCATTTACCTTTAACTAGAACTACTTACCACAAGTTACAAAATTTAAAGGTTATAGAGTAAAATAGGAGTAAAATAAGCCTAAGGTTATTAATTGGCATGAAGATACTAGCACCGGATTAAAAGAAATCTAATAACCAGCCGACCACGTTTTCATATGCCGTTTAATAAGTAAAGACCCTTAACGCCGATATAACTATAAATATCTTAGCCCTATATATCTTTTGACTATTTAAAATCGTTACTAAAAACATGTCTTTTAGGTTATTATACCGGATATGAGAGTAATACGGTACTTGATAGGATTCTATTCGTAATACGTCATGTTACAAAAGGATATAAATACGGCTACAGAACTTAATCATATGGATATTGGCAAAGCCAAGTTCAGTTTTAGTCCTGTAAAAGATATTTCTTTACTAGGATCGACAACTATTATTACTGTTATTTTCCTGTCATTTTCCACGTTTTGAAATCCCCTACTTTTTTCCTTCTTTGCCTTAAAGACATAAAATTCTTCCATGTTAATATTAACGTTTGAACTAATAAATTAATTTAAATTGAGAGAATCAAAAAGTTCACATTTAGCCTTAAATAGGGGCATTTATGGTTTTATCTCTAAAGGCTACATGTAATAGCATTAACCCTGACGAAATCGGAACTTTGTCAACTAAATTATAGGTTTACCACCCGGTGACTAATAGGATTTATATAAGTTTCAAGGTGATTAGTAATAAAGATATAGACTTGACGGCGTTGAAATCAATTAAACAGCTTTACCATTATTCCAAAATTCATTTCCAAACCCTTTTAAGGTTTAGATTTAGGTTTGAAAAACTAAAACATTGATTTTGAAATCTTTGTAAACGTATTTTACTTGGATAATAATCTAGTATTTTACGTTATAAAATTCTGCAAGGCTTTTTACGGTATTATGTTCCGTAAAACTATTACGGAAAAAGAAATATAAAAGGTATTACGTACTTCATAAACTGATAAATACTTTGAGCCATCAAATGTATTAGTTTTCGACACTGGTACCAACTTTACCACGATAAATGTTTTAGTTGATACCTAGTTAATGGGTATTTAAGGTAAATAAATCACTTTTATGGCTTATTATGATATTGATAAAATCGAAATGACCTACTCCTATTTGTAAAAGGCTTACGATATCCTTAACCTGCAAATCGAAAGATTTATAAATTAAAAAGCACGGCTTTCAATAGCGGTAAAAGGACTCAATTATACTATTAACTCAAACGGATTTATACTAATTTTACTAGTATTTGGAGATTTACCACGTATTACTCAAAAGTCGCTACCATCGCCAAATACTCAAAAGCTCATTAAAACATATGATAAAGCCCTAAAACAACTAAAAAAAATCGGTACTCTGTTTAGTCAACGATATTATTAATAACAGAAACTCATCTTTAATAATAAACGTATTATCCCTCTCATTTTAAAGTAAAATTTTTACTGAAAGAGAGTAAGTTGAATGGAATAGACCGTATAAAATGTTAAATATTATTAGCCTAAAGGAGGTAGTTAACACTATCAACGGCCCTATCACTATTCGAACCAAATAAGTCAAATAGTATAAAAATACCTTTAAATTAAATGAAGATTTTAACGCCGATAACATTCGAGCAAAGCAAATGAACTCATAGAATCCTTCTAAACCAATTATCAACAAACTAATAAAATGTTGACGGCGTGAAGGATTACTTGAAAGTACGATATATACTGAAAGAAAAGAACAGCGATAAGGACTATAGGCCACGAAAATTATATATAACAGCATATGGATTTTAGAAAAAGAAAGTTAACTGAAAACCTTCCCTTAAGTTGCGAGTTAAAGGTATTGTTAATATACTGAGTAAACCCTTTTAAAAAGATAACTAAGTCAAGATTAACGGTTTTTTTACATAGGAGTATATTGAACTTATACCGTTAACATAATTGAAAGGCGAAGACATTATTATCTTTAATTCAAAAATATTTTATGAGATTACAAGTCAAACCACGGATTGGCCTTACGAAAAATTACAGCTAATCGTTTAAGGATACGGTAATAAAGGTAATGATTAAATACTTACTGAATCGCATATAGTTAAAAATATTGGCCAACATTTTATCATCGTAATCGTTATTAGTTTAACTGGTATCGTAAACGATAAAATAATATTCGGTAACCGAGATGAAAAAGTAAATATATACTAAATATTCAACTTATGTTTAACTGATTATATTGTTGGAGTTACCGAAAATTTAAGCGATAAATTTCCGGTTGATGCGGTAATACGTTATCTTCAACCTTTGTATGTATTTACCAAAACAGGAGTTTATTTGTTTTTAATATGCTAGGCGTGTTTTCAAAATAAATCAGGTATAAAGATTTTAACATTTAACTCATGCCTATAAATTACGAAAAGTAAAGATTTTGATATCATAAGTATATAAATTAATGATACCTTCACCCCCCCCCCCCCGAAATATTAGGTTCATAACGGCGAAATAGCATATCTTCTAAAAAGCAAAGCTCTACAACTGTAAGCTAATCGAAACATTGGCTAAAGGGATACAACTTAACTTTAATAAATCGTTAATCCATATTTATGATATCAAATCTAAAAGTGGAACTTATATTAATTTAAGTTAAAAACGGTAAGCTACTAGGCTGATGATTATCGATAAAGCTGACGAGGTGGAACTACTAAGATACCTAGAACAAAGGGAATATACGGCTTAAATTACTACGTTATGTTGACTGAAGGTATCGTATGACCTATTGATTACGGTGTAAATACAACATCTTTAAAACGAAAACTTTGATAAGCTAAATAGAAGGATTTAGTAAGAACCAAACTATTTAAAAAAGGGAATTAATATGGTTTTGGTGGACTTGACGATAGCAAGGTTAATAATTTTTACATATAGATTATTCCCTTGTATCATTTACTTCATATAGTAAATTGGGTTTCTTATAATAGTCATTGATAAAAAATGTTTAAAGGGAAATTTAAAGTAATCAGAAACCTCGAATACTAATCACTTATACAATATAAACGTATAATACGAAAAGTATTAGTCTCTATATTTTACTGTATAATTATAAGCTTCAACATCTATATAGTAACTAATAGCACGTTATAAATTGTTACCAAATACTTAAAACTCTCTCCAATACTTATAAAAAAACGTATAAACCCTAGAAATCTTTATGAATACATATTAAAGTTAGGTACAACTAATAAAATATTTAATAATGAGCGTAATTTTCGGTAAGGTGTCAAGCCTTAGTATTCACGTGAAATAAGGTCTTCAGAAGAGTAATATTTGGATTGGTAGTTGTAGTATAAAAAATGATTATATGAAGGAGCATCCAGAGGTGCACATCACAGGTGATGGTTTATAAGTCCTTACCTAGAGCGTACTACTTTAGACCGCTCCACGTATTGCCGTTCGGTCTGGTATACCTATTCCAGACCGATCCATGTATTATCGTTCGGTCTGGAATAGCTATTTCAAACCGATCCATGTATAAAGCATTTTATATCTTACAAAAGTATAGTCTATAATGTAACACGTTATTATATACTTTGCAGAAGTGCACCCTGTAATACAGTACATTGCTACTTCCTTTATATATATTATTTATAAAGGTATATAGTAATATCCACACAGGAAATCTTTTCTTTTTTCCTTATATACTCCGTATTTATAGATTAGTAGTAATAGTGTGGTTATGGTTACGAAGGTTTTAATCAGTAGGTTTTATAATGATAGTATTGTAACCATATCAATTGCAAAAGGTCCAAATTAGCAAGTTCGGCTGGAATTAACAAAGTTTAGCCGAAGTGGTATTTGTAATTCGGGTTTGGTTGATATAGTTAAATAAGGGCGATATGATTAGTCATAACCTTTTTCGTAGTAAATAGGGGTAACTACGTAGGTGTAATAGATGTTAATTACGTGAAAGTATTTGTATCGGGGTGAGTATACAATTATGTAATGGATTAATATAAAAGATATAACGTTATCGGTTTAGATAAAACTTTTTTTCTTTTTTTTAAAGGTGCGTAGTTTAAGCCGATATAAGTACCTACCCTAATTTAACTTTTATGTCATCTAAATAAACTAAACCGCTTTAATATATAGGTTATTTGGCTAATATACCTATACTGATCTTTCCTTCGAATAAATGCCGCATAAGTTCAAGTCCGTAAGGCGCCGTTTGGCGCGCGCCCGCCATGCTGCCACCGTTGCTACCGCCGCCGCCCATAACACCACCACCACTAGTAGCAACAGCCCGCCCTTTTCAGGCACCATATTATTAATTGCGGCCTCCCCTCCCGCCGCCGCTACGTCACCTAGCCCCGCCGCCGCCCAGCCGCCACGCCCCGCCGCTGCCACGCCGCCCAGTCTCATTACCGCCGCCTCGTTCCCCTCCGCCGCCGCCGTTACGACCCCTTCCCCCCTTTTTTCTCCTTCCTCCTTTCCAAGCTTTTAAAGGGAGGAGCGGAGGACTCCTAAGGTTATAAACCTTACCCTTTCCCTACAAGTAAAGACTTTATTACCTGTAGGGCCCTTTTTATGCCATAAGCATAACCTAACGTAATTACTCTAGGGTTCGTGTAATTTTACCGCATCGGTTTATATACTTTTAATTTTCTCCATTTTAAAATAAAAAAATACGAGGCGCACCTAATGCGTTGCCCTAAGCTTTGTATCGCCAAGGTACGCCGCAAGACCTCTTTAACGCGTAAGATGTTAAAAAGACCTACCCGGGTCCGTAGCCTCGGTTTGTTAATAAATATACCTTACGTATTGTATATCGCGTCCGCGGCCGCGAGCAAGTCCGTTAACGATTACTACAAAAACAAGGGTCGTTTAACCCGTTATCACCGTTACAAGCAGACCGGTAACTCGTACGCCTTTATTTTGATGATTTTAACGCTGAAACCCGAAGTCGTATTATATGTCCGCCAGCTTTGTAATAAGTTTTAGCCAAACCTTAAAGTTTTTTTTTAGCAAAAATATATTGTTCGGAGCAATCCGAAAATATTCGCGTCAGTAAATAACCAAAATAAACTGATGTTAATTAGTAATAAGTATCAACCGACGGATTAGGAAGACGATAGCTGTCATCGCTACTTGGAAACGGGGCTTACATATATATTACGTAGGTAAATTTAACGACGTTATCGCACGTTGCCATAAACAGAATGATCCTCTCCTTATGCCTTTGCTTAAGGGTGTAACTAATAAATCGTAAAGCTACATCCTTACTGGTACTGATAACGTTGACGGCGGTAATAGTGGTGACGTTATCGTAAAAAGGGAAAATGACGGAGAGGACGGTGGAGACGCGATGATGTTGCCTTTTCCCTTCAATGCTAGATAGATTCCCCCATACCTGGCCGCTGTATCAAGCTATAATGTAGTACATGACATAGTGATATTATGACTTTCTATATAATAAACGTTCATAAGTAACGTAAAATGTACAAAACGAAAAATATATATTAAACCTGGTGTAATATAGTAAATTTCCATAAAATAAGGTTAATAATAAAATAGTTAATAGGGTTGATGTATGTAAAATAAAAAGAGATAAAATAATAGGACTTGTATAAAATAGTAAAATTGAATAAAAAAGAAATAAATCGCAAATTCTATAATGTCAAGGTATATAAAATGAATAATGATAAAATATTGGGAACGGTATGAAATGATAGGGATAAATAAAGGTAAAACCGTTAATCAACGTGAATAGTTAGACTAAATAAAAGTAAAATAGAGGATCGGTATAAATTGTATATTACGACCCGATTCAAATTGACAAAAAGTTGTATAACAGCTTATTAGGATCGTAAAACCTTTGAAATAACCATAATAAATAATATAGTTATCGAAATAATCATTTTCAAGGCTCCGTTAGATATAGATTTAGTTATCGTATCTGTTAGATTAGACTTTCCATCGATTTACAATATTTCCTTAATATTACAACATTTATATCATTCGCGTAAAACCATAATATCGATTATTAAACGTTTTTGTTTATAATACCCAATTCAATCAGGTATTTATGAAGCAAAAAGAAATTACTACAAATGATAAAAGAAAAAAAACTTAAATTAAGGTTGAAAATAATTATTTGGACCGTTATCGCTATGATAATACCTAAATCGAAGCCTTTAACTATATTATAGATTTCTGATATGAAAACGCTCCTTGAAACCCTTTTATACCTTTTAAAGATTTAATAAATTATGTTTTCTCGGAACGCAAAACCTTTTTGAGTCGGTATTTCGTTGCCAAAGACTAGGACGAAACCGATTTGTAAATTGAAATCGTTATTATTAGTGAAGGAACTGTTAGTAAAAACAAACAGCGTTACAATACATATATCTAGTGGTAAAAATTATAAGCTGTGTTTTAAATTATGTATTTACCACAAAGAGCGTTTTTAAGCGCCTTATACATATTATTAATCGAGTCGGTTTGGCATTACGGGTCGATAAAAAGGTTCAAAACTACCTTTAGTTATACTATAAAAGCAACCTAAACACCGCATATACGTTAGTATTTATATTCGTCAGCTCGTTTTACAACATCCAAAACGATGAGGGTAACTTTATCTTGCTACTCCTTTTATGTAAGGTTGAAAATACCGTTCGGACAGGTAATAGTAACGCTATTAAAATAGATCACGTGGTTATACATTAAGTATGTTTTAGGTTTAGCTTTGAAACCGGATTCCAAAAGTTTTTTTTTGTAAAAAGTAGATAACGAGGTATCATATAACATAAGGGTGTTGTTCCTCTATATACTTGTTAATATAAAGCCTGTTGAACGGGTTGTTAACATTAATAAGTACGGGTCGAAAGTAAAACTGTTTATTTCGAGTCGTTTCTTATAGTGTTTTTAATAAGTATTTTACTAGTAAACACCAACTTTAGCTAAGACATAAAGTGGTTTTATAATACATAAGATCGTTTTAGGTAGGTGGTATTACCTAAAATATATCAGCAAATAGGCGTAAATCCGTCGTTTAAATCGCTTTTAAAATTAGGTATATGCTTGTATTATATCCCAAAGTTCGATATATAAGTTATATAGTTCGTGAAGAGAGGTTGCGAGTATAAAAATCAGACGATAATTAGCCCATTATAACGTAAGAAATTAGGTTATAATATCCTTTTTACCTTCTTTATTATACCCTTATACAACTAGGCGGGTCTTTTCGTAAGGTTTTCCGGTTTTATATTTAACTTCGTTAATAAGGCGGGTTGGAAAAATCCTGTCAGTTTTGTAAATAGCTGGATGAAAACGTTTAAAACGAAATACTCCCTGGTTAATTAAAGCTAAGATTTACGTTTGGGTGAATTATATAAATAGTGTACCTAGGGTGGTAATAACGCCTTTATAGCGGAGTTTTAGTCTAAGCTTGCGGTTTGTCATTTCCTTTTACGTAATAAAAAAGTCTATGGCAAAGTTTACAACCGTTTTTTAGTTTTCGAGCCGAAAGGGCGCCTTCAGCAACAAGGTTTTAACAGGGTTAGTATAAATAAGCCGCTTTTATTTAACGTGTTAGGGCTGAATTCGCGTTTTAGGGATAAGGCTAAAGATAAATTTTACTTCAATTCGCAGTTTTACATAATGTCTTATAGGTGATTTTATTTGTTTTACGGTTTCAGGCCGTCCTTTTTTACCTTTTTCTTATATTTGCGTATCATTGTCTAGCGAAACAAATTCGTCCCCTTTAGTAAATTAACGAGAACATTATAGCCTTTAAACCTGTTAATCCTTCAAAGGTCAGTCTATTGATCCTTCGTTTTTCATACCAAAGCTTTAAATTATAATAGTAGATTCAAAACGCTAATTTTATATAGGTCATTAATTATAGTCAACGATCTAAACAATTTTTTTTACTCAAAAAAAGCGTAGTATCGTTATAACTTTTGTTACAATATTGGCTCTCTATACTATGGACGGTAAAAGGATAAAGTCTATATGAATCCTTAGATAGGCACTAAAGACGAAGAGCGTAAAGATAAACCCACTTAGATTAAAATTGTTATTAACGGTGTTAACCGTCATTTAAAGGATAGATTCCTTAAAACTGGTACTCTTTAGCTTTTTTAACAATACTGCATACGTTTTTTCAAACGGTTCATAATATCATCTAAGTTTTTAATACCTTATAAGGCTTTTACTAGGATTTCTTTACATTCGTTGTCGGCTATCCGAGCTTTCATACATTGCTTGGTAAAATTATAAGCTGTACTAGCGCCGTATGTAATCCAGTCTAAAGGCCCGAGGTAAACGTTTAACTAACAGTTAACTAAAATATCCTAACAATCTGTAAAGAAAGCGCTTCGTGTAAATTTAGCGACCTGGAATAATATTGCCGTATCAATGGCGTAAAAAACCGATTAGCTATTTGAATATATAATATTCACAATTAATTTGTATTTGAAGTCCATATAGTCTTGAAAGCGGAACTTAAACCGTCGTAAGGCCTATAAGTATAGCTGGCACTTATAGAAAAACTTTTCAATAGCTTTAAATACGTCTTTTCCTATATTTTTATAGCCTACAGCATATAGTAAACGTCAAAATTGTTTTGCAATTGGGTATCCGAAGCATCGGTGTAAGGTTCGTAACTTCGGCTAAGTTAAAAAGCAGCTTTAATTATACGTATTCATGAGAAAAACTATAAGTAGCCGAATTTAAATCTAAACGGTACAGATACGCCATTTAAGGCGCGAACAAGTTAATTAATCGTATTCCGAACCTTAATTCCGAGTTTGTTTATATTAGTTAATCAAAGCAGAAATATCGTTTTAAAGTTTATTACATAAAACTCATTGGTCCGAAACGCGTATTCTCAACAACCTTTTCAAGCGACATAGCTTTACCTTCAATAAATAAAACCTTTCGGTATTTTCCTATCAGGTTTAACCGAAACTTCGGAAAATTTGTCGTAAAATACGTCGAATTACCGCTTTCCAGCCGTCGAAATTTCGGTTACCTTAATATTAGGCATTATTCCTTAAAACCTATTTCCATAGCTATTGGATAAAGTATATTATAACGTGATATAGGCATCTAACACTTCATTCGCGTAATCTAGGCCTGTAATATGTATAAAGGAGGTGTTTTATAGTTTAATAAAGATATATTTGGCGATTTTGTCGTTTTAAGCTAATACATAGGTATTATTATCCTCGGGTTGTTCTTTTGGAATATATTGTCCTAATGGTAAACGTTGAGTTCGTTTTCTGTGCCTTCTTACTCGGCTACGTATATTGCAAAGTTGGCTTTGATCCCATTTTCAGAATTATATTCAGCTTGAAATAAAAATTTAATCCGAATTTACTCGTCAACAGAGTGGTTAATAAATTAGCAGTCGATTTTACCGTATACGATATACCGTTTTTACATACCTGTAGGATTTTGTATATATTTTCGTAAATACTGTTACGGTTTCGATACTTTCTTTCCATTTACAAATAATTTTCTCTGTCTTTCATCACCAAAGATTTCTCTCTAATACCTGTACTTCAGGCGTTCGTTTTTCCTTAGATAAACCTTAAATGTTCGATTTAAAACGTAATAAATAGTTTCAGCGAGGTTTACTTGGGTAATTTAACCTTTACTGTTGGTTTCATTAGCTATATATACTGATACAAAGCTCGTTTATCAGCGTATAACGGTTTTAAGTAATATTTCAAGGTTTATATAAAAGGCTTTTAGGTCTTTTTCTGGTTTAAAAAGTATGAAATTGAAATCCGGGTTTTCACGGTAGGAATTTGTTATTAATTAAATAAATAGTTTGTTACCTTTATATTCCAGTTTAAAGGCTGCGTAACACTTTCGAAACCTAACCAATAAGGCGGTAAGAATTTCCTATAGGTTTTTATCGGCGTTTTTCTATTTGATTTTTTTTTTTCGAATTTCCAAATCGTTTTAGTCTAGTTCTCATCGTAAAATTTGTGGTTAATTTTCGTATCGAAATGTAATTTAAGGCGGTTATGACGATTTATCAATCTATCTATTTATATAAAGTGACATATATTCCAATTTTCAACTTATTCGAAAAGTATACCAGGTAAGATAATATAAAATAAAAATAGTTCAATATCTAGATTTTTACACGTATTAAGTATAACGCGTATTTCATCCTCAAATACGTCGTATGGCTCGCCGTTATAGTTATTATCCCTAGCTTATAACCGGGCAAAATGAGTTAACTTTGTAAGGTTGTTCCTATTCGTAGGAAAACGGTATGGTAGAAGGTTGCGATAAGGGTCGTAGTTTACGGGCATTAATCCGTAAGGTATATACTGACGTTTTATACCGTTTGTTTATTCCTAAATCGGGTTGTTTTTTGTATTTTGGCCGATTCTTTCGTAGTCGATCGGGCTATTTTTGGTGTTTCGGCCGTTTTCACTATAAATAAACTGATTATTTTTAGCATTTAGAGATTGTTTTGGTATTCGGTTTTATTTTATAGTATATGTCAGCGTGAGGGTATATTATACTTACGTGGTAGATAAGGATTATGGTCGTTTTTTCTCTCGGAGTCTTAATTTCAGGCTTATAGTATAGGTCTAGGATTTGGTCGTTTTACGCCTTGTCCTCGTCGTTTTAACAATAATCTCTTTTACTTCGTAAGGTAAAACCATTTTACAAATTCCGTTAAGTACTAATTTTTATCCTCCTAATTTAATACATAAACGAGTTATACTATTTCGAATAAGGCTATTATAAGGCGATCAATACTATCCCTCAGGGTATTAATACCTATGATTCGTAGTTAGATCCGTAAAGATTTAGCAATAGTAACATTTATTATTTGTCACATATTCACCATCCAATTCGAAAAGGTTTTATGGAAATTATCTAACAAGTCAGGTCCCTAGGTTTTCTCTTTTTAGTAGTGGAATATAATAGCCAAAATGTATGTATTCGCCGTATATAGGTTGAGTTCCTTAAATGGAAAATCAATAGTATTATTTTGAAGGTACAGGTTGATTTCTTGTATTATAACCTTTATAATTCCTATATTTCAACTAAGAAGTCGAAGTAAACGCTGGCTTTCTTGAGTGATATTGGTTTTAGGGCCATAGCTGTTGGTGTCGAAGTCCTATATATACTTAGTTAGCTAAAGCGATGTAAATGAATGGTTTCGGACGTACTTAGTATACTGGAACGGTTTAAGTTGGTAATTTCGCATCGTGGTAAAATTTCAGATACGTTTGGATTTTACCATTTAGGGTAATTCGTTTTACAAACATTAAATACCAAGTAAATGAAGTACTTAAAGTGGTTTAAATAAAGCTAACTAACGCTTGATAATACAAATAAATTTTAAATGATAAATAAAACTTAATGATAAACCAGTCATGCATCTCAAAAGAATTTTATTAACGCTTAGTAATGCGACATTACCCAAACGCTAAAAAAAACTTAAACGTCTTCAAAACTAAATTTAAAACATATAAGGCGAACGCGAAAAGATGAATTGGGTAGAAGAAATGTAAGGTGAATAAGTTAAAGTGGAAGTGTTATTATGGAAAGATATATTATGCAATCCAGTATTTAGTCATCGGTCTAGATTAGTATGTTGTAACCGAACTTGGTAAAGTAATCGGTTTGGTTGCTTTATATATAACCGCTCTGACTAAAGTGATCGGTTCAGATAGGTACTTCTTAATCGCTCTTAAATTAGGGGAGCGGTTTAAATATCGAAAAATTGGATAGGTTTTAACTAAAGGTTTTAAAACTTGGTGGTTTTGGCTTACATGGCCTGATACGTGATAGAACGCTTTCTAAAAATTACCCGGATACGTTAAAACTCTAAATAAGGGTTGATAATAGCTTAACGGGAATTTTAATGAATAAAAGGTCAAATAAGGGTTAATAATATCGTAATCAAAATTTCCCTTTTTTAAAGTTACTTAGTTTTTACAATATTTTTATACGTCGGAATGATTCTTTTGTAAAGAAGTAACTTTAAAACACAAATTATTAAAACCGTCATAAAATTTCATTATAGGTATTTAACTTATATCTTTTTTTTCCCCTTAAGCTATTTTGTAGTTAACAGAATCCGCTACTAATTAGTATTGGTAAGTTTTAAAGCCTTAGTATTTACGTATAATAAGGTTTTTAGAAGAGTAATTGTTACGTTGATAGTTATAATATAAAAAACTGATTATAAGAAGGGGTATTTAGAGGTGCTCATTACAGGTGAGGGTTTATAAGTCCTTACCCACAGCGTACTACTCTAGACCGCTCCACGTATTGCCGTTCGGCCTAGTATATCCATTTAAGACCGATCCATACATTGTCGTTCGGTCTGGAATAGTCATTCCAAATCGATCCATACATAGAGCACTTTGCGTCTTGTAAGAGTGCAGCCTACAGTGTGACACATTATCGTGTACTCTGTAGAAGTGGAGCCTACAATACAGTGCACTGCTACTTGCCCTATGTATACTATCTATGAGGGTATATAGTAATATATACATTAATAGTTTTAAAAAAAGTATACAAAGCCAGGAAAATATACCAGTTCCGGTAAATTAACGGTAAAAATAACCCTATTAACGCTATAACTAAGGTCATGTCCAATAGTGCCATGAAAAGTTTGGTAGATATTAATACGCTAACCGTACGAATGAAAATCTACGTAAACCGCCCAGCATGTAACGTAGAAGAACAGGATTTCCCTAGTGAACTTGAAAACTACCAAGGTAATAATATTGATAGCAGGGTGGCGATAGAAATAGGTTAAACTATTAGTAAAAGTTACTTAAGTGGTAAAAAACGTAATGCGCATAGATCTATGGCGAAAAACCCATGTACGGGAGTAAAGGAATGATGGTCTCGGAGAGGTGGAACAAAAAGACCATGAAGGGCCGTAATTAATGTTAATTTCAGTGAAAATTGATCGGATTTTACAAGGGTTTAACTTGTTGTTTGCTTGCAAATTAAAGAGGGATTTCTGGAGTTGCAACCAATTAATAGCAGGCCACGCTAGCGTGTAGGCATAAAAACAAAAAGCCGCCAGTGTTTCAATAACAGTTGAATTCAGTAGAGTCAAGTTAACTAAACTGTCAGTTTAGTTGATTTTACTGATTGAAAATTGGCTATAGTTTGTGGGACTGCACTGCAAGTGTAGTACAGTAGGTGCCCACCTCAAAGTGAAGCACAGGCCAAAGCATTGACCTAATAAAATTAGCGTGCAGACCGGCAAGCGGTCTGCCAAACTTAGAACTCAACTTCAACCAATTTCAATGTAGCACCAGTTACTTCGACCACAGTGATTCGAATCGACTACATTGCAACGAAAGGCCTATATCTATAGGAAGGCCTACCAACATTATTTATTTTCTTCTACTTCAGTTAAACGTTGTGTATTAAGTTACAAAAAAATGACTTCCAATGATAATTTATTTCCGAAAGTTTTTGTGAGTTAAAAAGTTTGTTTCAAGGTGAAATTCCCTTACACGCTGGTTATAAAACGTTTTAGATAGTTGCGGTTATTTCTTTTGGGTTTAGAAAAAACATGGATAGTAAATGAAATGAAAAGGGAATTTTTCTGCTTTGTCATATAAATAACGTTTATTGGCGTCGATAAACTTCAAGTTTCCGTAATATATTAAAAAAATATTTGTATTTTATAACGTAAAAACGATAAAGAAGGATGTATAAAAATGGTGTTGAAACAGTCGACCAGGTTTTGTATTAAGGTTCTCTGTGTTCAAATACTAAATTCATCCAATATCTAAGGTTTTATTGATTATATATAAAAAACCTATACCTCTATATTTAGAAATATCACTCGGATTTAATTACTTTTATTGTATTTGGAGATATAGATTTAACTCCATCAACGAACGGAACGTTTTTTGCATCAAGACGATATTTATAAAAATCGCTATTATTCACGAATTAGTCTAAGAGTTCATTACCAATTATAATTATATACTCTGGATTTTATTGTACTTATAAAAGGTCTTTCAATAATTAAATAAGGTATGAAACTAGTTCAATTTTATAAGGAGGAAGTTGTAAGGTTTTCCCAAACGCTTTATATTACCCAAGTATCATTTATATATATCAAAATAGTTTGAAGTGATTTTGAATAACAGATTCTTAGTTTCGAAAAGCTTCTGTCATTTTTTCGCGGAAAACGTTTGTATTGAAATCGAGGTAATTTAAGTTTATTTTTTGTTGGAAATATATTCAAGTGTAGTGCAGTCAAGTTAATTATCGTGCAAATTAGTTGAATGTATTAATTGAAACCTAGTTGACTATCTGATGCTTAATTTAGACTAGGTTATAGGCGAGGAAATTGACTATACAAATTAGTGTATACATAATCTAGCGGTCTGCAAAACCTCAAATAATACATATATCTTTTAATTACGCAATACTACTTTGACTTCGACCACGATTTAAATCGACAACCTTTTAACGTTTAAAGACATATTATTACTAATTAGTGTTTATTAGGTTGAGCAAAGATAAGTTATGTAAACTTCGAAGCAAGTTTCCGGCTACGCTTTGTATTTTAAGGTAGTTGAAAGATATTTACGAGCGACTTTTACAATTTGCGCCGATTTTGGCGGCAGTATGTAGAGAATACTTTTTGTTTACGTTGGGATTTACGGTACCCTAACAGTGGCCACGGTATCTCTATGGAACATACCAAGAAATATTTGCTAAACCATTTTTGATGAACAATAAGATTTACCGTAAATGTTTTGAATCATCCAAAAAAAACCCCATGATTCAGTTACTAAAAGTATTATCATTGGCAAACGACGAAGTTGTTTCTACTACTATCGCAAATAGTTAAATCCAAAACTGTTTGAATAGCAATCAAATTCAGTATAGTCAAATCAACTATACTTACAGTTAGTCGATTGTACTTACTGAAAATTGACTTCCGTTTATGGGATTAACTACAAGTGTAATTGAGTAGGTTGCCACTTCAAAGTAGAGTACGTTTCAAAGCAGTTTGCTATACAAATTAGTGTGAAAACCGGTTGTCGATCTGCCAAACTTAGAACTTGCATCACAGAACTACTTTCAATACAGCACCAGTTACTTCGACTACAGTAATTCGAATCGACTACGTTGAAACAATAAAGGCCTACTAACACTAACCAGTGTTTCTTAAGTTAAGCACAGATAATCTAGGTAAAAGAAGAAGTTACTTTCCGGTTATTACATTTTATTTCGAAAAGGTAGAGAAAATATTTTTTGCTTAGAGCCCCTATACGTTGTGCAGTTATTCGCGGCAATTAGTAGGGAAGACTTATAGATTGTGCAGTTATTTTTGGCAGTCTTTAAGTTGTGAAGGTATCACCAATACTATAAAAAACACCAAAAAACTATTATTGGATTAGTTGTGGAAAAAAACGTTGAAATTGACCGTTTAAAAGTATTAAATATCACTAGGTCGTTAATTAGAAAACTTCTAAGTTAATATTATTACGGGTATTACTTCTGTAAGCTTTAAAGAAAAAGCGACAAATTCTTACAACCTTTGATGAATATTAACTTAGACGGAAAATTTACAGTCTAACTTCCCTTCATATAATCTTTTCCCTTATATCCTCCAATCTTCGTCACGATAACTTCAGATAAAACTAGCATTGATATTGTTGAAGATCCTATTCTAAAGGAAGAAATTACGAACCGCGGATTTACGTTCGTTAAATACTTCGACAATAACCTTTCATAAACGAACGCCGATAAATACTTTACCCTCAAGCATCTAATAAAATACATTGGCCACTATATCCTCGATTTGAACCTTACCGGAAATAATACGAGACCTGTTGTTTTTGATTACTTTTACAAATGGTTTAACGAATAGACCTTAGATATATAAAAGGTGACAGACAAGTAAGTTATAACTAAGCTGAAAACTAAACTGTTTTATAAAGTGGTTGACCATTTTGTGAGAGGAGTGAAAAACGATACTCTTGCTAATATTTTTATACGAATAAATAATAGATAAAGATCATTAATATATTCGAGAAAAGAGTAAAGGTATCGTTAGCGACAGCATCCATTAACGCTCACATATGTGTTTGTAAGGCTACGAATAGGTTTAAATAAGTCCCTTGAACTTTTTTCCTTCAGACCAACGATTTAGTGCCACTGGTTGCCAAGAACTGATGAACCTGTACGTCGAAAGCCTTTAAGTTTACTAGTTCATTGAATAGAAACCACGACGTACCCTTCAATATTAAGAGGAGTATTACTAAGTCCACTGAGACTGTAATTCTTCAATTTTATTCCCTCATGCCCCTTAACACATCTAGTTTTAAGAGCTAAACTAAAGGAAAAGCGGTTATATGCGCGAGTATACTATGTGTATAATTATTGGCTTTTGTCTATGAACTCAGATAAAAGATAATTATGTTGCCCACCAATATTAATACCATTATCTTTCCTAACATAGGTAAAAAGATACAGTGGGATTTTACAACCAATATATTACTTTTTTTGTTCGAAATGTCCAATAAAGGATACGGATTACACGGTAACTACCATATTTGTTCAATTAGAAAAATAAAGGTAAAGTATATCGGTAAACCGTATAATCTTTTAGACGTTATATTACGTCCGCTCTTTAATATTTACTGCCAGATAAGGTATAAATTGTTAGGATTTTACTCGTTTTTTTTTTTAGGATCTTTACCAGATAAGTCGAAAACTATTACTTTTAGTACTTAAATAATTACTTCTTTTTCTGAAAGATTTATAACGGGTTTTAACGTTACTTCGAATATAATGATAACCTCGCCTAATACTATTCAAACTGGAATTTTATTGAGTGGTTTTACATGTTGGATTATAAAAAGATGGAAACAAGATAAATTTTCTTAATTAGATGTTTGATAAGTTGATATTTTACCATTAAGTAATAAGGAATGTGGGAGTTGGCTAGAGTATACTACTATAATAAGTTTGATTAGTTGGTGTATATTATAAAGAATTCCAATACTCTTTGCAGTACCCTAACACTATTTTTGAAGGGATTTTTTGCCTGTTGCGTTTCTTGTTTTTAACCGTAATAACTTGGGTTTCGAACTCGACTAGTATGTACCCCTAAGCTTCAAAGGTGACTGATAACGAGAAAAACTCCATCCATGCGTACTATATCGACCGTAGGTACGGTAGGTTTAACTAGTATAGTTAATAGAAGGCCCGGAATTGTGACCGTGAATAATAATTTATATAGAGAGGAGGATTTTTTAGTGGGTTAATCAAGTTGATTTTAATCGCCAAGAAATGTTGGATTTACAGAAAGAAGGATTACTAGTTAACACGTTTTACTATATCTGAATGCGAATTAAAGTAGGTGATGTATTATATAAATTTCCCATTTACTTTTTTGGATTACTTTTTACGCGGCGCAGAATTTAAATAGAAAGAGGTTAAGGATGAAAATAGTAAGCATAAGTTTATTGGTTAGTATGAAAATGCTGACACCGGTGTATAAATAACGTAATACTTCGCCGATTACGCTTTTTTATACAGTCCAATAGGTAAAAACCCCTATTACCGTTATAATAATAAAGATTCTGACCCTAAGTACTTATTTACCATTTACGACTGTCACGCTGAGTAGCTGTTTTAAGGTATTATGCCAGATATTGGGGTAGCACGGTACTTAACAGGAGGCTATTCGTAATACGTCACTTTACAAAGAGATATTAATATTGTTACAGAATTTGATATGCGGATACCGGTAAGGTTAAAGTTAGCTTTAGTTTTAGAAAAAAGTTCGTTTTACTGGGATTGACAATCATCATTCCTATCATTAACCCTATTATTTTTTACATTGTTAAAGCCCCTACCCCTTTTCTTTTTGGCTTCAAAGATATAAAACATCTCGGCATTAACATTAATATTTAGACTAATAAACTGATTCAGATCGAGGGTATCAAAAGGTTTTTACTCAACCTTAAATAAAAGCTCCTCTAGCTTCATCCTTAAAGTTTCAAGGTAATAATACTAAACTTAACAGAGTAGGAATTTTGTTAATTATATCTACGATTTATTCACCCGGTGAATAATAAGCTTTATACGGTTCTAAAGACGGTTAGTTACAAAAGTATGGAATTATTAGCACTAGAGGCAATTGAACGGTTTTTTATTATTATTTAATACACTTCTCAATCCATTCAAGGTTTAAATTTACGTTGAAGGAAAACAAAGATTTCAACTTTAAGGTTTTCGTAAATATTTATTACCTGAACGGTTCGCTGGAATTTCATGTTGTTAACTCCGCTATAGCGTTTCACAGCGCTAATTTCATGAAAATTATTACGGTGAAAAAAAAAACATAGGACGAACTGTATACTTTGTGAATGAAAAAATACCTAGGACTTCTAAACGTATTTATTTATAATACCGATATGAATTTTATTACAATAAAACCTTTAACGAATATTAAATTGATGGGAATTCAATACAAAAAGTTCTCGTTAAGACTTATTAGAGTATTGATAATGTTGAAAAGTCTTACGTCTGTGTACAAAAAGCTAACTATATATTGACACTAGATATTAAAAGTTTTATAAGTTCAAACTCACGGCAGCAAAAAATAGTTAAAGTTTTCAACGGTATTGTTAACCTTAACCGCCTTATATTAAATCCGCTGGTATTTGCAGTATAAATATGAAAAACAAATAACTCACCATGATCTTCACATATCGAAAACCGTGTCATAATGTATAAAAAGGCTTGAAAGAAATTGAGGAAGTAATTGGCACGCCGTTAAGTTCATAAAGCCTTTAACATTAGCAACGGACCATTGACAATAAACGTGTTGTCCCTGACTTTTAAAAGTGAAGTATTTACGTAGCAAAAGCCAGACCAATAAAATTGACCTTACAATATATTAAGTATCATTACCCTAAATATAATGGTTAAAACTGTTAACAACCTTGTTATTATCCGGATTATATAGGTTAAGCCGTACAAAAAAACTTTTAAGTTGAATGAAGATTATTATGTCAAAAACCCTCAAGTCGAGTGTATTAACTAATATATCCTATCCAAGCTGATTATTGATCAGTCGATAAGACGTCGACAGCGTAAAAGACTATCAAAAAAGAGGATATATATTTAAGAGAGAGACTTAAACAAGGACTATAAACCTAGAAAGGTATATTCAACGGCGCGAGTGTCTTCAAAAGAAAAGATTGACGGAAAACTTACCTTTAAGCTAAGTATTAAATGAATTACGAATATACCGGGCAAATCCTTTCAATAAAGCGACCATCTAGAGATTAACGGTCTTTTTATACGAGGAGTAGTTTAATTTATATTGTTGACGCAATTTAAAGGCTAACAAATTAAAATTTTGATGTAAAAAATAATTTATGAAGTTAAGGGTGATACCACGAACTAGCTGTATGAAAAGTAATAGTTAATCACTTAAGGCCACGGTGAAAAAGTCAAGGATTAGATTTTCAATTATTTGTTTATAGTTGAAAATGTTACCTAGCGTTGAATCATTATAATCGTTATCAATTTGATTGTTGGTGTAAGCGGTGAATTTACACTTAATAGTCGTAATACAACGTAAAGATTCATATAGTTTACCGCCTATCTTCATCGGATCGTACTACTGAAATTTCCGAAAGAATTAAGAGATAAGTTTTCGGCTGGCACGATAATGCCTCATATCAAACCTTGATATGAATTAGTTGAATAAGGTGTCTATTAGTTTTTTTTCGTACTAAATGTATTTTCAAAACAGGTTGTGTATAAAGGCTTTAACGTTAGACTTATGCCTATTAATAAAGTCAGATACAAACTTTGGTACCGTATGTATATGAATTAATAATACTTTTTTACCTTCGAAAATAACGGGTTGATGATAGCGAAATAATGTATTGTCGAAATATTAGCCTGTTCAAAAAGTAAGTCGATTGCAATATTAGCTAAGGATATGTAAATTAATTTTAATCAATTGTTAATCCATATCTATAGTATTAAGACTAAAAACATTAACGGTACGTATATTAGCCTATTCTAAAAAGGTTAAGTTACGAACCTGATGACGATCAACAAGATCGACGAGGTAAGGTTACAACGATACTTAGAGCAAAGGGTCCATGAAGCCTATATCGCCATGTTATGTTAACTGGAAACATCGTACGACCTGTCCATTACAACAAAGGTACAGAAACCATAAAATGAGAAATTAACAGGTTAAACAATAGGATTTAATAGCAAATAGAAAACTTAGAACGAGATATAAACATTGTTCTGGTAAACCTAACGACGAAAAAGTTAATAATATTTAGGAACGGGTTTTTACTACTAATAATAATCTTACATCGTGAATATGGTTCCTTATAGTACTCGTTAACGAGGAAAGATCTAAAAGTCAGTTTACAATTGCTGAAGACCTCGTATACTAAATATCCATTAAATATAAACATGTAATACGAACTGTGTTGGCATCAGAGGTATACGGAATAATACGAGGTTTTAATATCGGTAAAATGACTAACGAAACGTTAATGATTATTACCAAATAGCTGGGATTACCTCCGATACTTAAACTAGTATATACAAACTTTTGAAGCCTTGACGAATACTTATTAAAGCTGGGCATAACTAATAATAAACGTTTAATAATAAACGTCATAACTTGGACAAAGGTATACGAAAGCATGGGTATCAATGAGTTCCGGTAAATCAACGGTAAATATAACCTTGCTAACATTATAACCAAAGCCACGTCCAACGACGCCTTGAAACGGTTCATAAATAGCAATATGCTAAGCATACGAATAGAAAGTTATGTAAACCGCTCTGCACATAATGTGAAGGAATAATAATAACCTAGTAAACTCGAAGATTACCAAGGTAATACTATGAGTGGTAACGGTGGCAACGGCGGCGGTAAAAATAGATAAAAAATACTGGCAAAAGGTATGCAAGTTGTGGAATATGTAATACGCACAGGTCTATATCAAAAGACCTGTAAACAAGAATTAAAGAACGGAGGGCACGGAAATATAAAAAAAAGGGCCTTAATTAATATTAGTTTCATTTTAAATTGATTGAAATTGAAAGGGGTGTGGTTTAAAGATTGAAGAGGGATTTCAAAGGTTGGCACCAATTGGTAGCCAGCCATGCTAACGTGCAGGCACAAAACAAAAAGCTGACAGTATTGAAATAGCAACCAAATGAAATACAATCAAATCAACTATACGTATGATTAGTTAATTGTACCTACTTCAAATTAACTGTGCTATGTAGAATTAATTGCTAGCGTAATGTAATAGGTACCCACTTTAAGGTGGGGCATGGACCAGGAAGTTAGCCGTACAAATTAGTGTGCGGACAGGTTAGCGGTCTCCCAAATTTAGAACTTATATCACAGAACCACTTTCAACGCAGTACCAGTTACTTCAACCACAGTGATTCGAATCAATTACATTGCAACGATAAGGGACTACCAACAAAAACCGCTATAATAAACAACGATTTAAGTGACAAACAACCTTCAACATTATTTTTTACATTGACCATATCTTTTTAAACTACCATTTTTTCCTCTTATATTACAATATCATTAGTGAGACACATTATGAAACATTTTAAGATTGTTATAATAAGCGAAAACCTCAAAAATCGGCTAGTTCTCACCCCACTTGAATTGATGTTATTTTTTAGTCAAACCATCAAGATGGTAGATAATAAGAAGCGTGTAAAAAAGATTAACGCTTTCGGATCCATCTTTTTTAAGTATTATAAAGAAATCCTTTGGCTTAGGAACGTTAATAAGGCATAAACTAAAAAAATCTTTACCAATTACTTCGGTTAGTATGTTTGCGACACGAATGTCGACGAAGAGATCAATCGATGCTCTTATGTCTTTTGAAACTTCCGTGAGGGTTTGACCGATTTAATAATTAATATGTGAAGTGTCGATAAGGTCTCATTATTCACGAGAATGTAAGTAAAAATTAATCGTAAGATTGATATTGTGGTAAAGATAAACAAGTAGGTCAGAAGAAGTATTCAGAGAGTGCACACCACGGATGGGAGGTTATAAACCCCTTATCCAGGCAGTATCACTTTTTCTATACACTCTGGAACGCCTTTTTTAGACTGCGCCACGCATAATACACTTTGAAAGAGTGCAGTTTATAGCATGACACGTTATCGTGAACTCTTGTAGGAGTATACCATGCAATATAATTAACTTCCATTTGGCATATATATACTGGCTATAGGGGTATATAGTAATATCGACATAGGTAATCTTTTTTTTCTTCTTTGTGTGCTCCGTACCAATAGTCTACTAACGATAGTAAAGTTGTGACGAGTCCGTATACAAAATCCTATGATAAAATATAATTGCGATATAAATTATAAAGGTCAAAATTAATAGTTTTTCCAATAACAGTGTGTTTGCGGTACTAATTATCAAGGTTCGAATTGGTAATTTCTGTAATAATGATACGGTTGCGGTACCAATTAAAAAATTTGAATTAGTAATTTCTGGCCGCGGTGGTGCTTGTAATAAAGGCCTAGTTAGTGTAGCTCATTGGTGGCAATATAGTTATTAATATAGTTTTTTGTTTTTTCCGAAAATGGTGTAATTACGTAAGTGTTATAGAGGTAATTATGTAGGGTTAATTACGACATTACGTGTTTTGGGTTAGTATGAAAAGATATATCGCTATCGGTCTAAGAATTTTTTTTTTTTCCCTTTTAATGACGCGTAACCAAAGTTGACATAAGTCCCTATTCCAATTAAACCCAACTCATATTTTAATTAACTAATTTAAATCTCTCCGATAGGTAGATTAATCGACTAAAACCTATATATTAACCTTTTTTTTAAAAATAAATGCCGCGTAAAAACAAAACTATTCAAAGCCGTTTGGCGCGTAAGCATCGCCGCGCCTCCGTTACCGCTATCGCTATCGCCGCCACCACCACTACTACCAATAACCCTTCCTCTTCGAGTACCGTCTCCTCTATCGCCGCCTTGCCCCCGGCCTTACCGTCCCCCGCCTCCGCCGCCGCCGCCCTCACCACTTCATCTTCTCTCCCCTTTCCCTTTCCCTTTCCATTTAGCTTTTAGGAGGGGGTGTAGAAAACTTCTAAGGTTATAAACCTTACCCTCCCCCCGCGGGTAATAACCCCCTTACACGCGGGGATCCCCCTATGGTAAAAGCGTAACGTGGTGAAGCTTCGCGCGGTTCGTACTTATTAAATAGACCCTTTTATTTTCCTTTAATATTCCTTGAAATAAGGAGATCGAGGTGGACTTCCTTCGCCGCCTAGATCTGCGTATCGCCAGGGTACGTCGCGAGGCTTTTCTAACGCGTCAATTGTTAGAGCGGCGCACCCGAGTCCGTAGCTCCAAGCTGCTAATAGATACGCCTTACATGATGTATTTCGCGTCCGTAGCCGCGGGTAAGTCCACTAGCTATTACCACGAAAGCGGGGATCATTCGGTCCGTTTTTACCGTTACGAAGGGACTAGAAATGAATAGGCCTCTGTTTCGTTCGTCTTAGGGCCGTAGGCCAAAGCCTTGTTACGCGTCCGCCGACATTATGGTTAGTTTTAATCGTTTTTAAAAGTAATCGCGTCTGCAAATAATTAAAATAAACCGATATTAATTAGTAGTCAACGACAACCGGCGGATTAAGGAGTAGGCCACCGCCATTACCGCTTAAAATCAAGGACTATGTATATACTACGTAGGAGAGTTCGACAACGTTATGTCGCATCGCCGTAAAAAGGGCAAAAGCCCCCACGCGCCTTTACCTAAAGATATACGGCCCAAGGCGCGAGGCCACCTCCTCGCTAACGCCGATGGCGGCTTCGATAATGGTGATAACGGTGGCGCTAATATCAAGGTAAATAGCGATGGGGAAGATGGTAAGGGCGCGATGGCATCGCCTTTTCCATTTTATTTTAATTGTACATAACTACCCCTTACATTCGGACCGACGTATCCAGCTATAATATAGTACGTTATACAGTAATATTATTAATTTTAATAAGGTTAATGGCAATAAAATGCCTTATATAATGGGTAAGTAGGTTTAAAGTAAATAAAACAAAAAATATTAATATATTAAAAGCAGTATAATATCGTAAATTCGAACCGGAAAGGCTTAAAAGTAAAATATTTAATAAGGCCAAAGTGCGTAAAACAAAGAGCAATAGCATATTGGAATTGGTGCGGATGATAAATTTCGAGCTGCTTTACAATGTTCATAATGGTGTAAATAATATAAAATAAATGGTAAAAAAAACCAATGTAAGGCGTAGTATATCAACCTTATTAGGGCCGAAAAGCCTTTTTAACAACATTGACTCACAGTATGTTTGTCGATATAAACGTTTTCAATACCCCGTTCGGGGTATTTTTCATTATTACCTCCGATAGAATGAAATTTATATTGATTTACCTCATTTTTCCGATTTCTCGGCGCTTATATTACACGCGTAAGGCTATAATATCAATTATCAAACGCATTTTATTCGTAGTGCTAAACCTTACTAGACATTTGTGAAACGAAAAAAAAAAAAAAAAAAAAAAAAAATCAATCTACATAACGAAAAAGATAGATCGTAAACCAAGGTTGGAAAAAATTAATTGAACCGTTATCGTTATGATAATTTCCGAATCAAAACATCTATTTTTTTTTTTATAGATTTTCAAAGTCAAAACTCTTTTTATTGCCCTTTTTCATTTAGTAAAGCTTTAAAAAACAATATTACCTTGGAATTTAAAGCCGTTTCGGCTTGGTGTTTTGTTACCAAAAACTAAAATAAATTTCTTTTACGAATTATAGTCGTTATTATTAACGAAGGAACCATGAATAAAAGCAGACAGCTTTACAATACGTATATCCAGCAATATAAATTATAAACCGCGTTTTGAATTATGTCTTCACCATATAAGGCGTCATTGAACGCCTTATACATATCATTTAACGCTGCGGTCCAGCATTAAACAGTCATCGAAAGGTTAAATACCGCTTTCGGTAATACTATTAAAGTTAACTAAGCGCCATGTACGCCTTAGCATTTATATTATTCGGCTTGCTTTATATTATCCAAAACAATAAGGGTAAATTCATTGAACTGCCCTTTTTATGCAAAGCCCAAAACGATGTTCCGGAAAGTCATTGTAACGCTATTAAAGTCAATTATATGGTCCTCCATTAGGTACATCTTGGTTTGTAACTTTAATCTGGCCTTTAAAAGTTTCCTCTTTTTGAATAGGGAAACCGATGTGTTATATAACGTTAATATATTGTCTGTTTACATACACGTTAGTGTAAAACTGTTAAAACGGGTTATTAAAACTAATAGTTATGGGTGGAAAGTTAAGCTACCTAATCCGAACCGCTTTTTAGAATACCTCCAATAGGTGTTATACCAGTGAATACTAACTGCGGCTAGGCCATAAAGCGGTTTTATAATACGTAAAATTATTTCAGGTAAATGGTATCGCTTAAGATTCGTGGATATATCAGCGCAAATACGTTGTTTATGATGCTCCTTAAATTTTGTATTAGTTGACATAATATTACGAAATTTAATATATAAGCTATAAAGGGTACCTGAAGAAGCTACAAGTATAAGAATCTAGCGGTGGTAAACCGTTTATAAGGTGAGTGATTGGGTCATAATATTTATTTTACGGACGTCGTTATATCCCTTTATAATTAAACGAGTTTTTTTGTATAATTTTCCGGTTTTATTTTCAATTTCGTATACGAGGCGAATAGACAATGTTCCTAAGTATCGTAAACCGTTAGGTCGAACTCCTCAAGGAGAAATACGCTTTAGTCGATCAAGATAAAGATTTATATTTAGGTAAATTATTTGAAAAGAGTGTTCGTAGTGGTAATCATGCCGTCTTAGTGGAGATTTAAGTCAAGCTAGCGGTTAACCATCTTTTTTCAAGTAATAAAGAATCTTACGGCATCGTATTCAAGGCGTTTTTTAGTTTTTGAACTATAAAAGAGACCCTGGCAACGAGGTATTAATAAGGTTCATATAAACGGACCGCTTTCGTTAGGTAGAATTGTGTTGGAAATACGATTTGAGAGGTAACTTAAAACTGGGAGAGGTTTGGATTCCTTATTCGATGGGGTGTCCCGTCGGTAGTTTTGGTCGGACTCCGGTTTTAGGCCGCTTTTTTTCATCTCTTTTTTATACTGTCATATCTATAGTCAAAGAAACGAGTTTATATCGTTTAATAAATTAACAAATACATTATAACCTTTAAACCCATCAATCTTTTCAAAGTTAGTCCTTTCGTTATTCGATTTTGAAACTAAGACCATAAAATATAATAGTAAGTTTAAACTATTAGTCTTACACAGGTTATTTCTTATAGCTAACGATTTGAAAACGTCGTTTTTGACCCATAAGGAACGTGACGTTTTTATGTATTTCGCTATAGTATTAGCCCTTTATACCGTGCTTAACGATATTATCAAGTTTATATAAATATTTAGGTAAATACAGAAAATGAAGAACGTAGGGATTATCCTATTTGGCCCGAAAATATCATTAATAGCATGAATCGCTATTATTAAGATAGACTCCTTGAAACTGATACATTTTGGCTTTTTGGATAATATCATATATACCCTTTTAAAAGGTTTATAATATCGTTTACATTTGATAATACCTTATAATACTTTTACTAATCTTTGTTTTAATTCGTTATAGGAGATCTTAACTTTTTTACGTTACATAAAAAAGTAGAAGTCCGTATTAACGTCGTAGGAAATTTAGTCCAGAGGCCCTAAATAAATGTTTAACTAGTAATTAACCAAAACGTTTTATCAGTTTATAAAGAAAGCGTTTCGTATAAATTTAACGGCCTAAAATAATATTATCGCGTCGACAGCGTCAAGTATCGTTTAGTTATTTAAATGTATAATATTAATAATTACCTCGTAGTAAAATTCCATATCGTCCTAAGGGCGGAATTTAAACCACAGTAAGGCCTTTAAGTATAGCTGGTACTTATGTTAAAATCTTTCGATAGCTTTTAATTCGTTTTTTTTATATCCGTATAACCCACGGCATAAAGTAGTTGTAAAAGGCGTTTTATAACCGGAGATCCGAATTCGCGGTATAATATCCACAATTCCGGCTACGTTAAATAAATAGTCTTAATTTTACGTGGTTCGGGAAAAAACCCATAAGTAGCTGAACTTATGCCGGAATGGAACGAATACGTAATTCGAGGCGCGGATAAGCTAATTAATCGTATTCCGGATCTTAATTCCAAATTTATTTATATGAGCTAAGGAAATCAGGAATAGTATTTCAAAGTTTTCATTATTAAACTTTATGGGTCCTAATCGCCTATTTATGACGACCGTTCCAAACAACAACGTTTTGCTTTTACTGAATCAAACCTTTTCGGTATTCTTTTTTTCGGTCCAGCTGAAATTTCGGGAATTTCGTTAAAAACGCGTCTAATTGCCGTTTTCCCGCTGTTTAGATTTAAGCTGCATTAGTATTTGGTATAATGCCCTAAACCCGGTTGCAGTATTTGTCTAAAAACGTAAATTACGACGCTATATAGGCGTTTCAAACTCCGTTTACGTAGTCCAAGCGAATAATATATAGGAAGGAAACGACCTATAAGCATGTAAAAATACGTTAATTAGTCTCGTCATTTTATGTTATTAAGTAAAGATTATTAACTTTAAAATCGTCTTATCTGTAGGTATATTCCTAGGGATAAGCGTTAAGTTTATTATCTACACTTTTACATTCGGTTATTTGTATTGTAAAATTGGTTTTTTTCTGATCCATAAATATGTAATTGGCCTAAAACTATCGCTTAATCTGAATCTACTCGTTAACTAAGTGGTTATTAAACTAAACCAGGTCTTACCGTATATAATATAACGTTTTTACAAACCTATAAGGCTTTGTATACCTTGTCGTAAGTATTATTATAACCGTGATTCTTTTTGTCCGTAACTGTAAAATCATTTTAGATAGTAATTACTTTACCCTTTATTTCCAAAGCGCTCTCCCTAATACCTCTATTTTTAATATATATATTCATCGTATGTACTTTATTTGAGGTATATTTTCAACCTTTGATTTAAAACGTAATATATGGTTTCGGCGAGGTTTACTTTGGTGATTTAGCCTTCGCCTTTAATGTTGTCGACTACAAATACTATTCCAAAGCTCGCCTATCAGCGTAGAAAAATCTCAAATAATATTTTAAAACATATATAAAACTCTTCAAAATCTTTTTTGGGTTCAAATAACGTAAGGTCGAAATCTGTGCTTTCGCGATATACTTTTATTTCAATTGACATAAATCGTTTATTAACTTTTCATTCCGGTCTAAGGGTTACCTAACACTTTTTGAACTTCGCTAATAAAGTAATAAATACCTTTTATTAATTTTGATTAATATTTTATTGTTAATCATTAACGGATTTAGTTCATATAAATCAAGTCCCTATCATAAAACTCGTTATTCATTTCCATATTGATGTATAATTTTAAGCGACTGTAACACTCTGTGAATGTATTTACCTACATAAGGTAATATATATACCACTCCTTAGGTTACCTAGATGATATACTATGTAAAATAACGTAAAACAAAAACGGTTCGATATCTAGCCTTTTACATATATTAAATATTATACGTATTTCGTTATTGAGAATATAGTACGCTTTACCATAATAGTTTTCGTTCTTATCTCAAACTTTAATGCAGTTAATAAAATTTGTAAAGTTCCTTTTATAATTGGGAAAGCGGAACTATAAAAGGTTATGGTAAGGGTCATAATTGGTAAGCATTTGTCTGTAAGGTACGTATTAGCGTTTTATACCGCTTATTATTTTTTAAAACGGGGCGCTTTCTCCATTCGGGACGTTCTTCCCGTAGTTAAGCTAGTTATTAACGGTATTCGGGACGTAATATTGTTTTAATATTGATTTAAAATTACGTTCCAGAGAGGGTTCGTGTTCAACCTTCGTTGTAGATAATCGTTACAGTACTTCCTCCTCTTCCGTAGATTTCTCCAGCTCCGTTTCCATGTCACGGCAGGCGTTTAGCCTGACTAAAGGTCTCTTCTTCATTTGCGAAGGCTTTTCTTATTTCCGTTCTGTCAATTCAAGTAAGTGTTCTTAACGTTTTTTTAACTAATATCAATATATACACTTTACTTTCATAATTTTATATTTTATTCAATTCGACATTTGTATAAGCTAGGCCGTTACTAATGAAGCCTTTATAATACGAATTTTATTTCTACTAGTTGTATTGATCTCTTTACTCCGTAAATATTTTCGTAATATTTTGGAGATTGTACTATCGACTATTCGCTACATACCCAGCGTTTAATTAAAGGAATCTTCTTGAACATCGTTTAATAATTTACGCCATTTAATTCTGCCGCTACAATAATTCAAAATCATGTTAATAATAGGTGTATTTGTTGGAAAAGGGTCTCAATCCTCTATTAATACCTTGATTTTATTATATTATAGATAAAAATACAAATACTTGCAGATAATGTTACGAAACGACGTATATATAAAAAGGTATTTCATATATTCGTTAGATTTTGCCGAATTTGTAAATGGTGAAGCTATAATTATATTTATAGTATGTGATTTTACATGTGCCTATAATGTTAAAACGGCGTAAATTGTTGGTTTAGCGTCGTAATTAGGATTTGGTTACGTTTAAGGTTTAAGGAAAAGCGTAGAAACGCGAAAATTCGACAGAAATAAGGTATTTAACGTTTATTAGTATAAAAAAAATTCAAATAATATGCAAATAAAACATAAATATAACCTAATTACGCGTTTCAAATTAGTTTTATAAACGTTTACGAACGTTATACCAGCTAAGAAAATAGAAATAACCCAAATTTCGTAAGTACTAAACTTAAAATACGCGGTTTATAACAAGCTTAAAGGAGTGGATAAGGCAAATATAAAAGGAGAAAGTAAAATATGGATATAGGGAAGTGTGTAGTACGTTTCACTATATTAAGCCTGGTTCGTATTTATTGGGTGATTCTGAATATCGTATTGTAACCGCTTCTAGTGGTTACAAACGGTTGGGTATTATATTCGTGAGCGCTTTTGGGTTTTGCAAACAATGTGAATATTATGTATATAATCGCTTTTTGGTTTCGTAAGAGGTTTGGATATTATATTTAAGTCAGGTGGGTCCTAACAAAAGGTTTCGAACTTTGTAGTTTTAGATTTCGTAGCCTCATACGTAATGAAATGCTTTGTAAACAGTGCCCGGCTACGTTTAAAATGTCCAAATATGTTAACGAGTAACATAACGGGAAGGTTTTTAGATAAAGTACTAACTAGTCAATAATTTCCTATTAAAGTCATCCTTTTTAAAATTACTACAGATTTTACAGTTTTATTACGCTTCGGATATTAAATGCGTTTTCGCGTAATTTCATATTTCAGTATAATTCTTATAAAGTGTAGTGATCAAGCAAAAATAGTTGGGACCGCTATAGCATCTCTCTTTAGGTATTTAACTTCAGTTTGTCCTTTATATTCTTAGATGCTTGTAATCGACCTAATCGGCTACTAATTAATATCGGTAAGGTTTGCTTCTTTGTGTAAATTTAAATGAAATGTAATCGTAAGATTGATATATGGTAAAAATAGATAAGTAAGTGAGAAGAAGCATTCAGAAAGTGTACGTAACGGATAGTAGGTTATAAACCCTTATTCGGGCAGTGACACTTTTTCCATACACTCTGGAACGCCCCTTCTAGACTGCGTCACGTATGGTGCACTTTATAAGATTGCAGCCTACAGCGTAACACGTTATTGTGTACTCTTGAAGGAGTGCACCTTTCAATATAGTGTACTGCCACTTGCCTATATATACTAGCTGTAGGGGTATATAGTAATATCCATATGAAGGAAGATTCAACATATTTTCATAACTCAATTGAAGTCAGAAGTCAATATTTATGTGATTTTCTTTTTAGATAAGACGTCAGTCTGATTGGCAAAAACTTTCTTTTAATTGGTTGAACTTTAGAATTACACTTAAAATCCTTGATTCCAAGACCTTCGAGGTAAAAACCAAGATATTATCAGTTATTAATGCTCTTATATACGTTGTTCGGGATTACCTCCTGATATTTCATTGAGTGAAAACTTTAACCCCAATAATAACTTTTTACACTCTTACGATGAGGAACCTATTGATTTGTTAGGCATTTTAGTCTCCGTTTGAGATAGTGTGGAATATGCGTTCAGTAGACATAGAGCATCCGAAGTAACGGTTATGAACGCGGTACGAAATGTTTTCAATGGTGATACTTAAAGGTTAAGGGAATTTGATTGTTTAGTTCCTTGAAAATTCGTTGAAAATCGGTAGGTCTCTCAAGGTTTTGTATGGAATGAATATTTTCGGGGTAGTTATGTATATATACATAAGCTCACAACAGGATTTATTACCGGAATTTACCCTTCAAGCCAAACAATTGGCCATTACCATTATCATTGTAACTTTCAAGGTCTAGGATTTAAGTTCATTCTAAGAAATACCATCAACGAGTAGGATAAGCACCGTAACTAATCTCACCGATGAGTTGAAATAGTTAATATACATTGAAAGCTCCTTACCCACTTCATCAAAATCTGATGTAATATGAAGAAGTATAGCAGAAAATCCTACCATTCGCTTCATACAAAAACTATACCTTTTTTCAACATTTTCCGGTTAATAATAGTTTAATGTTTAGGTTTCCACTTTCTATGTCCAGAGATTCTTATAAGGTACTCTAGGGACTATTACCTATTTTTTTGACTTAATATACGTATATTCCGTAAAATTCTTACTGGAATAGGAAGTTATTTTCAATACGACGTTTACCTTACATAATATTACATATATTAGGTTATATCGAGTTGGATAACGATGATAACAAAGAAGAAAAATGAGGAAATACTAATGGGTGTCTTTAAATTGATACTTGACAAGATGATATTATATTAGTAAGGAATGATGAACGTATAAATTGGCGAGGTTATATTTTACGAGTAAGTACGAGTCGTTATCACCGGTGTTAACGAGCTTCAATACTTTTTATTACGCGAATATATTACTTATAAAGGTTTATTTTAAGGCACTTACAGTCCTTATTAGCGACAGTAGTAATATATATATCAAACTCAATTAGTATATTACCCTCAACTGGTAACTTTTGTGATATGAAATGGGACAATATAGACTATATAATTTCGTATTAAATAAATTGTAAATACGAAAGGCTATTACACTCTAAATTATTTTTAGGGCTCCTTGAATAAAACTTAAGCTATTGATAGTAATGAGGGAAATGATTAATTGGATTTGTTTTTCATAAATATTATGGTCTTGAAAGTAATGAAAGTTGTTGAATTTACGGTCAATTTGGTAATTAGTTAAGATGTTAACTCGATGTTAAACGCTATGAGCAATATTTAATATATTTGAATTAGTCTCCAATGAATTCCAAAAAAAATATTGTTAGAACCGTATCGCCAACTACAACTGTAAAAGGGCTTTTGATAATGAAGATACACCGAAGAAAGTTACGCGATATGAAGATATAGCTCCTAAAGCAATCTAGTAACTAGATGGATACGTCTTTTTATACCTTTTAACTGGATAAAACCCCTACCTTGACCATTAAAATTAAGAACTGGCCTCCTTAAATACGTTAAATCTTGGTAATAGTCACGTTACATTTATATTTAACTGGATTATATGAAACACAGGAGGAACAAGATACTTAATAGAATTTTATCTGTATATATCGTATTGCGGAGATAAAACACCACTATTACCAAAAATCATTACTAAAAGACCAGAAAAAATAGAGTAATTTTATAATTTATTAAGAAACTATCATCATTGAGATGGACGAGTATATAAGAAATAGTTAGATTAATTACGATTCATATAATGAACTCCAGTATCCCATTCCTTTTTTACTCGGAAAATATTAACATCCTTGGCATTAACGTTAAAATTAACATTAATAATTTGGTTAATACTGCCGGAGGTTACTTTTTGCTTTTGAATGAACACATTTAGGGTTTTACCTTCAAAAGATGGAAATAATAGTCATGAACTTAATAGAGTAAAAATTCTTTAATTATACCGATGTTAAAATTACCTAACTATCAGCAAGCTATATAAAGTAATTAAGTTTATAAGGCATAACAATATGAAGTATTTCGGTTTAAGGGAAGTAAGAACGCTTTACTACTATTACCTAACTTACGCCTAAATTACCAAAACGTTGAATTTATTTTCAAAAACAATGAATACTTCAATGATAAGATTTTTGTTGATTTTTTTATTGAAATAATAAACAGGTGCTTGATATCATCGAATGAAAAATTCTGTTTTCGTGGATTTAAGTTTCTTAGGTCGACATCGGTGAATGAACTTTATAAATATTGAGAATTTTATAGATTGAAATATATTTAAAGCGATTGGACTTTATTGTTTGTGATGATGACAGTAATGTCATTGCGGTGGAATTTAAAACTAATGCTAAAATAATGGGAATTTAGTATAAAGAAGTACCAATTCAGACCTAGTGGAGTATTAGGAAGTTTAACAAGGTATATATGTTGATAGGCTGTGCCTGATAGGCTTTTAGACGTTGCAATGTTATCGATTCGAATCGGTTGAAGTATCAGTAGTATTGCATGGTCAAGTGGCAGCTGTATTGTTCTAGATTTGGCAGACTGCTCACCGGTTTTTATACTAATTTGTATGGTTAATTTCTTCACACATGCCCTAATATTAAGTAGGCATATACTGTACTTAACTTTATAGTAAGCCCACATAATAATACACTTAACCTAAAGTGAATGAAGTTAATTTATATGACAATAAATTTGACTAATTCTATTACATTTACTACGGTTTCAATATTAGAGGATTTTCATTTTATACGCGTATGTCAATATAGTCGACCAATTATGTCAGGTACCCTTTAAAGTATCTTTTAGTCAACTGGTCAAACCCCTGTCAATTTCGCAACTAAATTAACCATAATCGCCTCGTTTTACCCTAGGATTCTGAGCTTCAACTTTACCAACTCCTACAAACAAGTCTTTCGATTCAAATTTATACAAACCACGAATTTCATTAGGCCTTTAACTCAGTTATACGAATTAATTCAATAGTTAGCTTTAATACTCTGGCAGTCTTTCAATTGACTAAAATACCCCTAATTACCTTCCTAGTTCTGGGTATATAAATTAACCTTTCCAGGTGGCCTTTCAATTTAGGTTTCGATACATATAGCTAATTGATTACTATTCACAAATTTTAAGGCATTATGTAACGTTGATTTGTAATAGAATTAGCTGGATCATTTTTACCATTAATCTACCAAAACTTCTCAACTTATTTGCCCTTCCAAACTTCACAGAATGTTATTATATTGCTCATTAGATATTTTTATCCAATTGTTGTTGACTTTGAAAACTATTCGAATAGTCTTCTCGAATCGGTACAAATCACGACCAGGATAAATGAAATTTTTGATTACCCGATTACTATTCTAATGGTTTTATATATTGTTTTACCATTTTTAAAGCCGGTTATAATACCTCAAACTTTCAAAAATAACATACTTTAAGTGATTCTTTTGTATTTTACAGATGTTAAATAGATTCAGTTTCTATTGATTTTTAATTGGTTCTCTTTATAATTTATCCTGTAAACAACAGTCTTAATACAATCCGATTTATAATGATAAGTCGGTGTTATTTTTGAAAGAGCCGCACGTACAAATGAATAATTTAGTGTTTAATGATTCAATATGAATCGTATCAATCCCCCGGTCTATATGTTTCATTCACTAATCAAATCTTTTTTTTTCTTGTAATTCTCGCCTGTTAAACTTTATACTCATATTGTAATCGAATGATAGTAAAATGCCTTTAGTTGTATAAGTTTGCGATGTAAATGTTACAAGCGCTTTTCTTTAAATATATTGAAGCCCTCACTATATTAATACTGTTCATTGGAGCTAATTGAGAGTTTTAATCCTACGAAGAAGATAAAAATGAATATCAATTTCATTTAATCTATATTTACGGATTTATGATTAGTTGAAATTTAAATGTTTGCTTTTTGCCAAAGTTGCAACCAGTTTGTGATTACAGAACTTCTAATTTTCCATCTCTTAGTATTCCGATACTACAAATCTAATAATTTCAAAGAAAATGGTATCCTCAATTTGTATACCTAGTAAACTTAAGTTTTTATTTTGTATAATTATCAAACAAGTTTCGTAAGTTGAAGATCTTATCTTTAACCTTAACATACGGTGCGATACATATTTCAAAAACTAACAGATACCTATTTTAATTAGTTTGTAAAGTGATTTGATACGTTTTATAACCGTTGCCAGAGTGTTTTTGGTTCGAAGCTTTTGCAATAGTTTCAATCAGATGACCCTTTATAAATCAATTACTTATTACTTATATGCTTAGGTAATATTACCACCATCAAGGGTAAAATTTCTATTAGGTTTAGTTTGTAAACTTGTTTTCAAAATTATTATTTAACATTAGTTCATCTTTTAAATCATTGGAGATTACATAAAAATCTAGTTTTTACCTTAATTAACGTATCTTTAACTTTTTCAACTTAATTGTTTATACAGCTTCCCCGTGGTTTTTCCTACGACTTTGTATACAATTCTTGACTTGAAAATCGTAACATTTGTAGTTTGAAGATTAAAGTCGCTTTTGGGAACAAATTATACGATTTCTCGAGTAAAAAGTATATTAATATCAACCTTATCGTTCTTTTTGAAGTACCTTCTGGAGGTTTTATTAATTTCTCATTCTTGGAGCTTAACAGACAAGTCTTGATTATCCTTCTCTTTACTTTTAACCTAAGAATTATTGTAAATCCGGCGCTATGTGTTTTCCTTATCTTTGACGTTTTATAGGTTTAATGATTACAGCAGGGAGAGTATTATATTAGTTTACTCGTTTAACTTAATGATCTTTATTATCATTGTTAACGGCAGTCATTCTAATATGAGGTTTAATATGGGTTATGTGAAACGTAGTAAGACCGTTAGAAGATTCAACAACTTCTATGGGATTGGCAAAACATAAGATCTTAAATAGACTATTTTATTTGTCTGGCGTGCTCTTTACCAATAATTCACTTTGTAACGACAAAGATAACACGTCAGTTATTGTAAGGTTGTTTTTAATATTAAAGGCATGATTCAATTAACGCCGTGCTGATTCCTTCCATAGTTCTTTCAGGGCACTACCGTACGTTATAACCCTCTTCTAAATACTTTCTGATAGCGGAGATTCACTAGTTAGATAAGGATATTCTCTAAGAATCTTTAATGTTGGTACTGAAATATTAAAGCCTAAGATATCGTTAAAACCCTTCAAAGCAATTTAAAAATATGCTCTTGAATTCGAAAAACTTACAATATCTAACATAAAAATATTATGCGCTTTACAAAGTAATATATAAGCACTTTATACCTTTCCAATACTCTAGTAGTCTTTAATAAATTCCTATTAACACTGTATTCTTATTTATTTAATATCCTCTTCAAACTTTATCATTGTGAAGTTAATACTCGCATCGTAAACAACGATATCTAATGAGCCTAAATACTTATCAATTCATATTATCTTGAACATTTACTACATATTGTTTGTCGACAAGAATTCCAACAATTTATCTCCGGGAAAAGGAATTACAGAGACTGCCACGTACAAGATAAACTCATTATTCAAGTAAAATACGTTGACGGAAATTTTGTAACTTAAATCTTTATCGTTTTGAAATATAAACTTGAATTCTTGGAGGCTTTAGTCAAATGTTTGGAAATAATAGAAACTTTTATTAATAGTCTTTGTATTGGTAGGATTTTAGACGTTGCAATGTTATCGATTCGATTGGTCGAAATAATAGTAGTATTTCGTGGTTAGATGATAGATGTATTGTTCTAGGTTTAGCAGACCGCTAGCCGGTTTGCGCAGTAATGTATAGCTAATTGTTTGGACCGTACCCAGGTGTAAAATGAGCATATACTGTACTTGACTTATAGATAATACAATACGCCTATATAAAACTATATACTTAATTTACAGTTAGTATAGTCAACTTTACTATAATTAAAGTTGACCTACTGTATTACAGGTATCATTATTCCAACACTGGTAGCTTTTTAGTGTATACGTGTATGCTAGTGTAGTTCATCAAACTTTTTCGGTTACTGTCGAATTAATTTCTCGTTAATTAGTCAAACCCCTCTTAATTTCAGTTTACTGTTACATCAAATTATACAAATTGACACCTGTGTTTACCCCATTTTCCCTTAATTGCCCTATAGCTCCAAGATCCTAATATATCAACTCCTATAAAAGTTTTTCCGTCACAGGCATATATAAATCATCACTTTAGCCATGTAAATTAAAAAAATCGCTATTGTTAGTCTCTAAGCAATCATCCAGTTTTTTAACACATCCTTAACCGCCGCTAGGTACTTGGGTCTTACCGGGAAGCTTATTAACGTAGCTCTTAATAAGTATAGTTAGTCTATTGTTATCCATAAAAATTTGAAGGGCTTCATTTAACGATGCCTTCTTCATGAAATTAGCAGGATTATCCTTGCCGTTAATTTACCGGAACACCTTCATCTCCTTCCATTGGTAGGCTTTGCAAAATGCCATTACATCGATTATCAAGCGTTTTTCGCTTGCGATTCCGAATTTCGAAAGGTATTCGAATAGGCTTCTCGAATCGGTATAAATTACCACCGGAATAAGAGAAATCTTTAGCTATCTGATGATAATGTTAAGGCTTTACTATAATTTTATACCTATATCAAAGCCTGTTATTTTACCGTAGATCTTAACAGCCAGAACGTGTTGTGTAATTCTATTATATGTAATGAAGGTTTAGTAGATTAGACTCCCATTAATATTAAATTAATCCTCCTGTTTTTCTTCATTAACGAGAGTTATTAAAAAGCCGATCTTTGAAAACAGGCCGGTATTATTTACGAAAAACCCGTCCATAAAGATTATTAACTTAGCCCTCGATAAGTCGATTAGGTCTATATTAATCCCTTGGTTCAGGTTCTGCATCTGTCACTTGAGCTTTTGATTTAGCCGGTTAAAGTCGTTATTTATTAGGTTCTATATTTTTCCCGCGATAAATAGGTCGTAGGAGGCTTCCAGATAGCATAAGGTGGTAATATAACTGTTAAGGAAACGTTATGTTAGGTATTGTTAATCCTTAGCCACGTTAGTCTTGTCGATTATGACTAATCTAATACCTTATCCCTTTTAGGGAAAGTTTAGGCCGGTATTAACATTAAGTATACTAATTAACGATTTACTAAAGTCAAGTTAACTACCTTTCGCCAACGTCGTAACTATATTATAATTTCAAAATTTGGAGTCTTTAATTACATATTGTTTCGGTATTACAAAGCTATTCGTTTTAGCGAAAGGAGTATCATTGGTTTGTAAACATATTAGGCCGAAATGTTTCCCTCCTAAATTACTAATAAATACGGCTAGTATGTTAAAGATTTTATACCTAGCCATGATTTAAAGTTCGATTGGTAGGTTAGGATTCAATAAAAACCTGTTTTAACCAATTCTTACAGCAACTTAATATATTGTATTACTATTCCAGAAAGGTAAATGATACATAATTTCTATGATAGATTTAACACGACGATCCGCTATGAATCGATTATTCAATATGTGTTCACTTGTATTATATTCCATTTATCAAGTTTAAATTTACCTTTAATTTTTACTAGTAAATATACTATGAAAACGACTACTAAATGTTAGCTAATTTTTTCAATCGTTAAATACTACGTCAGGATTTTGTCATTGCCTTTATTAGTGTATTCCTAAGAGATCAAACGTAACTTTTGATACGATTGCCCCGTAGTTTTCCCTTTAATCTCGTAAATGATCTTCAACCTTAAAATCGTGGCATTTGAGTTTTAAATGTTAAAATCAGCATTTGATACGAATTATATAACTTATCCTGTTAGTAAGCTATTAATTTATACCTTATTTCTTTTATTCAAAAGTTGACCGAAGGTCTTGATAATACCTTTTACTGGAAGCTTTAGTACCAACTTTCCATTATCCCCCTTTTTTTTTTATCCAAGTAACATTATAGATATAGTTTGGTATGAATTCGTTTTCTTTAATATTCCTCTTAATCGGGGGCCGTCTACGCCAGCAGCGTTTTGTCAACTTGTTTATAACGAATAAAGAATGTTTGTAATGGCTCGTTTACTAATCTTAAGGGTTTTTATCGCTGATACCCTTAACATTTGGATTGAACTGAATAAGATGAAACGTTACAAGGCCGTCAACAGCTTTGATAAATATTTTAAAATTCAAGGTATTTAAGGATTTATATTAACCCTTATATTTACCCAGCTTCCGCTACATAGGATCTTTACTTTATAACGGAAAAGTAAATAGGTAGATAATTATAAGGAATTTTTTGATATTAAAGGTATTATTAACTTGGCGGCGTGCAAATTTCCTTCACAGTTACTTGAATGCTTTATCGTAAGCTAAATATCGCATTTGGATACTTACTAATAACGGAAATTAACTCATCAGGCGTACGTACATTTTAAATGCCAATAGCATTGATATTACCACGTTTAGGCCTGCAATATCGTTTAGGCCCTTTACCGCTATATAAAGACATGCCTCAGAATCCGAGAAGCTTTCAATTTCTAGCGTAACAATATTATACACTCGGCAAAGTAATACATGTACCTTTTTAATATTTCCTATACTTTAATAAGTCTTTACAAACACCTATTTACACTTAATTCCTATTATTTTAACATCTTCCAAAAACTCCGAGGTAACAAAATTGATACAGGCGTTGTAGACGATTGTGTTAGGTAGGCCTAAGTACGTATTAATTTATAGAATCCTTGACGTTTCTTACGTATCTTTTACAGATGAAAAACTATAAAAATTAGCTTCGTAAAAAGAGGTTGCGAAATCAACGACGTAAAAAACAGGCTTATTATCTAAAAAAAAAACATGATAATAAAAAACTTATAGTTAAAGTTATTATCGTCTTTAATATCAACTTAAATCTTCGTGAGGCTTAAGTATATGTTTAACAGTGGTGGCACAACTTTTTACTAGCTTTTAGGGAAACGTATTCCACATTTTTATACCCTGCGAGCTTTTAGACTTTATATAGCTCATAAATAGTTGGGTAATTGAAATGAAAGCGTAATTAGGGTATCTTTAACTCCGTGAGGTTTAATATTATTACCTTTAAACCTTAAAAATAAAACCAAAGGTGCTCCTATCTAAAAGCGAGGGGAAACATTTAAACCTCTACCATTAACTCGTTCTCATGAAAGTTAATGTTAACTTAAAGGTCTTTATATACTTCAAGTAAAAAATAAAAGAGGTGTAAAAGGACTGAGGCCAGAGCTGTCACTCAACGTAGTTGAATTCTGTCTATAAACCTCGATGAAGAAGAAAGGACAAACCCCTATTAGGGAGCTACTGCGGAGCTGGGAAGATGGTGTAATCCGGTTACGTGACATGTGGGAGTGTGTTGGCATGTAGCTTCCGAGTTGCTTCAAAGCACTGTAAAAACGTAAACAACTACTAGGGTTGAATCCCTGGTAAATAATAATTAGGTATTAGCCTGTAATATGACCCATAGTTATACCCTTCAACCCCCTTAAAGATCCTATCAAAATTACAGTTAAGTTCGCTATAGAAAAAAGTTACATTAGGGATCGAATTCAGGACCCTTACTATGGAAATCAAGTGTTTTAACCACTAAACTACGAAATCGGTTAAGTTATAAAGGAAATAAATTAATTATTTAAAAGTGAACGGCTCGTTTTAAAAACCCCTCAAACTCACCTTCCTTTCCTATGCAGCGTGGTGCAATATGGGAAAGGTGTTACGGGGCGGCAAGTATAAAACGACCGCTCCGAATCAGATTAAATATTATAATATTGTGTGAAAGGTTTCAGGCTGAATGACTTTATATTAAGTAAAACGCGCTTTAATGCCTCCCCCCCTCCCCCCCCCTCATTAATAGACTTGTAAACCCATCCCTTTAAAAATTTAAAATCTTCTTCTTATAATGAACTATTGTTATTATAGTAAGGCTTAACGTTAGGTTCTAATTAAATAAGGTTTTATATTTGTTGTCGCTTTCTTTTCATTTCTTCGAAATAAATCTTATATTACTTATAAAAGTTAACAAAGCTATTCTAAATGTAAGTAGGCTCCGCTCAGAAACTGCTTAGTGTTTGCTAACAAATATATAATTTCTGGATTTACGGGATATAAACATATATGCTAATAGAATTCGCGAACAAACGTTTTTCGAATAAGGGTACTATATAGCGTAAAATCCTCGAAAGATTTTTTTAGGAGACGAAAGGTAAGTTAGGTCCGTATAACCGCGAAAAAATTGTTAACGAATGGCTAGATACCGGCGCCCGATATAAATTCTGCGTTATCAGTATCATAAGCCGTGGTTTTAATTATTCGTATACTTCTCTGAATTTTGACCCTAATATAAATGAGGCTGTAAAGGAATTATTGAACGCTTATTTAGCTTTCGACGTTAAAACCCGAGGTAAATCGAGGTGTTAGTAAGCTCTTTTCCAAATGATAACGAGCGGTAAAAAAAACATATACACGTAAGTTGTCGCCGAAAAGAATGTAATGAAAGTTTGGCGCGTTATGCAAAAAAAAAAAGTAAACACTCGAAGTAGGGCGGGATTTATACCGGCCATTCATATGCGTTCCGATAGGCTATGGACCGGATAACTTTTAAGTAAGGAACGTGTTTTTTGAGTAAATTTACGTATTAAGGAGGAGTATGGAAATTACATTAATGAATGAGTAACAAATACAGGAAAATATAACCAAAAGATTTGTCGAATTTTTTGAATATATTAACGGTTATTTTGATCGTATGAATGTGAAGTTCAGTAATTAAATCAGAAAAGGTAAAATATTTTTGGTAAAGACGTGGAAAATAATTTGAGGGTATCTTTCAATAATTTCTTATAACTCGATATTCGTTAATATTCCGTTTCGTTTTATTTTTGTTACTAATAAATTAATGGATGTTACGTTGTTCCGTAACCTAAAGTATAATTTTTCAAACCTGCTTATGGGCTAGGCGTAAAGACCCTTCGTTATATTCGGCTGATTAATAACGTATTTCCAAAACGTCGAATATTACAGTATAAAAAAAGTTTAAAAACGGCGTTTATGTTAGTTAGACGTAACCTACCCACTGAATTAATACTTGCCCTTTCGATAAAGTGTTAAACCAGGGGCGGCCAGCTTGAATTTTATCACGAACATGTAAAATAATTTTAAGGTGGTATTCCGGTTTTGTTTGGCTGTCATCGCTAATAACATCGATAGCTTGGGTATAAACGTCGCAGATTTATTAGTTTGAAAACCGGTTCCAAGCGATTCAAATAAGTTAATTTACGTAAGACCGGGGGTTTTTTCCTTAAGAAACATTGATTTTAACAACATGAAAATGGATTACACGCATTACACTATATTTATCGTGAAGTTATCTTAACATTTTGGAAAATTTATCCAGCTTATAATTTTTAAAATGAAGCTCAACGTTGTTGTCAACTCGAAAACGTTTCGATAGGGAACGCCACTTATTAGCGGCTTCCTTTATACTTTATGACATAACTGTTATTACAGCCTATACAAGCTTTACATCCTCTCGAATACGTTAGAATAAATCCTTAACCTTTACGCGCGGCTTAAAAACCGGGATGAGGAAATATTATAGTAATTATATAAAGTTAATATAATACTCATAGAGTATGAAAAATAATCCAATATTAATTATGATTATATCTTCATTATTTAACGCTAATTTGGAATCAAGTGATAAATGGCTCTAGTTAAATTTGGTATAAACTATAAAAAAACGTAAATAAATTAGGATCTTTTAATTAGTAAGTTCGGTTATACTGTTGGTTTCGAGGTAAAAGGTGATATTTAAGCATTGTTCCACCCTTATTAAGTAGTAAAGTCGTTTTTAAAATCCACCAGTTGAATTTTACCCTTTTTGTTGAATGATTGTACGAGGAAATCCGGAAAATAGGTAATAGTAATTTAAAAATCGTTTTACATAGGTTTCAACATTTATAATAGTTATAACCTTAAAGGTAACAAATTTATTTAAACGGTCAGTAATAAATATAAGATAATGTAGGTCTTCAGCACGTTTCTAGGGTAAGTTGATTATAAAGTCGATAAAGAGATTGTTTTAAAGTCAATCAAGAATCAGAACAAGTTTAAAAAATCCTTTCCGGAGATGTGTCTAGTAGGTCATATAACTATAAAAGGTAAAGTTTCAGTAAAAGTGGCAGATTATGCGGTATACGTCAGGTTGATAATACGTTTCACAAGATAACGATGGAAATGACGCGGCCCAGGTAGTGGAAAAAATACATTGTAGGTAACTTAAAATAACGTCGTAATAGTCGGTTTGTAAATAAATATTTAAATACAGTTATGGAACCGTAAAACCCTATCATCTTTTATTAAATATTTTCAAAATGAAAGTTTTAACGTTTGATCGTTATCTATACGAATATCCCTGGGGAAATATTGGTTGCCTATATGTATTATACAAATTAGTCGGGAGTAAGTGATATTGCGGATAATAATGGCGTTATGAAAACTTTAAAAATCAGTATTAGTAAAACATTAGCGACCTTTTAAAATCGATTTTCCGGTATTAGTTAACCGGATGATATGTGTATGCGAAAGTAACTTAAAAGGGGCGTATTCGGAACGTAATAAGTGGAATTTTTAACTTGAAAGGCATTGGTCGGAAAGGCTTTTCGAAATATTCTAAATTCGTCGTAACAACATATTAATTTGTATATAATTTTCCCCCGTATTATAAATCAAACGAAAACGAAAAAAAAAAGGCATGTTTAAATCGACAGACTTATTGTTCCAAGATCTTTCGTATAATTATAAAATATTTTTAATTATCATAATCTGTTAAAATCGTAAACGGGCGTATCGTATCCTGAAGCTCCGTGTTCCATTCTTTTAAGTAATTTATAGTCACGATTAGTTTTTTATTGTAAATTTTATGATTATATTTTACGGATGGTCAATAAGGAAAGTAATATGCTATTAGTCTTAGGTTACCACAGTTATTACATTAAAAAAGAAAGCCAACAAAAGCTCCACTAAATTATTCGGCTTTTAAAAAAGTGTTATGATAAGGGTTCTATTAAACGAGTACAGGTTCGAAAAAGAATTTAAGCTTAAGCGGTTCGAAAACGGTTTTTTTCTCGAGCCCTTAACGAAAGGGGGTATCTTTACAAATTAGTCGAAGTAACGGCTTAATAATCGTAAAATAAGTACTAATAAAATGCCGGTAAAAATTCAAGAATTTATTAAAACGTATACTTAAAATTAACGTGGAAACTATTTATTTCCCGATGATACGTAGTTTTTTTAGGTTTATCCGGATAGTGAAGTTAGTTTCAGTAACAAATTTTAAGTATTTTGGTTTTTAAATACCAAGTTCGTATTTAGATATATTGAAGTTAAGTATCGCGGCACTTAACGCATTAAACATTTATTTGACTTTAATGTTATAGTCGTCAAAGATATTTTTCAAAAAAACAAAAACATCATGGAGGGAAACGAAACAAAAAATATTGAGAACAAGGCGTAACTAATTATTAATATACCTCTAAAAGGGAGTTAACACGTTACAAAAGCCGAAAAAGGTAGTAAGCTATTCGAAAAGTCCGAAAAGTATATAAAACGCGGTTTTTCACACATTTCCTTCCTCAATACAAAGCTTGTAAGAAGCGGCATTAACATTCTATTTAGTAAATTACTTATGTTGGAATATCTTTGCAAATGTTTCCTTAATAAATGAGAGCGGGTAATGGTTTACCTTCGTAATAACGGTAAGCTGACGGTAGTCGATATAAAAACGTAAACCACCCCTGAGTTTGTTAACGAAGAAGCACGGGGGCACCAGTTAATAAGTTATTTATACGGATATAACCCTAATAGAGTAACTCGGGTATCGTCTTTCGTAATATAGGGAGTCTCTTACACGATATACAGTATAATTTTCCCTACAAAACCCTTTGAATGTAACCATCGTTATCGATATAAAGGACGATTTCGTAATTTATCCTGAAATGGTAACAGGGCAGTTTGTTGCCGAGAGCCTTATCGTATAGGGGAGCCAATTTTTCAAAAGCGTCGGTGAATTTATTGTTAACGGAAACGAGTGGTTTTGAGGCGATTATTGTGGTGATACTTTCGAAGGAAATAGCGACGAGCCACATAATAGCGGCTAAGTGCTTACGAGCATTTCTTTAAATAACATGTAATGTGGCGGGACTGGCCCATTGAGCCGTCTTTTACATAGGCGTAAATCCTCTTTACCAAACGCGATAACTACCTACTCATCTTAAAAGTAATATATATTCCCAAAAAGTGTAATTAACCTATTCATACACTATTAAAGCTTTCATTGAATTAACTTCATATTTTAAGTAAAAGATAATATAAGTTGATATTCAGTGAGGGTATTTATCAAGGTTAATATTCAAAAAGATTATAAAAGAAATAAATAGTAACGGAAAGACGGGTACGTAATATATAGCTTCGCTAAGTCTTCAGCGTGAAATAGGAATATGTAGTAACTTTAAAAGATTGGTAAGTTATTTACTGATGTCTTTATAATATTTATCCCCTACATTTACTCAAATGTAGATAAAGAAAATGTATTTCTAAAGTAAATATATTATAAACGGGGAACTGTTCAAAGGTTAGAACGAAGCTACTGGATTGAATTAAAGTTTCCTCAACTCCTGTATACGACTGAATATAAAAGTTACGCTTTTCCCTTGTAAAAGAAAATCTTCGGCCGGAGTAAGTTCAATTACTATAGTAACCTTGGCGGTCAAACTACTTAGGCGTTACTCCGTGTTTTCAAGGTTGATACGGATACAATAACTGTCTTCGCTGTACCGTAAATATAACTTAAGCTTTCTATAACAGAAAAGTTCCCAATAGTTAACTTAGGCGGCGCATCGCTTGAAAACGGCTCGAAAAACTCTTGCGCCAATTATAATAACGTCGCCCTAACTATTATAAAGGGGTACATCGTTACTATTATTTCAACCACATAAAACAATTTTAATAGTAACGTTAATACCGCCGTAAATAATGCGAAGGTTATAAAGTCGCCTGTCTATAAGTTTAACATAAGCAACCTACTTTTTATAGTCCGCGAGCATATCAAGGGAAAGTATCGTATTAGTTAGTGTATCATTAATAGTTTCCTTTAAGATAGCGATCTTAGCGGTGAATTCCTAGGCTATACCGTAAACCTCTGCAAAGAAGACCTTTTAAAAATTGAAAAGACGTAAAATCGCTTGTAAATTCCCTATACTATACTCTTAAGCCGAGCGATAACGGTTTTAACTGCGTTAATGTCGTAATAATAAACTCTAAGTATAATTATAAAGGTATTAGAGTCGTTAATACCTCTATCGCTGCCTGTTATAACCCAAGGACCAACTGCAGGTCATGGAATAGGCCAGCGGTCCGCTACGCTATTGGAAGCCTGATATCCAACATATCAAGCCAGGGATCTCTCTTATTTGAGGACCTAGGGTTAGGGTTGGGACCGCAAGAACCGAAGAGCGGTCCAGTCGATACTACATTGGACCGCATGAAGCGACCAGCGACTTCAGCGGTCCAGTACTGAAGATGGTATAAAGGTCATAGGATATAAGGACACGGTCATCACCACATAAATAGTATTTCCTTCATATCTCTTCATTTGTCAATCTAAGTATTCAGTCTACACATCTGAATAGCCTAACGGCTAGTGATTATTTTACAGCACGAACAAACATCTTCTTGATATTACACCTTTGTTACCTTTGCTACGTTACTGCTAACATAAACCCCCTGACACCATCTTTTTACTCACGGGTATTTAGTGTGATCATTACACCGCCGCGGTCGTAATAACCTTTTATAACGCTCTTTATAGAACCTTTCAATCATTCAAAAATAGCGTAAAAGTAATCATTTTTAGTACCAATTAACTTCCGATTTTGATTTAATTGACGTAATATCATAGCCTGTCATATTAGAAATTATAATTTAACGTCGGAAACCTTCACCAGCTGATTCAAGGGTTTAATTTTAAGTCGTTAACACCCGTTAAATAGAGCGTCGGTCTCGTAGTTAAAGTTAAAGGAATTTAAGTTTTAGTCATTTAGAAAGTTAATACGGACTCTAGTAGGAAGTAATATAGTAATTACTTTGTTTGTAATTTACCTATGGAAAATCTTTCAAAGGTGGTATTATTGCGAAATCGTAAACGTATAGGTAATTTGGAATTTTCTAATTATATTCGTTAACGTATTGAATAAGTCGGTATTCCGTTATTTCAAGTATAAAATTTATTTCTGAACGGCTTAGTCCCGTTGAACGAGTTTCATATGTAAGGCGGTAGTAAATCATTTATTTTTGACCGTAAAGTAATATGATTAAGCTCTTGAAGCGCTTGAAGATTACTTCTTAACGTATATATGATCAAATTACCCTGGGGCTTAAGAGTTGAAATTTAGAGCGTCGAAGAATAATAATATAACCTTGAGCTATAACCGTTAGCGAATAGCTAAAACACCGTCAGAAAAAGACTCGAGGTTTATATATAAATGAACGAAAGCCGAAACTATGTCTTAAAGTGGGTAGATTCTATTGATAAACTTCGATAAAGAAAAAAAGGAGAAACCCCTACTAGGAAGCTACTATGGAGTTGGAAAGATAGTGTAACTCGGTCATAGAACGTTTGGAAGCGTATTTCCATATATCTTCCGAGCTGCTCCAAAACACAGTAGAAACGTGAAAAACTACCAAAGTTGGATCCCTGGTGAATACTAACCAGGCACTAGCCTATAACAAGAGGTAGGGGATTTAGGAATATGAAATAAGTTTGTCTTTCAATAATTTAAATTACCTTTATCTATAGTAAAGCTAGTTATTCGCCTGATTTAAAGCTAACTTTAACTTTACTAACATCGTAACGATCAATCACAATAGCCGTAGTACTTTCCTTCTGTAATACCATGTATTACCAATAACCTTTTATTAAGTACCTTAATGCCCCTATATCTGGTATAATACCTTAAAATGTATAGTCAGCATAACTATTGCGAATGTTAACTGTATATAAATGATTAAAAGTTTATTTATTGCAAAGTTAAAGGATTTTATCCCTCAAACGGTATAAAAAGACGTAGTCGAATGATTACTAATCCGTATCCGAAGTTACAATTTTATACCACTTGATTAACTTAGAGGTATCGTTGTTATTAATTAGTTAGTCGCCCTTTAAGTTTACAGTTTTCTTGAAGTAATTCATTTCAAAAGTAATATGAAACTGGATGTAATATATTACCTTTTTATCATTACGCTCGACGAAATGGTAACGAGTTAACCAATAGTTAGACTAACTATAAATTCAATATTATTTACCACTATTACGACGATAGTTTTTATGGTTAACATTTCTTCTTAAATTTCAATCTTATTAACGACAATGAAGCTATTACTTATAGTATAAGTCTGTAAGTTCAGACGTTAAACGTTAAGAGCGCCTAGAACTATACTTAAGGTTAATGTAATTAACCACCGTAAGGTTTTCTTTATTCATGTTAAGAAAATTGCCAACTTAGGGGAACATACCAAACGAATTTGGTATACGTGTTATTACTGTTACAAACAAGAAGCGTAACTGGCTAAAAAAGCCATTATAGGTGGTATCTAGATGTTATAAGACGTATTCAAACTTTTTAACGCTCGTTACAGCTACTTGTTCCTACTCGCGAAGTGTAGCTTTACTAGCGTAGGCTTTTCCTATTACCTGCTAGTACAATATGAACTTTTCAAGTATTTGGTTTAGCATATCCATTATTATTTCCTTCTCTTTTTCCTTCACCATTATCGTGGTCTATCTCGTAATGGCCTAATCCATCTAGTATTTGGCAAGGTGGAAAGTATATTAGAAGTGACTTTTTATAATATCGCAACTTCACGTAAGGTAATTACTCGGCTTAAAAATTTTAGATAGTAGCTTATGGCGTTCCTTATGCGATTTCGGAAAATAATAAGTAAAAACCAAAAGGAAAAACCTCCATCAACTTACTGATATTGAAAAAAGCATTATCTTCGTATTGAGGAGGTTGTAGGGCTTTCCGTCATACTTTTCTATTTCATTTCATATCTTAATGAAGTGCGTAAAAAGCTTGTAGTTAATGTTAACCATTTTAATAGTTTTAAAGGGCTGACACGATAGTTATCTCAATTTTCATTGGTGTTTCTTAACAATTTAAGTTTTAAAACCTCCGAAACACGGGGTTAAGGTTAATTGTCAGTCGTTCAATCCGAGGGGTAAAGTCCTGTGGTAAGACCTATAATAGACCCGCGTATGTAGGAAAACCTGCCGTGGAAAAGCTTGTAAGAGGCTGAACGATTTTAATTAAAGGGCTAGACAACAATAAGTACTTAAAAGTTTTAAGGTACTTAACAATCCTGCTTAATTAACTGATGGACAGCACCAAAATCAATTCCTTTAGCTGCATTAACGGCTGTTACTTCTCCTATCCTACCACCGCTAAAGGTATACTCCGTGTTATCACGTAAAGGTGTTAAATTGCCGAGAAATTTAATAGGTTCCTTATTGTTAACATGTAAAATGACTTAACTTAGCTAAACGTGAATGGAAGTTCCCTTATAGCGTATATAATGGCGTTAAATTTCTTTAATACCTTTTTCCTTAGAGCGTAGGTCTTCAGGTCGTTCCTCCTGTTAAGTCAATTCGAAAAAGATTTTTTTAATTTGATAAAGCTTTTCTTTAACTCGTTAGTCTCTCGTCGTTAAAATTCCTCCTTAAAATTTGACTTAATACTCTTTTGGATCTTCTTCCACATTTTAATAGTTCAATCTTCCAAAAACTCACGGTATTTTAGAAAGGTATCGTCGTTGCAGTCAAGTTTTTCGCCTCCATACTACTCGACGATAAAATAGCCAACGAAGTTAACCAGATATTACTTAATTAAGTTTTTATCGACATTTAGCCCCCAAAAATCTTTAACGTATTACTTTTTAAAAAAGGGATATAAGGTCTTTAATCCCTTTCTAAAGTTTTTGGATGGGTGCCATCTTAAGGTTAAAAATTGTATAAGACTTAGTAAACAAAGGATATGGTAATATGAGTCGTAGAAACCAAAAGATTCAACGTAAAGTCACGTAACTTGGCTTTTTCAACGCGACTTGGTAATTCTTGGTGTTTTTGGTCAACGCAACAATCTTGGCAATTAAATTAACGTGGGAGAAAAGAAAAAAAATAGAGTATGAGTAAAGGTTTAGTATAAAAGATAAAGGCGAAAATCGTTTGATATTGTAGGTAAATATTCAAAGTTGAAAGTTATAGGCCGTAGGACCTAATCGTTTTTACAATGTTAATACCCGCAATAGTACTAACATAACTTTTTACCAATTACCTAACTTTAAAACATCTAACAGTTCATCTTGACGTCTTTCAATAAATCCGTAAAGATTTCTTGGTATTTTCAATAACGATACCGTTGCTAACTATAAACTTCTATAAATACTAGCGCAACCCAAAAGTCATCTTTACGTACTTCCGTAAAAACTGATACAGTAGTAAATCCCCTTCGCAAAAATCTTTCCTGTACTATAACGATAATCTAAAACGTAATAACCGAAAAGTAGCCTTTTCTTCTATTTAACCAATCTGTACTTAATGCAATAAATACTAATCAGTATTAATATTGCTTTAAACATTACAAAGTTATCGATTCGATTAGTCGAAGTAATAGTAATATTACGTGGTCAGATGATGGATGTATTATTCTAGGTTTGTGAGACCGCTGGCCGGTCTGCGCAGTAATTTGTATGACAAATTGCTTGGTCAGTGTTCTAGTGTAAAGTGGGCGCATACTCTACTGGACTTACAGCCAAAACAATAGGCTCACACAAAACAGTACACTCTACTTGTAATTAGTATAGTCAACTTGACTATAATTAAAGTTGATCTTCTGCCTTTCAAGTATTACTATTCCAACACTTTGAAATAAAGTATTGCTTGAAATAGCAGTTAAATGCAGTACAGTTAAGTCAACTATACTTACAGTTAGTTGATTGTACTTACTGTATATTGAGTACAGTTTGTGAGATTGACTTTAAGTACAGTGCAGTAGGTGCTCACTTCAAAGTGGGTCACAGGCCAAAATATTTGGTCATACAAATTCGCGTGCGGACTACCTAGTGTTCTGCCAAACATAGAACTTACAACCTATCAATCATTAACTAATTTCAATGTAGCTCTAGTTACTTCGACTAAAGTGATTCAAATCAACTTCGTTGTAATGATAAAGACCTACCAACACTGATTAGTGCTTATTATATTAAGCATAGATAAGCTAGGTAGAAGGTGAGGCTAATTTCCGGTTACTCTTTATGCAATTGCAGGGTTGAGGGAAGATTTTTGCGAAGGGCCCGCTTCTGCTACGTATTCTATTTACAGGTAGTAAAAAGAAAGACTTTTTAAGTGTGTATGCTGTTTACAGGTACTTAAAAAGTGGCAACGGTATTTCTATGACCGAAAACACCAATAAATTTTTACTAAACTAGTCTTAAAGAAAAAGCGGTGAGATTAACCACCTAAAAGTCCCAAAGATCGTCAAGTCGGCAAGCGGCTACGTTAGTACTACTACAGCTACTTCTATGACGGATACTAGTATTATAAATCGTAGAAAGATTAAGTTTCACAACTCTTAAATTACAAATAATGACTTCCTCTTTACACTACTCTTTCTTCTCTTACATTACTTTTTTCCCCTCCGTATATCCTAAGATCGCTTTTTTAAGCTAAAAATACCAAGAATTGTTAAGTTTCGTCGAGAAAGCCATATCGCGAGACTTTATGTTTAATCGCCAAGTCCCTACGCTCCCAGATCGCCAAGTTCAACACAAAGTCCTATATTAGGCAAAACGTTGAGATGGCTACCGAAAATGTTAAGATTAACATCGTCCAAAACCACGTTATAAAGAAAAAAAATGAAAGCCTCGGGCTTACATTCGTTAAGCACTTCGACAACGATTTCTGGTTTATGGATATTGATAAGGACTTTATCCCCGAACACTTGACTAATTACATTAGGTGTTTCCTTTTTCATATCGAATACGATGACCAGGTCTTTAGCATAGAGGCTCTCCCCGAACACTTGACTAATTACATGAGGCGTTTTCTTTTTGACATCAAATACGACCACCAGGTCTTTAGCATAGAGGCTTACAGTAACTACGTTGATTTTTTCAGGAATTGGAGCCTGGCTATATAGAAAAGGATGAAGAAATTAATTAAGTTTAAACTCAGTGATAAACTACATAAAAGAGGTATCGTACTACCATCGAAAATTAATAAGAAACAAGAGAGCTTTACTGAGGTATTGTACGAATGCATTATTAATGAACACATTTAATGGGTAGAAAAATATGAAGATAAAAAGATTGATAGCGATAGTATTTTTAACGACATCGAATGCGTTTTCAAAGTCACGTTTAAACTTATATAAATTCCTTGGATATTTTTACTTAGAATAAACGGTTTAGTACTACTGATCGAAAATGATTCATTAACCTACATGCCATAAGCCTTTAAGTCTATTAGTTCATCAAACAGGAACCTAGATTTTCCCCTCAATACCAAAGGGAGTGTTACCAAGTATGCGGAAACCTTTAAGCCTATTTTCCTCAAGCTATTGAATACGTCGACTTTTAACGACCAAATTAAGAAAATAACGGTTTAAGTATTACCACCGGTTTTTTTTTTTAAACTCGTCTAAAGGTATTATCCTACCTATAAACACTACCACTTTTCCCTACACTGGTTGCAGGATTTAAAGGGTTTTTACGACTAGTATATTACCCTTTCCCCTCGAGAAGTTCCTATACTATATACGGATTGTACGATAATGACCACATTTATCAAGATTTCGCAAAGAAAGGAAAAGTATGCAAGTAAGCTGTATAACCTTCTCGACATCAAGTTATTTCCTTTTTTCAACATTTTCCGCTTAAAAAAGGTGAAATTGTGAGGTTTTTACTCGTTGTTTCTCAATATCCATAACGGCTAAATCGAAGAGTATTACCTTTAGTATTTAACGAATTACTTCTTTTTTTGAAAACTTTACGACGTTTTCGAGAGTTCCTTTAAATACGATATCAATTTCGCTTAATATTATACAAACTGGAATATAATTCAGTGATTTTACTTATTGAAGTATAAAAAAGACATAAAGTAAAATGTATTATTTGAATTAGATGTCTGATAGGCTGTTGGTTTTTCAATAAGTAATTGGCAACGTGGGAGCTAGCAAAATAATATTATGCTAATAGATTAGGCAAGTTTTCACTTGTTATAAAAAGTTCGAATACGTCTTTTAATGCTTTGAATCCACTTGTAAATGGTTTTTGAGCTAGTTGCGTTACTCGTTTAAGACCGTAATAACTCGAGTCCACAATTTGATTAGTATATACCCTTAAGCATTAAAGTTCAGCGATGATGAAAAGAACACTTTTTTCACGTATGAAATTGATCGTAAATACGGAAAACCCGGCTAAAACGATAAACGAAAGGCCTGGACCTAGGGACGTACCCAAATATATACGGAGGAAGGTATTCCCGTTTTTCAAGATTTTTTAGTCAATAACGTAAGTTTACTCCAAATAATAAGAGACATTGGATTTGTGGCACGTCAGGTGGTTGGTTAACTCGTTATTTTTCGGAAAAGAGTTACAAATAACAAGCGTTATATCATTGCCAGTACACTATCACCTTCGAAAAATATGACTTTGACTATATCGCAGACTTTGAATGGGAGTAGGTTAAAGAAAACGAAAATAAGCCCAAAGTTATTAGCTGGTCCGAAAATACTAGTACCGGTCCAGAAAAAACGAAGTAACTAGACGACTATACTTTATTGTACCGTTTAATGGACAAAGACCCCTATAGCCATTATAACGACGAAGATACTGGCCTTACGTACCTGTTTACTATTCGATATCTTTACGAAAAGCAGATCTTATAAGGTATTATGCCAGAAATGAGGGCAGTATGGTGTTAGATATGAGGTTATTCATAATACGTCGCGTTACAAAAAGATACTAATCCTGTTAAGGAACTTAACTATATGAATACAGGTAAAGTTCAAATTATCTTTAGCTTTAGAAAAGAGTTTTTTTTACTGGCATAAACAATTATTACTACCTTTACCAACCCTATTATTTTACCTTCTTTGTAATCACTTACCCTTTTTCTTATTTAACTTAAAATATGAAAAATTCCAGTGTTCACTTTAATCTTTTAATTAATAAATTGGTTTAGGTTGAAGCTGACAAAAGGTTTTTACTTAACCCTAAATAAGGGCACCTCTAATTCTACCTTTGAAAGCCAAATACAGTAATATTAAACTTAACAGAGTTGAAACTTTTTCAATTATATTGTCGGTTTAATTAACCAACAATGAACAGGTTTCATAAGGTTTTAAAAGCGGCTGGTTAAAAAAATGTGGAATTATTAGCGTTGGAGGAAATTCAATAACTTTGAAATTATTATGATTCATATTCTTAAACCCTACTAAAGTTCGAATTTACTTTAAAAATTAATGTTTTAATTTTCAAGTTTTCGTAAACGTGTTTTACCTAAATGGTAACTTAGTTCTTTACGTTATTCATTATGATAGCTTTTTATGACGTTGAGTTCCTTAAAACTATTACGGTAAAAGAATCAAAAAGAATGCTACGTATTTTATATGTTAACACGTATCTAGGGCCGTTAACCTTACTCATCTATAACGTCGGTACTACCTTTATTATGATAAAATGTCAAATAAATATTAAATTAAAAAGTATTAAATGTAAATAGATCTTTATTGAAGCTTATAAATGTACTTATAAGATCGAAAAAAACTTACACTTTTTTTATAAAAGGCTTACCATATTTTCATTCAAAAAATCGAAAGTTGGACCAGTGAGATAGTACGGCTTCAAATAACAATAAAAAAATTTCAATGATACTATGAGCCTTAACAGATATATAACAACTTATTTGGTATTCGAGGTCTAATTACATATAATAACTGAATTACCACTATCTTCATACACCTAAAAATGTATTGTAACATATAACAAAACTCTAAAGAAATTGAAAAAGAAATCGGCATGCCGTTAGATTGACGATACCCTTAATACAAGAAACTGACTATCTATAATTAATGTGTTATCATTACCCCTTTAAAGTAAAGCTCCTATGTAACAACAACTAGGAAAATAGAACAAAAATTATAAAATAGTAAATATCGCTAAACTAAACCTAATAATTAAAACCGTTAATGGCCTCGTTGGTTTCCGGATAATATGGGTTAAAACATATTAAAACCCTTAAATTTAATCAAAATTTCTATATCAATAACCCCTGAACCGAGTGGATTAGCTAATGTAATTTTCCCAAACTGATCGATAATAAGTTAATGGAACGTTGACGACGTGAAAAATCACTTAAGAAGAGGTTGTATACTCCTCATGTGGACAACGAAGGTTATAAGTTTGGAGAGGCATATATCACGGCGTGAATATCTTAAAAGCAGAGGTGAAACAGAAGACTTGCATTGAAGTTTTATGTTAAAGGTGTTATTAACATACCGAGTAAACCTTTTAAGGAAAATAAACGGATAGAAATGAATAGCCTTTTAACATGAATATTATTCAACTCGTCCCTTTCACGTAATTTAAAAGCTAAGTCGTTTTTTTCAATGAAAGAGAGTTTACGTGATTGAGGGTAAAGCTATGGACCGGTAGTACAAAAAATTACGATTAATAGTTTAAAGATACAGTAATTAAGGCAAGGATTAGAATTTTACTTCATCAACTATAATCTAAAAGATTAGCTAAAGTTCAATCGGCGAAATTGCTGCTAGTTTAACTAATGATGTAAGAGGTGAGTCTACACTTAATATGCGATATATAACGTAAACTTATATTCAATTGACTACCGATCTTTAACGAATTATACCTTTGGAATTGTTGAAAGAATTAAGGGATATTTTTCCAGCCGATACAATAATACGTTATATCAAACTTTTGTATGAATTAGCCGTAATACACGTTTATTGGTTCTTAACATACTAGGCGTATTGTGAAAATAATTTGGGAATAATTATATTAACGTTTAACATATACATGTCAATTACGTAAAGTGAAAACTTTAGTATTATACGTGTATAAAACAATTATATCCCTTTTTTCGCAAACACTAAGTTTATAAAGGCGGAAAGGATATTATCAAAAATAAGGTTTTTGAAAGTATAATCCGATCGAAACATTAGTTAAAGATATACATTTCAATTTTAATGCATCGTTAATATCCATCAATCGTATTGAGGTTGAAAACGGCAAATATATTAGCCTCCTTTGAAAAAGACAAGTTAAGAGTTTGATAATTATCGATAAAAACAACGAGGTAAAATTATAGTGATACTGGAAATAAAGGGCCCGTATGATTATACTACTACGTTGTGCCAACCGGAGGTATTTTATGATCTATTTATGGCGATATAGGTATAGGATCTATAAAAAGAAATCCCTAACAGGTTAAATGAAAGGATTCAGTGGTAACAAAAGAATTCTAAAAAAGTTATTAATATGCTTTCTGGAAATTTGACAACGGCGAAATTAATAATTCTTACAGATGGCTCCTTTATTAATAATATTAACCTTACATCGTAAATCGGGTTTTATATAATACTCGTGAATGAGAAGAGGTGTCAATGTCAATTTACGATTACCAGAAACCTTGTATACTAGATATTCGTTTAATGTAAACTTATAATACGAAATGAATTAATATCGAAGGTATACAGCATAATAATAGGTTTCAATATCGGTATAGTAATTGACAGTACATCAAGGATTATTACCAAATATCTGTGATTGTTTTTGATATTCATAGTAGTGTATATAGACTTTCATATTTTATATAAATGTCTATTAAAATTAGGTTTAATGATAAATGTAATGGTTTTAAAAAGTTGTATAAAACCCAGGAAATCAATGAATTCCGGTGGATTAACGGTAAAGATAACTCCGTTAACGTTATAACCCAGGCTACGCCTAATGGCGCTTTGAAATGGTTTGTGCATAGTAATGCGCCTACTGTACGAATCGAGGTCTACGTGGACCGCTCGATACGTAACATGGAGGAATAGGGATGCCCTGGCAAACTCGAAGTCTGCCAGGATAATACCAGCAATAGCAATGGTGGCAGTGATAGTAGGTAAAACTATTGGCAAAAAGTACGCATGTGGTGGAATACGTGATACGTATAAGTTTGTGGCGAAAGACCTGTGCACAGGAGTTGAGGAACGGAGGACTCGGAGATGTGGAAATAAAGGGCCGTAATTGATGCCAATTTCAGTGCAAATTGAGTGGAATTAATAGGGGTTTGACTTACGGATTGAGGAGGGGTTTCAGAGGTTGCCACCAATTGGTGGCCAGCCATGCTGGCGTGCAGGCATAAAACAAAAATCCGCCAGTATTTGAATAGCAGTTGCAGTACAGTCAAGTCAAATATACTGAAAGTTAGTTGATTGTACTTACTGCAAATTGACTACAGTTTGTGGGATTGACTGTAAGTGTAGTGTAGTAGGTGCCCACTTTAAAATGGGACACAAACCAAAGCATTTGACCATACAATTTAGCGTGCAAACCGCCTAACGGTCTGCCGAACTTAGAAATTATAATTCATTAATCATCAATCAATTTTAATGCAGCACCAGTTACTTCGACCACAGTAATTAGAATCAACTACGTTGCAACAACAAATGCCTACCAATAGTATTCCATATTTTCGTGCCTTACGGATTTGAGGACTTTATATAACCTATCAATGGTTTAGTAATTGAAACGTCTGTGCAATTTACCTATTTCTGACTTTATCAGATTCAGCACTGTTATCTTTGGGCTATGAAAATGAAACCAAATATGCTTTCATTTAAAGGAAAAAGGAAACATCCGGCCGTTTTTGAACCAGTTCGTCAACATTGATACTAATGATCTTCATGTTATACAAACAAAGAAAATTAGTGGTAGGGAACTTGAAAATGTGGAACATAATCGGCTTAATAACAGTTTAAATAGTCGTCGATCCCAATAAAAATAATCATTCGCCAGGGCCGAATCTAACTTTGACTTTAACAAAATCGTTATGATTAATTTCCATAGCAATAGTGCTTTCCCTTTGTAATGCCAAATACTACAAATAGACTCCTGTTTAATACCTTACTGCCTCTGTATCTAGCTTTAAAACGTGTGGTTCGCATAGCGATCGCAAATATTAAAAGTGTATAAAGGGTTAGTTATTTGAGTTTCAGGGAAAATGTAACGGTCTTCGCTACTTAAATAGTATAAGAAAGCGCAGTAGGCTAGTTATTAAGCCTCGTTAAAATGTTGTCTTTATGCCACGTAACTTACTTGGAGATTTTATTATCATTAATAGCCTCTTTACCCTCGTATTTCACAATGTGATCGAAATAATTTTACCTGAAATTAATTAGATACTAGGTTCAATACATTATCTATCATTTATAGCGTTTCGTTAGAGGATATTGAGTTGACTTGGAACCAGAATTCCCACCAATTTAATACCCTTTATTACTATTACGATAATAATTATTATGGTTAGCAGGTTCATTTAAGTTTTCCACTCGTTATTAATGTTAATATAGCTGTAACTTTCAGTTTGAAAACCTCGAACCTCATTTTGAACGTTAGGGGTTTCGGTAATTACGATTAATGTTATATGCTATCACACGATCTTCTTCATTCCAAGTACGAAAGCTATCAACTTGGGAATAAATACCGATCTAATTTAGCATACGGGCTATTATAATCGTAATCAAGGACATTAATTAGCTAAAAAAGCCTTTACAGGTGGCATCTAAGCGCTATATAGCGTATTCAAACTCGTTAACGCCCGTAACTATTCCTCGTAACTGCTAGCAAAATGTAGCTTCGTTAACATAGGCTTTTCCTATTATTTATGAGCTTAATATTAACTTTCGTAAGGTCTTTATGTTAATATATGAAGAAGACAGAATAGTATTTAAGTAATAAAGTAAGATAAGTAATTCTAGAAGTAGAAGAGGCATTCAGAGAGTGAACGCCTCATGTGAGAGCTTATAAGCTCCCACCTGAAGCTTTGCATTCTACTATGCACTCTGCCAACGACTCTCCTAGGACGTGACACACTATTATGCACTTTGCAAGGGTGCTTCCTAAAGCGTGACAAGATATCATACACTCAGAAAACGTAGTCCCCTATGCTTGCTAACTATGGTGATATCTGATAATATCTACAGTTAACTTATCCAACATTTAATTTAGGATATTTATCGGAGTTCCCTTTTTTTTTTCTTAACTATCATTATCATTCACCTCTTTGTAGCTCAATTTGCATGATCTTACTTAAGGTGGACGTCGAATTCAAAATAGCGTTTTATGCCATCGTAAATCTTCCAAAATGTTTGGAATCTCGTCACAAAAGTCAGGTAATAGTACCTGGCTTATCTTGTAAGGATTATAGAGAAAAATAGGTAAAAACTAGAGAAGATAGCTTACATATACTTACGAATATTTAGAAATGGTATTATTTTTATATGAAACAAGTTATAAAGGTTCCTGTTATACGTCTCTACTTCGTTCCAAAGCTTCGAGAAATCTGTAAAAAGTTTGTAATTAATCTTAACCATCTTAATAAGTTTTAGGGAAGAATTTCGATAATTGAATCAATTATTGATAATTTTTCCTGCAGTCAACTTAAACCCTGAATCCTTAAAGTTGCAATAGTCGAGATAGTTGCTAATGACTTGACCTAAAAAGTAAAATCCTATATCAAGCCCTTTGGTGGTTTTGTGTGTGTAGATATTCCTGTCATGATAAGCTTCATTGTATGGTATTTGAAGGGTTTGGAGGAAAATCCAAGGAATTTGTGTATTTTGACGATTTTGAGGGAAGTTTTGAAAGGGAAATGAGACTCAACGATCTAGTTTAATTAATTAAGAGATAAATCCAACGTCGATTCCCTTTTCCGCATGCGAAGTTGCTATGTCACATGGTTTCCTATTGTTAAAAGCGTACTCCACGTTGACAAAAAGGGGTGCTAAGCTTTCGAATAAATAAACTGGTTTATTGGTAACGGCGTGTAAAAACTTGGGTTCAACGGAGAGGTTCAAGGTTTAAATCAACATGTAATTAATTGTGGGTCCCTTGAAAAATATATTAGTACGTTAAAGATTATTAACGTCTTTGACTTAACCATGTAGGTTTTGAGGATTAATATTTTAAAGATATTCTTTAAGTTATTCCAGTTCGAAAAGAGTTTGTTTTATTTTGATTCAATTTTTGTCTGTCATATAAATTCCTTGACAAATGATCTTACTTTTTCGCTTATTTTTAACATCTTTTTAAATCGACCTTCATATGTCAATATTTCAATTACCAAGAAATATATGAAATATTTAGAAAACTTGTGAGTTACAGTCAAATTATTCGTCTCCATTTTGGTCTAAGATATAATAGCTAAGGAAGTTAATCAGATACTCCTTAGTTAAGTCGTCATTAAAATCTTTTCTCTAGAGAAGTTTTCATTGTAATTCTTATGTAAAAGGGGTTTGAGGGCCTTAATTGACTTTGTTTGTTTCTAGATAAATGCTGTCTTTACGTTTTACCTAGTAAATTCATATTAATTTAAGTAGTATAAGAAACTAGTAGTTTGGAACATGAAGATCTAGCGATCTAGCGTAAATATGCGTAATGTAACTTTATGGACAAAAAAACGATTTTTGGTATTTTCGCTAAAAGTAGCTATATTAACGATTAACAATCACTTTATCTAATAGGAAGACACAAAAAGTTGTATAAAAAGAAAAAGTTGGTGTATAAGGTAAAGTTTGGTATAGAAAGTAGAGTGAATGATTGTTTATTGTTATTGTTTTTGGTTGAAATCTATAATACGTGAGACTTAGTTATTTTTATAATAGTAGCACCTGCTGAAGTACTAATTTAGCTGTTTTTAAACTTGACGATCTTTGAGACTTTTGAAGGTCAATATTAACGTCTTAAAAAAAAAATCAGATAAAGATCTCTTAGTGCTTTTAAAGGCGATACCGTCGCCACTGCTAGACTGCTGTAAAGACTAATGCAGTCCGAAAGTCATTTTTAATTACTGAAGTAGAGACAGAGGCAGTGGTAAATGCTTTTTGCAAAGGTATTTCCTTTACCTTGCAATTGTAAAAAGTATAACTGGAAAGGAACCTATTCTTCTATCTAGCCAATCTATTCTTAACCTAAAAAGCACTGATTAGTGTTGCTAGATCTGGCCTGATAGGCCTTTAGACGTTGCAATGTTGTCTATTCGAATTGATCAAAGTAACAGTAGTAGTGCGTAGTCAAGTGGTGGATATATTGATCTAGGTTTGGCATACTTCTAGCCAGTCTATATAATAGTTCGAACTTCTAATTTCTTGGCCCATGCACTATTTTAAAGTAGGTACACACTGTACCTGATTTTACAATATATCCATAAAACAATACACTTACCTTTCAATCAATACAATCAACTTATTTGATAGTAAAGTTGACTGACTCCACTGTAAATACTATTGTTCCAATAATAAAAGTTATTTAGCAAGGCGTATAATATCATCACGTTAGAGATTATAAGATTTACAAATTATAAGGCACCTTTTAAAATGGCGGTGAAGAGCTTAAATAACAATATGAGCTCTAATGATCTCATATTAACATTATTAGTTTTTGGAGCATATTATTATTTAACGGGTGAATCTTCATCATTAGCATATATATAAAAAGGGTTTATGGATTACAGTATGTCTTTGAAGAAATTATAAATGAAATCTGTCAAGCGTTGGGTTAATAACGCCCTTAACATTAGAAATGGCTTTACAACAATCGACATACTAACTTCGCTGTTAAAAAGTGAAATTTTTGTATGACGAAAGTCAGGTAAATGTGATAGTTTATTTTAAATTTTAAGTATTATTGACCTCGACGTCACTGTCTGACTGTTAACAGGTTTTCGACGTTTCGTAAACCTCAGATTAAATCTCACATTAAGGAGACTAATAATAACAATAAATATTTTTAAAATAAGTAGATAAGATAATACAACCCCGCCCCCCCCCTCCTTTAGTAATCGATAAGTCGATATAATGATGGCAGCGTGGCGGACTATTAAAGAGGAGGAAAATCGAGGACGAGGAATATACGCCGGGATATATGTATACTACTACTTGAGTTAGTAGGAAAAAGAAGGATGATCAAGATTTAGTTATCAAGCTTCGCGTATAAGGAATCATCAAGACATCTAGCAAACCTTTTGAAGAGATTGATAGAGTTGAGATTGATGGACTGCTTATACGAAGAGTTATACAATTCGTGCCCAATCGCGACTTCAACCTTTACGACCCCAACGTCATGATCTTTAGGTCGAGGATTGTTCGTGAAGTCAAGGGCAAGATTACAAGCAAACCATACGAAAAGTCACGTCAGGGACGAGGCCAAAGCTGTTGTAAATTCGAACTTAATTGACTGTCACAGTTGAGTTGAGCGTACAATTTTATGTGTATTGAGGGATTGGGATACAAAAGTGGGTACAATACTTTTTGGCAGGAATACAAGTGGCAGAGTGTGACCCTACTATACAAATGACAGTAGAGTTAATACAGAGAAAAATTTGCATGAACGAAAGGTTTTATGACAAGACGCACTAGCACCACAAAACAAAAAGCTGTCAGTGGTGGAACTATGTTCATATGCGGTACAATTAAGTCAATTGTGGTGCAGCCAAGTTGACTGTAAATTAATAGACTATGGAGTGCTTAATTCAGAGTGGGGTATGAACCAAGCAATTAGCTATATAAATTATTGTGTAGACCGTGTAGTGGTCTGCTAAACCTAAAACAACATACCATCTAACTACAAAATATTACTGTTATTTCGAATATAATTCGAATCTACAATATCATAACATCTAAATATCCATCAACAATAATACTTTTTCATTATTTTGATAAATGATGAACCTGTATTCAACTTGTTTTCAATTGGTTTTGAAGACTTAACTTATTTGTAACAACAGTAATATAATATTTATTAAACCTAAAAAACTAGGATTAAAAGGCTTACCTTGCTCTTTTGTTGATAAAACCTTTGTTAGGATTATCATAAACTATGTATTTAACATGAACATTACTAGAATAGATTTTAAAAAGGACGGATGTTTTCTATTAGTAGCAAAAAGTTGAGAAAACCAGGTTTTATAAAGTCGAATACGTTGATGTTAAGGTAAGAACTGGTTTTCAATAGTACAAACCAGGATGGAATCGGCCGTTATAAGGGATTCGGCTGTAGCCTAAATTTGGGCCTACTTTAGCTACGGTATACATTATATAGTCTAAATAGTTTTGATGTTAGTAGATTATGGAAAAGCTTCACTAATAACCTATTAAGAGGTAAGTGGAGGCGAAAGCGATAAAGCCTTATAGAATTTTGAAAAGCGTTGAAAAAGGATAACCAAAGTTGGCCGCTCAAAGTTCAAAGGTTTGGCTAAAACTTTATTATTTCAAAACATCCCTTTTTAATGAATATTCAACGTCCCATAACATAATAAAATTATGTGTATTACGATATAGTAAAGTGATAACGTTTATGGTAACAACTAATACATTATAATCCTTGGTTTTAAGGTCCATTTATCCAACTTCGAGGTGTTAATTTTCTACTCCGTATGTAATTATAGGTACGATTGTAAATGTAAAGAACAAATTAATTATAGAAAAAGGGGGCCCTCATTGTATATGAGAAAGCCCTTTACAATGCCGTGCAAATTCTCAGGCTTAGAATATTCATTATGCGATATAAATACGTTTGGATGTAACTCGGTTAAATTGAAACGTGAATTAACGAAAGCTGGCGACCATTGAATGTTTTCTTGGACCTCATAACGAGTTGTACAGCTTTATTTTTGATGGAAAAAAATGAACATCCGTGTTTATTGAAATTAAGTAAGATTTTGTTTTGTTTGTAATATAAAGTAATTCCGACTTTGTTGATACGAATATCAGTTTGTTTTTTTCTGTTTAATGGTCGGGATTTTATAGGTTTTTCTTTAAATTGACTAGGTTTAGGTTCAAAGACTCGGAAGGTTTTACGAAAAGTACGTTATATGTTGATAAGTCTTTAAATAATACATATTTTCAGATTCAAATTGTGGTTGAAGTAATAGTAGTATTATGTTGTTAAGTGATGGATAGTTATTTTAAAGTTTAGTAGATTTCAAGCCGGTTTGTATACTTCTTCGTATAGGTAATTGATTGTCTTATACATTATATTCAGTTGGGAACTTTATTGTAGTCAATTTTTAATAAGCGAATTATTTTTCCTGGATTGTATTTGAATGTTATTTAAATATTCATGAAATTATTTTTGTGTTAGTATTGGTATTCATGCGTTTTGTTGGCAAAGGTTTTGGTAACACGAGTATTTTACTGTATTTTCTCTAATACTGTTTGCATATAAATTTCACGCTTCACTACTCTTAGTCCCCTTAATATATAATGAAGTACTTTTTAACTCTAATTTTTAATACATAAAGTTACATTACTCACTGAACCATAATAGTTAATTAAATCCGAATTAACGATAGCTTTGTTCTTTTGGTAGTTTTTTTAGTTTGCGAGAGTACCTTTATCTTCCCTTTTGGTTCTAATTACGTAATTTGGCCCTATCAGGTGGAATTTAACGGAGCCCAAAACTTGTATGATTAGCATATTGCTTTCTATAAACTTTTTTTTTGTTTACATTTTTTTGTAACTTTCGTTATATAATTATCCGGGTTATTTTTGCCATCGATTTATCAAAATTATTTAATTTCTTCATTTTTCAGGCTTTGTAAAAAGTTATTACATCGATTATTGAACTTTTTTTCATTAATATTTCATATTTTATAATGGTTTTTGAGTAGGTATTTTTAATTAGCGTTAATCACGACCGAAATATGTAGAATTTCAAATTGCCTAGTGATTATATTTAACTTTTAATATTGATATACACATATAAAACTCTATTATTGTATTATAAACTATGAAAGTAAGTTCGCTTCGTGTAATATTTTTACACTTGATCCAGCTTTAATGGATTAAGTTTCCTGTCATAACGAATGGGTTATCTTGTAATTTATTCGCATTAACAATTTTTATGAGTCATTTGAGCAGTTCGGAAAGATTACTTATTTCAACATTCAACAGGTGAATAAGAAAAATGGTAATCCTTTCATTAAATTTATTTATATATCATTTCAATCGCTTATTTGATTGATTGTAATCCTAGATAGCCGGGTTATAAACTTTTATCGCAACTAAAAAATCTTACAATACCTCTTATTATTATATAGTCGAAATATAATTATCATAAACGCGTTATTTCAAATCCTTTTTGGATTACGCAACATTAGTCTTATTAATTTTGTCTCAATGAATACCTTGACTCTTTTCATTGATATTAAGGTATTGAATATCAATATTATAACACCACATATATGTATTAAAGATCCGATAAAGTTTAGATATTTATTCTTGGTTAAAGTCAAAATAAATTAGAACTTTGATAACTTAGAATCCCTAATCGTATATTGTTTCGATATTGCAAAGCAAGCAATTTCGACTATGATCTATTGTTAATTTATATATGTATCATAAAAGAAATTTATATCTGTTTATGTATTTGAAAAGAATAGGTCGTAAATTAAGGTATCTTTGCCTATTTTGGATTTGAAGTGCAATTAAGAAGTTGAAAACTAATAAATACCTATTTTAATTGTTTTTCATAGTGGCTCAACGTATTGAACAGCCGTTTTTTACAGGTTCTTGTTACGTAGTTGTGAATGTGACTTTAAGAAAATAATACTTTCTAAACTTGTTATTTACTACGTATAGGTTTCAGTAATATTACGGTTATTAAGGGTAAATTTCCCATTAATAATTACTTTATAACTCATTCTTAATACGATTATTAAGCGTTCATTAGTTTTTAAATCGAGGGGGATTACGTAAAGAATTAGGTTTTACCTTCATTTCTATATTTTTCAATGATATAACGTTATGTTTCATACGATTGATCCGTGTTTTTCCTATGAACTTATAAATCATCCTTGATTTGAAGATTATGATGTTAATATCTTGGAGATAAAATTTTCGTTTAAGTACGAATTATACAACTCCTCGGATAAATAGTCTGTTAATCTCAACTCTTTCGCTTTCTTTCAAAGGATTACCTAAGATTCTGATAATTCCTTGTATACAAAACTTAACATACAAGTTTTATTTATATTTTCCTTTAATATCAACCTTAATTGTTGTGTAAACGAGTTACAATCTGTATTTTTATCTCAATCCTTGATATTTTTACTTTTGAGGAGTTGGTCGCATTACCGTCACTGCGGCAGCGTTTCAATTACGAGTAGAAGAGGTTTTTATTGAATTCTTTGCTGGCTTTCAAAATCTTAATCGGCATTCCCTTGAACATAACATTTGACATAGGTTATACGGAATATCGCAAAACCGTTAGCAGTTTTATAATTATTTTGAATTATCCAATCTGATGATTTTTCATGGACCATTCCATTTACTTAAATCTTGTTACTAGACTTTACTTTACAATATCAAGGCTAATATGTTAATCATCATAAAATCTTTTTTGGTATTAAAAACTTTATTATCTTAACGTTCGACAGATTCTCTCTGTTGTTTATTCAAATATTTAACATACATGATAAACCTTTTTGGGTACTTTTTAATAAATAAGATTTATTCCAAAAACTATAGTTTATTTTAAATGTTAATATCGTTAGCGCCAGACGGTTAGAACCTGCGGTGTCATTTAAACTCTTCACTGGTAATCGAAATCATATCTTCTGGTATGTGCAACTTTTAGTCTTCAACATTTTGCTGTTATATTCTTCAAGAAATAACGCGCTTTCCTTTTCAACTTTGTCAATGATTCAATATATCTGAACAAATACCTATTTATATTAAATATCTATTCTTTCAATATTCAATGAGAAATTTTGTTGGAATAGTACTACATGCGGCGCAGTTGGTCAACTTTACTGTAAGTAAAGTTAACTATACTAAACTGCAAGTTAAGTGTATTGCTTTGTGGAGACTTACAGCATTAGGTGTAAATTGAGTGCAGTACGCCGCACTTCACTCTAGGGCAGGATCCAAGCAGTTGGCCATACAAATCACAGTTCAGACCACCTACCGGTCTTCCAAACCTAGAACAATATATACACCACCCGATCAATTCAATACTACTGTTATTTACACCATGATTCTAATTAAAAACGATGCAACAATCTAAAGCCCTACCAATATTGATTAGTGCTTATTGGGTTAAGCACAAATTTTCTAAGTATAAAAAGAAGCTAATTTTCAGTTGTTAAGATTCATGTTAACGTTAGAGTAGTAAAAATATTCTTAAGAAAGGCCTTTACTATTGTGTCAGTCTTTACAGCAATACATAAAGAAGACGTTTGGACAGCGCCAGTATTTATGGAAAACCAGATGTAGAGACGGTATCACTATTAAAAACACCAAGAAAGCTTTATTAACCCTTTTGAAAAACGTTGAGATTTACTGTTAAAAGTCTTAAAGTTTGGTAAGTAGGAAAATGGCTAAATTAATACTATTATGGGTGATACTACTGTAAGAAAAACGACCATGTCTCACGGCGAAAACAACAAACAACATTCGCCCTTTACTACTAACCTACACCCAAAAATCAACAAATTACTCGTCTTACGCGTCCTACTTAAGTAAGAACGTCAAGATAGCTACTAAAAGCGCCCACTGTAAAGCTATTACCAACCTTATCAGAAGAAAAAAATTAAGGCTTTTGGATACCTTTTTATAAAGTCTTATAACTATGAGCTTTGGGGACAAAATGTTAATGAAGACTCGACCGAAAAATACTTAACTAACTTTATCGACTACTATATCGTTGAAAATGGCAATATCGATGAATTTAACCTTGCCTTTCGAATTTTTCACGACTTCTTTAACGATTAAAACATTGATATATAAAAGAAATTTTATAAAGGGGTTGAGTTAAAGTTTAAATTTAAATTAGAAAAATTAAGGATCTACGTTTAAGTACAAGCTACTATAAAGTTGTCATAAGCTTTTTTCGATTTATTTTAGCTTAAAGTACACCTTTACAACCTACGGAATAAAGAAAAAGGGGTTGAAAAACCTTAACGCCCTTATACGCGATCTAAAGAACCTCACCTTCACCTTTAGCTAAGTCAAGCCTTTTTATGCGTTAGCGATTAGGAATATATCAACCTGCTCGGCAGCTTACTATCTTTACGTAATAGCACGGAGTACGCTATTAGCGGTAGAAAAGCACGTACAATAATGGATGTTAATGCGGCCAGAAGTATCAGCATCGGCGTTTTACACCCTTTTATTAAATAAGATCGTTAGGCTTTCCAAAATATTTAAGTACCTATCGCCTTTTAGCAATTTAATCAACAAGCCACTTAAAAACCTTTCCTATTCCAGTTTATCTATACGCGAGAGCCTAATATAGATTCTACTATAGGAATTTACCCCTTAGGCTAGGCGACTGGCAATTACTTTTAACACTGTGATTCGGAGGCCTTAAGGCCTAAACTGCCAATAAATACCAATTAAAAGTAGGATAATTATCGCGACCTACCCTTAAGATTTGTTAAGATGGTTAAAATTAATTATAAACTGCTTTTAACTTCGCCAAGATTTGGAACGGCGTAGAAAAGTATGAGGGAAAACCTTATAACCTTTTCGATACTAAGATAATGCTCTTTCTAAACATTTGCAAATGGATAGAGGTTCCTTTTTTAGGTTTTTATTTATTATTCCCCAGAATCCTAGAGGGTATATTAAAAAGTACTACCTGACTTTCCTTAATGGAGTTACCATGTTCCGCGAGATTTACGATAGAATAAAAAGCCACTTCGAGCAAGATATTAACATCACCCAATACTATTTAAACTAGGCCACTGCGCGATAAACTATAATAATGGCGAAGAACAAAAACAAGGAAACGTCAATAAATATCCTAAATTAAATATTTGACAAGTTAATATTATGCGAAAAAGTAATGGGGAAAGCCTACGTTAACGAAGCCACATTTCGCGAGTAGGTACGGGTAGTAGTTATAGGTATTAACGAGTTCGAATACGATTTATAAGGCATAAATACCACTTATGAAGGCTGTTTTTAGCTAGTTGCGTTCCTCGCTTGCCACTATAATAGCGCGTACTCCAAACTCGTTTGGTATGTACCCTTAAGTCGATAATTTTTTTAACGTTTATGAAAAAGACTTTGAGGTAGTCAATTACATCGACCGTAAGTATGGCTCTGGGCGTCCATAACATATAAGGTTTGGCTTACCGGTTACCAATTGGAGGCAATAGTTACGTTAATACCAATGAATTTAGGATTTAGGCAGACTTGTAGATCATAAGTACTATCGTTATGATAGTTGTAAAATATATTAAATTTGTAGAAAATCGGGCTATTAGTTCATTCGGAACTATTAGGCCAAACATAATAATAGTAAGAGAGTATATTATGCGTAATACCGCACTGACTTTAAACAGAGTTATTTGGATTAAATTGCAGACTGTGAGGGTAATAAGCTAATTGAAGGTAATAATATCTCTAAGCAAATTAAGTAATATAAAAATTAATGCTCCTAACGCGGCCTAATAACTAGCTGACCGCGCCTTTTTATACCGTTTAGGTGGTGAAAACCCTTACCTTTACATTAATTAAGCCCTTGAACCCTTATAAATTTTTAGCCTTCGCGATTGATATGCAGACCATATATTTTGAGGTATAATTCCAAAGATAAGGGCAATAAGGTACTTAATGAAATGCTATTCGTAATACGTATCATTGCGGAGGGAATACATTATAGCTACTGAAATTAGTCGTTGTGGTATTAGCAAAGTCAAAGTTGGCTTTAGATTAGGCGAATACTTATTGTTACTCAAAAATAACGATAGTTTAAACTATTATAGAAGAAATTACCTTTTATATTTTTTAGTCCCCTACCAATTTAATACTTTATTTAAAGGATATAAAGACCCTCGGCGTAAACGTAGAAGAATTTGTTAAAAAAAGCTAGAGTTTTTCCCTCGCCTTTAAGTGTGTGTACTTAGGGTTTTATCTTTAAGGCCAGAAAGTAGTAATATTAAACCTAACGAAGTCGTATATATGTTAACTATACCGGCGCTCTAATTATCCAGCCGTTAATAGACTTTATGGAATCCTAAAGTCCGTAGGGTACAAATACGTGAAATACTTGACCTTAAAATTTATTAAAAAGCTTCATTACCACTGTTAAATATATACCTAAATCCCCCCAAAATTTAAATTTACATTTCAAGACGAAAATGACTTTAAGTTCATGATTTTCGTCGATTTATTTTACTTGGATAATAAGCCTATCTTACATATCGTTGATTCCGAAACCTTTTTTCATGAGGCTAAGTTTATAAAGTTCCTTTCGGCAAAGGATACAAGGGAAACGTTAAAGATGATATGGATTAACGCGTACCTAAGCTTACCTAACGTCATCGTTTATGATACTAGTATTAATTTTACGGCGGCGGAGTTTTCAAAATTTGCTAAAAATAGGTATTTAGTATAAACAGTTACCTGTAAAAACCTATTAGAGTATTAGAAGAGTTAAAAGGGTATACGCTCGACTTCATGGAATGTATCATATTTTCACGTTAAAAATGAAAAGTTTTACAGATCTCGAGGCACGTGAACGAATAGCAGTAAAGGGCCTAAATGGTACTGTAGGCCTTAACAGATTATTATTATCGCTAGTAGTCTTGAAAACAAACCTATGTTTAACGAGTGAATATTCGCCCTCAACAAGTATTTAAAAACGTGTTACAGCTTACGGCAAAGCTTTGAGGGAGCTGCGAAAAGAATCGGCACGCCGCCAAAATGATAAGGCCCTTAATACTAGAAACGGCCTTATAATAATTGACGTAATTTCTTTGCCGTTATAAAGTGAAGTCTTCGTATGGTAGGAGTTGAGTAAATAGGGGGGCCCGTATAAGATATTAAGTATCCCGAACTTCGACGTAGTTGTTAAAACTATTAACGGTCCTATATTTTTCCAAACTACACAGGTTAAGCCGTATATTAGGGTTACCGACGATTAAGATCTTTAAGTTAAGCGATAGGGTCAATACAAACCTGCTTTACCTGTTATAAACAAGCCGATAAAACGTCGCCGGCGCAAACGACCCCCGAAATAAATGAACGTTAAAGAAGAGGAATACATATCGGGCCTTATTTCCAATACTTCTTGGAAAAGTAGGAAAGAAAAGGATAACAAAAACTTGGTATTAATGTTTCAAACGTAAGGGACTATTAAAACCATCGGTAAACAATGAAAAGAAAGCGATAACATCGAAATTACCGGTTTACTAACTCGAAGGGTTATATAATTCGTACCGAAAACCTATTTTAACCTTTAAAACCTAAACGTTACGATATTTAAATCAAGGATTATTTACGAGGTTATAGGAAAGACTATGGAACAACCATACGAAAAGTTACGTTCAATCGCTTAAGGATATAGCGATGAAGGAAAAACTTAGATCCTTACGTAATTGTTAACGATTTAAAAGATCAGCTAACGACGAGTGGTTGCTTTAGTAATAAGATTGTTAACTCAAATTAAAGGTAAATTAACGTTTAATAGTTGTAATATAACGTAAACCTACACGCAATTATCAACAGCTTTATAGCGGATTGTACTGTTAAAACTGCTATAGAAACTACATGTTCTCTACCCTTTAAACACGGTAATACGATGTATTAAACAACTATAAGCATTAGCTAAGGTAAGTGTCTTTTGGATTTTAACTTACTAGTTGTAATTTAAATTATGGCTACCGATAAAGCCTTTAATATACGACCCATACTTATTAGTAACATGTAAAAGGTACTTCGACTAAATGGGTATACTAATTAACGATACCCTTTTAATTAAACGGCTGACTTTATAGTATTGGAATAGCAGGTGATTAAAAACTCCATGTTTTAAAACTGTAAAACGGTAATGACGTTGAAGGAGAGCAGCCGACCTAACTTTAATAAATCGTAAATCCGTATATTTGGTGTTCATATCGGTCTTAACTTTCGCCAATAAGGCTAGAGTACTGTTTTAGCTATACTTAACAATACTGATCTCGACGAAAGCCTAACGGTACCTTAAATAATGTGTTTGTAACAGCTATATCGTTACTTTATGCTAACCAAATGAATCATACGACCTATTTATCGCGAACAAAGTATAATAACCAACGGATAAGAACTTTGAACAGTTGAATAAGAGGCTTTAGTAATAGATGTGGAACCTAGATCGCGGGAATATTATGGTCCTAATCGATCTGTCAAAGGCTAAGTTGATAATCTTTATAGAAAGGTTCTTTACAAATAACACCGTCTTGTTTTTAAAAATCTGCTCTTTTATAACCCTCGTAAATAAAGAAAAACTGAAAGATCAGTTTAATATTATCGGTAGCCTAATTTATTCAACTTCAGCTAAGTGTAAAAGAATTACACGAAGTGTACTGGCTTTAGAGATCTACGGAATAATAGCGGGCTTTAACGTAGGTATAATATTGTGAGAAACCTTGAATATTATTAATAAGGAACTAAAGATTCCTCTTCTCCTGATAGTAATTTGTACCGACTTTAAAAGTCTTTTCGAATACCTTTCGAAGTTCGGAACCATTAGCGAAAAACGTTTGATAATCGATGTGATAATACTCCATAAAGCCTACGAAGGGAGAAAGATTAAGGAATTCCATTAAATTGACGGTAAAGATAATACCGCAGATGCTATGACGAAAGTAACGCTAAACAAGGCTTTGGAAAGGTTTATAAACAGTAATAGATTGACTATATATATCAAGAATTACGTTAATAGGCCATCCGAAAAGCCCAGATTATGTGACGGCGGTCAGGAATGTGCTGGAAAACTGAAAGACTGGCAAGGAAACGAAGGAAAAGACCATGATGGCGATTTGTTTTATTGGTACGGTTAAAGTGAAGGCCTGCAAAGGCCTATAACGGAAGAACTTTCTGTGGAATTTAATAAACTCGGACCTTGGAGCGACGGAGAAATTGAAGTCAAATGGGGTTAATTTATATGAAATTGGGTTTAATTTAGCATAAAATTCAACTGGATTGGACAAGAGTCTAGCCAGTTGACTAGGAAAAAATTTAGTGATAACTAGAAAAGATTGGTTGACTATATTGGCGTACACGTACAAACTAAAAAGCCGCTAGTGTTGGAATAGTATTACATATCATGTAGTAGGTCAACTTTATTGTAAGTTAAGTTAACTATAATGAACTACAAGTTGAGTGTATTGCTTTATGTAGACTTACCGCATTGGGTGTAAGTTAAGTATAGTACGCTGCACTTCACTCTGAGCCACAGGCCAAGCAGTTGGCCATACAAATCACAATGCAAACCGGCTAGCGGTCTGCCAAACCTAGAACAATACACCCACCACCTGACCAATGCAATACTACTGTTACTTCGACCGCGATTCGAATAGACAACTTTGAAATGATCCAAAGCCCTATCAACAACTTGATAGTAATAATGTGAACGCCAAAGTCATAAGTAATAACGTTTGGTGATCTTAGATACATATCAGTTTATAACATCCTTGTTGGATCAGCAGTTAATTTCAGTGAAGTCAAGTTAAGTATAATGCCACTCAATTGATTGTACTATCAGCAAATTGACTTTGATATTGGTGGGATTGACTGTATTGATTGCAAGTTAAATACAGTAGGTGGCTACTTCAGACTTCAGCACGAGCCAAAAAATTAGCCATACAATTTAGTATGCCAAACGACTAGCGTTCTTCCAAACTTAAAAGTAACACATAACTACTTTCAATGCAATACACCAGTTACTTCGATAGAAATTTGAATCGACTAGGTTGTGACAATAAAAACTTATCAATATTAAACATTGCTTGTTAGGTTAAGTACAGAAAAGATAGGTAGAAAACGAAGTTACTTTCCGGTTGTTACGATTTATTTAGGCAAGGTAGAGGAAAGATTCTTGCGAAGTGCCACTATACGCTGTATAGTTGTTCTCAGAAGCAAGTAGAGAGAGTTTATAGAATATGTAGTTGTTTGCAGCAGTTGAAAAGTGGTAATGGTATCGTCAGTATCATAGAAAACACTAAGAAATTTTCATTGAAACGAGTCTAGGACGAAAATCATTCAAATTGGCCGTTAAAGGTCTTAAGATCATCAAGTTACCAAAGTAGGAAAACGACGAAGTTGTTACTAGTATTGCGAATTTCAAATATTAAAAGATAAAGTCTTACGACTCATCTTCGACCTTATATTAACTTGATTGGCATGAGTGTACGAACCACCTCGTTAAGGAAGGTAGAGGGCCTATAGTGTAAGCCCTAACAGTACCCACTCCCAAGAAAAAATTTCAGGTCCAGCCACTCTTAACACCATCACCACACATGTATCTTATTCCACTACAACAACTTTATTCGGCTTTATCACCCCTTGGATATTTTCCGGCGATCCCTTTTTGGATATGCATATCGTCGTCGGCCCGGCGCACCGCTATCACAACTATACATCCAGAGAATAGCCCTTACAACCGACGATTTCGTCCCTTGTTTCATACCAATATGTTCCTTTAGATTTAGACTTATACACTACAAGTTTTATTTCTCTTGCGTTTCAAGGTCTAAAAAAGACCATTATATTTAGCGCTCGCACTTGACAGCTCTATTTATCTATTTATCCATTTATTCATTTATTTATTTTTAAGCTATCACCAACTACATTGGGGCCTCGCCCGCTTAGTGGGGCTTTCAAATTTACTTTAAATACTTTCATTTGACTTTTTACAAAATACTTTTTACGGTACACCATCCACTTAATGGTGTACCCTATTTAACGATTATTTTTACACTTTTTAGGCTTACGGTCAGGAGCAAAAAGGTGGCTCGAGTTGTAATTTTTCCACCGAAGTTATAAAGTAAGTCCCTGACCGAGTTGTAAAGTATATCTTCCCCACCGCCATGGGCGTTTAACCGAGACATATGTGGTTTTTACGCTTTTCACTCTTTCAGAGCTGTCAAATATTCGATATAGGTAGGCGTTGAACGGGGACTGAAATGGCCGTGTAACACGGCCCGGCTAAAGCTGTAGTTTTTACGCCCGTATAACATTTCGGGTCTCTAATCTTTGGGGCACTTTAAGGCCTTAATTAAATGGCTAGTTGAGGGTTTGATTTCTGGTAAAGGTTTTTATCTGTGTTTTCGTTTTAAAAATGAAGGTTATACAAGGCGTTGTACTTTAATTTATAATTATATTTGGTTAAAACTCCTCTCGAAATCACCAAATGTTCCTGCCCTCTTTGATGTGGCACGTAGATAAACTTATGTAAATATAATCTGTATTTGGCATTAAGTTTAGTTTATAGCACGTAATAAAGACCAATACGGTTGATTAAAGAAACCAAATAGCATTTAGCATATACGTACAATACATTGCCCGAAAATTGAATACAGGTGTTCAAGATTAGCTTTTCAAACTAATAATTATTTAGTTAAGGACAGGCCTTTCGTAATAATTTATTCATTTAATAATACGGTATGACTTGGAAACATGAATTTTCGAATAGGATGGTTATTGTAGGGTAGGAACATTCACGTTGCGTGCTTTTCCGCCGGTATATGTATTTATTTTCACATTAGCGAGGGCTACACCATACTAGCTATATAGTGGGCACTGCCTAGTGATAGTAAAAGGATAAAATACCTTGCGACTCCTTCAACTGAAAAAAAAACCTACAAACCACCCTTTTATAAAAATATAGTCCCTTACATTACCTTAATTTTCTTCAAAATAACTAACGAAAATTCTAAGATTAACATCGTTACCGATTTTTTCAGAAAGGAAAAAATTAAAAGCCTCGGATTCACGTTCATTAGGCATTTTGATAACAACTCATAGCAAATAAAATTTAACGAAGACTTTATCTCTGAGTGCTTAACCAATTACATCCGTCACTTTATCTTCGATTTAAACCCCGACTGATTTGATAAAGAACCTGTAGCCTTCGATAAATTTTACAAATAATTTAACCAATGTAGTTTGGATCTGAGCAAGGCGATGAATAGGAAAGTTGAGATAATTGAAAACCTAAATTCTCTATTCAAGATGTTACTATCCTTTTTGGGAAAGAAAAAGAGTGTAATTTATTCAATATACTATATAAATATATATTAGATGAAAGTATTAAGTTGATATGTAAAGATAAAGACAAAGTTATCATTGAATATAGTATCTCTTATCGCTCTTACATACGTTTGTAGAAACATACTTAAGCCCAGATAAGCTTTTCAAACACTTTCCCCTAAGGACAAAAACGCGCTAACGTTCTTGGTAACGATGGGGAACCAATTGAACTAGACTTAGCAAGTTCTTAAATACACTAATCAATTAAGAAAAAACACTAACAATGACCTCTTCAACATCAATAAGACTATTACCAAGTCCACGACAATCCTCAAATTCCCCAAAACGTATAATTTTAATAATTTCACCAGCATTCACGTTAAAGAAAGAGCGGCTTTACACGCGAGCCTGTAATATGTACGACCACTAGCTTTTTCACCCTAAACTCTATCAAAGGTAATGAACCTGCCCACTAATACTAACACCAGCTCCAATATTATTAATCGAAAGATTCAAAGGATCTTTTCGATCTGTATAATACTATTGTCTATTGAAACGTTCCTATGGTGGATACGTATTATACAGTAATTACTACTTTCGTCAAAATCTGGAAAAGAAGGAAAAAGTATAATGGTAAACTACATATACTCATTGATGTTTAAATCACAACCGTTTTTAACATTTTACGTTAAATAAGAATCAAACCATCAGGTTTCCACCCATTATTTTCCAATATTCTTACCTATCAAACCGAGGATTACATGTTTTTTACTTCACAAATTTTTAATTATTTCGAGAAATCTATGATCACATTAAAAAGTACTTTGAGCGCGATATTAATGTTTCCTAGTATTTGACCAATTGGAATATTATTAAGTGCTCTTTTATATTGACATATAAAAAAGAGTTGGAAATTTAGTTGGATCTTCTTAATTAGTTGTTTCATAAGCTGAAACTATGTTAACAAGTAATGAGGAATGTAGTAGCTAGCTATACCATATTACGCCAGCAAGTTCATCAGGCTATCACGGGACATAAAGAGTTTTAATACGCCCTAAAATACCTAAATGCTACCTATGAATGCTGGTTTGGTTAATTGTGGTTTTAATTTGCGACTGTAATAGCACGTGTACCGAATTCGGCTAATATATACCCTTACACTCACTATTTTAGCAACGACAATGAATATTTCGCATACAATTATTACATCAATCGTCAATACGTCAGAAATAAGTAATGAAATTGAGAAAAACACCTTAAAATAGAAGCTTAATCGCCAACAGCTGTAAGGAAAAAAATATTCCTCTTTTTGAAAAGCTTCAAATTAATTACGCAAACTTCTCTAGAGCAGTAAACCAAATTTGGATTTATAACAAACAAGGTTTATAATTAATGAGCGAAACTATTGCTGAACGCGAATACAAGTAAGTAATATATTACGCTTAATACCCCTCTACTTCTAATTGGAAACATACAAAATGCAGTACAGATTTTTTAGGTATAAAGGTTCAAGATAAGGAAAATTAGTCTAAGGTTATCGAGTGGCACAAAGCTATTAACCCTGGCTTTAAAGTAACGTTATATTTGACTAACAACGTTTTTTTCTTCCGATTTATAAGTGAAGACCCTTATCAAAGTCATAACGATAATGATTTTGAATCTACGCACTTGTTTATCATCGACTATAGTTACAAGGAGTAAATAATCCAAAAAATTATGTTAAACGCTGGGATAATAGGGTACATAACTAGAGGCTATTGGTAGTAAGTTGTATTATGAAAGGATACTAATATTGTTACGAAACTTGACTATGTTGATACTAGTAGGTTTAAAGTTGCATTTAACTCTAGAATTTGTTTTTTTCACTGGAATCAAGATTATGATAATAATAGTTGAACATATTATCTTCTATATTTTTAAATTCCTTATCATCGTCCTCTCTGATTTTTAAAACTTAAGCAATCTCGACGTTAATGTATATATTTAAATTAACGAATTTGTTAAAGATAACTGTCAATGGTTTCAATTTCATTTGAAATGTGAATACTTGTAGTTTAACTCTTAAGAGCTCATAGTAATGTTGTCAAAACTGAAGAAATTGAAATTTCGTCAATTACCTAGACGGTTTGACCACCGGGAGTATTGGAATAGTAGTAATCTCAATGAAGTACGAAAACTTCAATTACGGTCAAGTTGACTATACTGACTGTAAGTTAAGGGTATTGTTTTGAAGGTCAACTGTATAGGCTACAAGTAAAGTACAGAATGCGCCTACTTTTGATTAGGGCATATTCCAAGCAATTGGCCATACAAATTACTATGCAGACCGGCTAGCGGTCTGCCAAACTCAAAAAAAGACATCTATCATGCGACTAATGTAATATTCCTGTTATTTCAACCAATCGAATAGATAACGTTGTAAAGGTTAAAACACCAACAACACTGATCAGTACTTATGAGGTAAAGCATAGAAAATCTAAATAAAAGAAAAGGCTTCTTTATAGTTCGGCTTTACGTTAAATGGTGGCTAAAGTAAAATGAAAATTCTTGCAAAGGGATTTTATTAATACTACGCCAGTCCATAATAGCAGGAAAATAGAGAATGCTTTGGGGTTTTGTCAGTCCATAACGGAAATTAGAAATTAAACGACGGTATCGTTATTTGAAAACACCAAAAAAAACTTCACGGATTCTTTTTAAAGAAAACTCTAAGATTAACTGCTAAAAGTCTCAAAGATGGCTAAGTTAGCAAACGAATAAGTTAGTACTACTACAGGTACTACTAATGTAAAAACAATTAGGTTCTACGTTATTTAATTACTAATAATAAACGACTTTCAACCTTACCCTTTACATCAAATATTTGCCCTAAATACCAAGTTTCTTTCCTCTTTAATTTATCTTTTCTCTTTTTTTCTATACCAATTCAATTGTCAAAATCTCTATTTCAAGCTAAAACACCAAAATTCGTCAAGTCGCGTTAAGAAAGTCACGTCGCACAACTTTATATTAAATCAACAAGTCTTTATGTTACTACACCAGATTTATACCACGTTTTACCACGAGTCTTAAGTTAGGCAAAACTTCAAGATAACATCTAATTAGAAGCGAATGATAGCAATTTAAGAATCCGAACCCCTTTTTTCAAAACATTACAATAAAAAGCTTTAGGGGCCGAATTTCGACAAAGATTTAACGGAGAAACACCTAGTTAACTTTGTCTGCTATTATATTTTTGACCAAGACCACGATAACGACCTTAACCGCAGCGACCGCACCTTCCGTAAATATTATTATTATTTAAACAATTGGACTATTAATTCGTGGAAAGTCATTTAACATGAGTTTAAGTCTAAATTAGAGCTAAATCTTAAACAACGAGAAGTTTACGTGATAGACAAGGGTTTTTTAAGCAGGTACAAGCCCTTTTAGACTTAGTATAACTGAAAGAGTATTCTTAAAACCTACGCCCTAAAGGAAAGGATGTCAAAAAACTTTAACGCCTTTATAAACGTTTTGGGAAATCTTCTTTTAATACCTAGTTAAGTCAAACTCTTTTACGCGCTGATAATAAAGAACCTATTGATTTTCTTAGTAGTTTAGCACTCCTATATAACAATACGGAATACGCTTTGAGCGGCGACAAAGAGTGTGAAGAAATTGCTACCAATGAAGTAAGAAGTTTATCGTCAGCGTTATCTTGTTAATTCAGTAAGATTGTCAAGTGCTTAAAAACCTTTATTACGGTCAAGTCCCTCTTACCCCTTAATCCTCCCTTGAAAATCGGCAAGTCTTTTAAGGCGAAGTTTTTTAAGGTAGGTACGCTTATATACGCGAGCTTGTTATAAGTTTTACCATATGATTTTATATTTTGGGTTAAGAGATTAGCTATTACACTTATTATATTAACTCGAAGGTTCTAAAGCTTAAGTAAACGACAGGAAACACCGCTGAAGATTTGAAAGATTATCGTAACCTTCCTACTAATCCCGTTAAAATAGTTGATATCGATCAAAAGTTACTCGCGGATTTTTCGAAGATTTGGAATGACGTAGAAAAGTATGACGGAAAGTCTTATAATTTTTTCGATACGAAAATAATTCCTTTTTTGAACATTTTGAAGTGGATAAAGGTCTTTCCTTTTGGTTTTCACTCATTATTCCTTGAAATACTTACAAATCACGCTAAGGATTATTACCTGACTTTCCTAACGAGAGTAAAAACTTTTCACTAGATCTATAACGGTATGAAAATCCATTTAGAATACGACGTTAAACTTGCGCAATAATATATAGATTGGGTAACTACGAGGTGGATAATAATGTTGGCTATAAAAAGAGGAGCAAATACTTATAGATGTTTTTAACCTGATGTTTATCAAGTTGATAGTATTCTAACAAGTAATATATAAGGCTTATGTTAGCGAAGCCACGCTTTGCGAGCAAATGCAGATAGTAATTAAGGGTGTAAAAAAGTTCGAATACTCTTTATAACGTCCAGATAATATGTTTAAAATCTTTTTCATTTAATTACGTTCATTGTTTGCAACCATAATAGTACGTACGTTAAACCTATTTAGTATGAACTTTTAAATTAATCACTTTCGCGATGTAAATTAAGAAGAACGTATAATATTATACTGCGTATATTGCAAATGCGGGCGGCCCTAACGTTAACGATCCAGTTTCAAACCTTCGAACTAAAACCTTGAACAAATCTGGTGCCAATAACGAGAGTAATACTTCAAAGGATCTATTAACCGCTAGAATTATCATCGTAATAGTGTTAAAAGGTATTAGATTTATGGTATGTTAAGTTGTTCGTTAATTCGTTATCTTGCGGATAAATGCTACGAAAAAAATGTAATGTATCACGTTTAGTACCCTATTCTTCCTAGATAATATTACTGAAATGATATAGTAAATTACGAAGGTATAAAATCTGACAATAATTATGATATCTTTAAACAAGTTATGTGGTATAAAGATGCTGATTTTTTGGAGCAGTTTATTAACTAGTCGACTACGCCTTATTATAACATTTAAGTGGTGAATACCGTTACCTTTACCTTAACTAAGACTTCAACCTATTATATACATTTGACCTTTGAAATGGTTACAAGAATCACACGTTTTAAAATATCATACCATATGTAAGGGCAATAAGGTATTGAGTAGAAAGTAATTCGTAATATGAAGTATTAGGAATAGAAAACACTATTATTCCAGAAATTAATAGTTAAAGTACGGGAAAAACCAAAGTTAAATTCAACTCCGTCAAAAAACCATTGTTACTGGAGAAAACAATTATTAAAACTACTATTACCTCGACTAAATTTTATTACCTAAAATGTGTTATCTTTTTCCTCCTATACTAAAAATATATAAAGAACCTTGGCGTTAACGTCGACGTTTACACAAATAAACTGGTTAAGAACGGTTAAAAATTTCATTTTGCTTCTAAATAAAAGTATCTGTAATTTTATCTTAGAATCCCGGAGGCATCGGTATTCAATTTAACGAAGTTATAAATGCGTTGACTACACCAACATTTCAATCATTTAGCTGTTGATGATCTATATAAAGTCCATAAATACACAAGGTACGAATAATTGCAATATTTTGCTTTAGACACTATTGAAAAGCTTTGCTACTATTGTTAAATGTATATCCAAAACCCCCAACAATTCAAATTTACATTAAAAAACAATAAGGAATTTAATTATGAGATTTTTACCAACGTTTTAGATTGAGATAATAGACCTGTCCTTTAAGTTATGAACTCTGTAACCTATTTTCACGAAATTAAGTTTTCAACGTTTCTGTCGGCAAAAAATACGCGGAAAACGTCAAGTATATTATGAATTACTACGTATTTGAGCCCCCCTAACGTCGTCGTTTACAATACCGGTACCAACTTTACGGCGATATAGTTTCAGGTGGACGTTAAAATAATGGGAATCCAGTGTAAATAAGTATCTTTTAAGAACTAATGAAGTATTAGGAAAGTCAAAAGGCCATACGCGCTACTTCGCAAAGCGTACAATATTCTTACGCCAAAGATTCAAAGCTTTATGGACTAGTAATGACGTTTTAAAATGGAGGTCAAGGGCTTGAATAATAGTATGAACCCCAATAGCCTAGTACTAATGTTATTAGTTTTTAAAGAGTACCCAAGCCTAACGAGTGAATGATTGCCATTAACAAATACACGAAGAAGATCTATAGCTTACGGCAAAGAATTGAAGGAATTATGTAAAGAATTGTTACAGGATTAAGTCAATAATTCCCTTAGTACCAAAAAAGGCTCCGCGACGATTGACGTACTTGTTTTGCCGTTATAGAGTAAATTCTTTGTAGAATGAAATCTAAGTAAATATTTTAGCTCATTTCAAATCATAAATGTAGCCAACCCTAGAATAATTGCTAAATATATTAACGGTCCCGCAGAGTTTCGAATAAATTAGGTAAAACCATACATTATAACTACTAACTATAGCGATAAAAACCTTGAAGTTAAAGGAAGAAACTTAGAAAACCCTTCACCTCACATAATCTACAAACCAATAAAACGACGCCGATATTGACGACCATGAAAAAGAAAAAACGTTGAAGACAAGGAATGTATACCGAGCCGGATCTATAATACTGATTAGGTTGGTAGAAAAAAGAAAAATGATTAAAACTTAATTGTAAAACTCATCACACAAAGCGTTATTAAAACCTTCAACAAAATATATAAGGAAAACTATAAAGTCGATATTAACGGACCCTTAGCTAAGGAAAAATATAATTTATAGCCAAAAACGAATTTAATCTTTAAAATACAAATGTTACAATTTTTAAGTCAAGAATTATACACGAGGTCAAAAGTAAAACCATGGGGCATCTATACAAAAAGTTACGTTGAATTTCGTGAGGATACATTAATGAAAACAAAGATTAAATCTGTACGTAATCAACAACGATTTGAAAGATCAGCCAACTTTTAATAATTGCTTTAACAATGAGTTTGATGGCTTAAACTAAAGCGAAGTTCACATTTAATAACCGTAATATAACGTTAATATACACATAATGAATCATTACTTGACAACGGATCATATTATTAGAATTATTATGGAAATTATATATCTAGTGACCTTCGGGAATACTAATGCGATATACCAAACCACTATACGAATTAGTTTAAAACCATCCATTAGTTCCCGACCTAATGATAGAAATTAAAGTCAAAATTAAATATAAATTCTTCAACCTTCGAACCATACTTTTCAGTAACGTACAAGAAAAACTTTTGTTCAATAGGTATTCAAACTGATGATTCCCTTTTCTTTGTAAATGTTACTTTTAAAGAACTGGAGCAATAAGCGATTTGAAACTTAAAGTTTTGAAATTACCAACCAGCTATAAATTTAATAAAAACAATTAACTTAACTTTAACGAATCGTTAATCCGTATACTTAATATTAATACTAACTTTAATGTTAGCAAGAATATCTAAGGTTCTAACTCGGCTATAATATACAAAACTAATATGGCTAGAGTTTAGCGGTACTTGTAATAACGCACTCGTAGCAACTATATCGCCACTCTATTCCAACCGGAAGCCTCCTACAACCTATCGATTGAAACATGGATACAAGATACGATGGACCAAGATTTTAACAGGATAAATTAAATACTGAAACGATAGATACGTAAACTAAACCAAGAAATCAATATGATTCCGATAGACATATGAAAGGCAAAATGAATAACATTTACGGACGGCTCCTTTACAAATATCATAGATCTATTATTAAAAGTCAGCTTTCTAATGAACCTCGTGAATAAAAAAAAATAAAAACACCAATTTAATATAGTTTTCAACCAAATCTACCCAAACTCTATTAAATATAAAAATATTACACGAAACGTACTCACTTTGAAAGTCTATGGTATAATAGCTGGCTTCCATAAAAGCATAGCATTATAAAAAAATACCTAATGTTATAACCAGTCAGTTGAGAATTCCCTCTATCCCGGTCGTAACCTATACCGAATCAAAAATCTTGTTGAATCATTTTTTAAAACTCGTAACCACCAGCGAAAAATACCAGATAATTAATGTAATAGTACTTCATAACGCTTACGAAGGTCAGGATATGAAATATTTTCAATGAAATAACGGTAATAAGAATCCTGATAATATTATTATGAAAAAGTCAATAAAAAAATACCTTTAAAAGGTTTATGGATAATACCAATCTGATCATACGCATTGATGGCTATGGTGACAGGTTAACTAGAAAGATTAAATCACGTGCTGAAGAATTTGAATATCCTAATAAATTGTAAAACTGTTAGGGAATTGAAGCTAGCAACTTGTTTAATTAGTACGGGTAAATTCAAGGTTTATACAAGTCTGTTACAGAAGAATTGTTTTTAAGAATTGATGAAGTCGGAATTCGAACCCTGGGTGAAAATGTAGACAATGAGGGTCAATTTGGAGGCTAAATTAGCAAAGGTTTGGCCAGTTGATGAGGGCGTGATTTAGTGATAACCGAAAAATATTAATCGACCACACTAGCGTAAGCATATATAACAAAAAGCTGCCAGTTTTTAAATAGTAGTAATTACAATGCAGTAAATCAACTTTACTTACAATAAACTTAACTATACTAACTGCAAAGAAAGGTATTGTTCTATGGTTCTATTGTATTGGCTACAAGTAAAGTATAATATGCGCACACTTCAAACTAAGGTACGGAACAAACAATTACCTATATAAATTACTTGGAAAACAGGTAAGCGGTCTGCCAAAACTAGAAGAAGACATCTACAACTTGACTAATTTAATACTACTTTTACTTCAAACAATCGAATCGACAACGTTGCAACGTATAAAGCTTTTAAGCGATGAGTCATGAGAATATGAATTTGTCAATGCTGAAGGCAATTGTACGGCTATGCTATTACTGTTAACTGTACTTATAAACTTCCTGTAAATTTAAATTCAGGTTTTACAAAGACCAAATCTTTAATTTTAAAAAAATAAATTAATGTATTTTACTTTGACGACAAGCCCCTACTGCACTTTGGCAAATTTGTAACAACTTTCAACGGTTAAACGTTCCTCAAAACTATTATATTGAAGGAAATATGAGACACGTTACGTGCTTTATGAATTAAAATGTACTTAGGACCTATAAATGTTCTCATTAAAGATGCCGATACCATTTTTATTACTGCGGAATTTGAAACTAATATCTAGTTGATAGGGATTTAGTGTAAACAAATCCTTAATAAATCTGATTAAGGTATTAGTAAAGTTGAAAGGGTATACGAACTTTTGGACAAAGCCTATAATATTTCGACTTCAAAGATCGACAGTTTCACAGGTATAAAGATAAGACTGCAAATGTTAATAAAACGTTATAATGATATCATTAGTTTTAATTCTTTCATATTAACTTGACTAGTATGTGTAATATACCTACGTATTACGACTGAATCAATATCATATTTAAACACTTAGAAGTGGGATATAATAGATGATAAGACTTAATAGGAATTGAGTAAGAAATCAATACGCCGTCAGAAGAATAACGCCCTTAATATAAGTGAAGTATAACCTATAATATATGTTTTGTTTTAACTCCTCTAAGGTAAAACCCTTACGTCAAAGTAGCTAGAAAAATAGGATGAATCTTATACAATAATTAATATTACTAACCTAAATGTAGTGATTAAATCCGCTCAGAGTTTTTTTACTTTTCGTATTTCATAGGTTAAACTGTATAAAAACCTTTTGAATCCGAAAAAAGATCCTGAAACCGAAATTTTTTAAGCTTAGTGAATCGATGAACACAACCTTTTTAAGCTGATTATTAATAAGTTAATAGAACATCGAAGGCGTATAAAATCATTTGAAAGAGGGATATAAATCAAAGAGACGAACTAAGACAAGAATGAAAACCTAGAAAGATATCTATAACGGCTGGTATTATTCATAAAAAAAAGAGTTTGACAAAGCTCTAATGCTGAAGTTATAATCTAAGGGTGTTATTAATATACTGGGTACAATATTTGAGAAAAACGATCAAGTTGAAACCAACGGCCTTTTTACACGCAAAATTATTTAAGTTGTACTGTTAGTATAATTTGAAGGTTAAAATGAAACAATTGTCAAATTAATGATAGTAAATGAAGTTACGGGTAAGATCACGAACTTGTTGTACAAAGAGTTGATGTTATCAATTTGAAGATACTATAATAAAGAAAAAGACTAAATTATTATTCAATTGTTTATGATTTTAAATATTAGTTAGCGTTTAATTATTTCAATTGTTACCAATTTCGTTATTGGCATAAGTAGTAGGTTTCTCTTTAATAGTAGAGATATTATGTAAGTATATACTTAATCCTTTACAAACTTCCATCTAATTATATTGTTAAAGCTTTAGAAAGAGTAAAAGTCTATGTTTTATGCCGAAACGGTATTAAGATACGTTGAACCTTTTTACGGATTGTCTAAAATAAATATTTATTGGTTTTCCACATATTTAACGTATTTTAAAAACAGATTGGGTATAAAGATATTAACGTTTCACCAGGTGTTATATATTACATAAAGTAAAAAAATTGATACCATCGGTATATAGATTGACGATATACTTTTGTTTATAAATGTTAAGTTTATTATAGCAGAATGACTTATCATCCATAAGTTACGCTTTTGGAAGTGAAAGTTGATTAAGATGTAAGCAAAAAATATACAACTTCATTTTAACTAATGGTTCATCGGTATTCTAAGTATCAACAATATGCATGATATGTATTTTAATGTATATTGAAAAAGGCAAGTAACACGTTGGAAAAGTTTGATAAAATCGCCGAGGTAAGCCTATAAGAATAATTCTAATAATGTATTCGAGTAGTGTTTATCGTTATCTTATAAAAACCGGGGGTATCCTACAATTTGTCGATTATTATATAGATTTGATATATTGAATAGAATGCATTTGAAAGGTTCAATAAACATATTTAGTATTCAATAATGATTTGGATTAATGTATTATTATGTTATTGGTGAACTTAATAACGACGAAGTTGACGATTTTGGCAAATGGCCTTTTTATGAATAATACTCATTTTATATCGGAAATCGAATTTATTACAATATTCGTTAGGTAATATAAGCTTAATGGGAAATTTACTATTACCAACAACCTTATCTATTAGAAATCCGTGAAATGTAAATATATAATATGTGATGTATTAATATTTGAGGTTTATGGTATAATAATAGGCTTTGATATTAGTATGATAACTGATAATACATTAAAGATTATTGTTGAACATCTGAAATTACTTTTGATACCTATGATTATATATAATAATTACCAAAGCCTTTAGAATTGTTTTTTAAAGCTAGGTATAATTAATGAAAACAATTTGATGATTAATGCAATAGTTTTAAAAGATGTATATTAAGTTTGTTTAATTGATAACGTTGGTTGTATTAGCGGGGAAAACAACTCCGTTAACGCGATAATTAAGGCTACACCTCAAAATTCCCTGGAAATGTTTATAAATAGTAATAGTTTGATCGTACAAATAAAGGGTTACGTGGATTTCCCGGTAAATAACGCGAAGAAATAGGCATACTTTCGTAAACCAGAATATTTTCAAGGTAGTTATCATGGGCATAGGGTAGCGTAGGTTGACAATTATGAATTTATATATGTAGGAGGAAAGAGAGAAGACCTCAGCTGGGGCTGTGAGGTCTGTACTAATATGGTATGGCCGGATTAGTCAGGCTCTGGCCTGTGATGGTACCACGCCACCGAAGCGCTTTTCGCCTCGAAACGTAAGAAAAAACAGGTCTTATATAAAGAAAAAACAAAAACCTTGGATAGGAAGCCGGAAGATATAACAAAACTTGTAATTTAACTAGGTAATTAAGACTATCGTTGTTGTGACAATTAAAAATATTTTCAAAATTTTGCAGTTTATGTAAAGGAACTGTGGCCGGATCTGTAGCTGAAGGCGGTCGGATTTGGTCTACAAACATCGATGAAGAAGAAAGAGAAGAAGTCACTGATAGGGAGCGGCTACAGATCTAAGATGGTATAGCCCTTTCTCCAGTTATGTGACGTATCCTCGAGCGGCTCTCTCCCTGCTTTAGAGCATCGTAGGAGCGAGTAGAACTACTAGAGTTGGATCCCTGGTAAATACTAGCTGGGCACTAGCCTATAACATTACCCCAAAAGATACCCCTATCGTTTCTTCTTTTGTAAATTTTTGTTATTTTATAATATAATTCGCCGTAAGTATAAGGAAGGTACACGCGCCTTTTAGAACAATACGGTTCCCAATAAAAGTTATTATTCCAACGTTATGTGAAAAGGGCTTTAACGCCCTCCCTCTTTTATAAATAATCCGTAAAATCCCAATTATAAAGTATAAAACTTCTTTTTATCTTTAACCTTTAACTTTTCTGTATAAAATTAGTACTTATAATTATTAGTATAACATTTTTTTTTTATAATATGAATATTCACTTCACTTATTAACGTTATAATAAATCCTTAGCTCGCCGCCGAGGTAGATAAAGTTATCCGAGATATGGGTTACATGCTTTAAACTTGTTTAAACCTTACTAACGAGCATAAAGTTCCTCACCATAAAGGTTATCTATATATACCTTAACGAAACTCGAAAAAAAAAAATTTCGAATACGTTTATAAAAAAACGTATGATTCCAGAAAGTTTTGCCAAAAGACTGATGGTAAGTGGTTTTAATAGCCGCGAAAAAGCTACTAACGAATAGCTAAATATTAAGGCTCAGTACCGTTTCTGTTTCGTTAAAGCCACAAATCGTAGTTTTGGTTATACGTATACACCGCTCGATTTAAACCCAGATATAAATAAAACTTTTAAGAAGTTGTCGGAGGCGTATTTAACGTTCGATTCTTGGGACTAAGGTAAGTCTATGTATTATAAACCGCTCCCTAAGTGCTAGTCAAAGGCTAAAAAACATACAAACTTAGGTGATCGCTGTTAAAAAGGTCATGAAAGTTCGTTACGTTACGTAACGTAAGGTTAATACCCGAGGCGGGGGGGGGGAGGAGTTATTCTTGCCACTCCTATGGTGTCTAAGGGCTTACGGGCCGTATATTTAATGAAAGAAAAACGTAATACTTTGGTAAGTTGTTTATGACTAGATAAAATCGTAAAAGGTGTGGCTAATAAGCCGCTAAGGAATTCGGTCAAAAGTAACACAAAAACTTTTTAAAGTCTCGAAGCGTATAAATACTAAACTAAGTCGTATGAATGCTAACCTAAGCCAACTTATTAAAATGAGCAAAAAATACTAGGTAAAAACTTAGACCAAGACTTTAAGGACATATTAAAATAAGTAGGGGTCAGGTTATAGTCGTTCGTTTTTCGCCTTTATTAATATTAATACGCTTATTTGTTATTCGTTTACGAACGGTTTATACGCCGCTCCGTTTAATAAAATAAGGTATAAAATTATACCCGCTTACGGGTTAGGTGTAAATGTCTATCGTTATATTTAGCTAATCCGTAACGCGATTGGAAGGTATCAAGTACCGCGATATTAAAAAAGTTTAAAACCGGATTTTACGTTAGGTGTATATTACCTAACTATTCAATTAAAACTTGCCGTTCCAGTTAGTTATAAAGTCGGGTATATTTAACTAAGAGTTTATTACGAGCCCGTAATATACTTTCGACTTGGTATTTTTGTTTTGTTTCAGTATTATCGTTTTTAACCATTATAATTTACGGTTTAAAGTTTCGAATTTACTAGCTTAAAAGCGAATCCAAAGCGGCTAGGACAAGTTGATTTATATAAAATCGAAAATGCGTCCCGCCCGATACGTTAAATTCGATAACATAAAAGTCGATTACACGCGTTACTTAATACTTATCAAATTAGCTTAACGTTTTGAAAAATTCGTTCAACTTATAGTTTTTAAGAAAAAGCAAAACATTGTCATAGATTCGAAAACATTCCAAGGGGATCGTTTATTAGCAATTTTTTCCATATATTTTTATATGGCCGCCGTTACAGCTTCTACAAATTCTGTAACTTCGTGAATCCGTTAAATAAAGTCCCTAGCTTTTACGTGTAATATTGTCTTCGGAACAGACAAACGTTATACCGATAAAAAAAGATTAACGTAATAAATATAGGTTTTAAAAACGGGTTAATTAAGATAATCTTCGTATCCTTATTATTGATTTTTAAGTATTAATCGGGTATTGAACGGCTTTAATCGAGTTAAGTATAAACAAAAAATAATTATAAATACATAAGGACCTTTTAATTTAAGTATTCCGTTACGCCGTTAGTTTCGTGGTAAAAAGCGGTGTTTAGACGTTTTTTTACTTTAGTTAAGTCGTCAAGTCGTTTTTAAATCCCATTGGTCCAATTCGAATTACAGTCGTTAATAAACGTACGCGAAAAACCATAAAACCGCTAATAACAATTGAAAAACCGTTTCGTACAAGTTTCGACGGCTATAATAGTATTAACCTTAAATGTAACGGCTTTACTTAAACAATTTGTAATAATTATAAGGTAATATGGATTTCCCTTGTATTTTGAAGGTAAATTAACTATTATATCGATTCAAAGGTTGTTTTAAAGCCTTTAAGAAACCGAAAGGGGTTTAAGGAGCCCTTTTCGACGGTGTCTTCAATAGGTTATACGGCTATAAACGTCGTAATTACGGCAAAAGCGGCGGACCGTACGATATAAACCTAGCTAAAAATACTTTTTAAAAAAGATAACGATAATAACATCGCGATCAGAATAACCAGTAAAAAAAGAATCGTGGGTAACTTAAATTAAGGTAATAGTAAGCGGCTTGTAAATAGGTATCTAAGTACTGTCGCGAAACCTTAAAACTCTATCGTCGTTTAACCAGTATTCCGAAATTGAAACCTTTAACTTACAGTCGTTATCGATACGGATATTCGTTAGAAAGTGTCGGTCGCTTATATGTATCGTACGTATTAAGCGGGGGTAAGTGGTGTCGCATGTAATAACAGCATCCTAATAACTTTGAAGGTCGACGATAGTAAAACTTTTATGGCTTTTTAAAATGAATTCGCTAGTGATGGTTAATCCGGAAACGTACGTACGTGAAAACGGCTTAAAAACGAACTATTCGGATCGTAATAGCTAGAGTTTAAGGATTAGATAATATAGGTCTCAAAGGACTTTAAAAATATCCCGATTTAGTCGTAATAGTATATCGAGTCGTACGTAATCCGTTACCTTATTATATATCAATCGGAAGCGAAATTACGGAATGCGTTTAAATTAGACAATTCGTCGTTCGGAAAACCGCTGTATCATTATAAAGTATTAGAAGTTTTTGTATTCAGTTAAGATAGTAAACGGGCGAATCGTGCCTCGAAGTTTCGCGTTCTATACTTTTAAGTAATTTATCATCCCAAGAAAGTTTTTGTCGTAAATTTCGTAGTTATATTTGGCGGAAAACACACAACAAAAGTAGTATATTAATCAAAGTAGGTTGCCGTAGTCGATGCGTTAAAGGATACAGTTTCCTAAGGTCCAGTTGAAATAGTCAGCTTCGAAAAAGGTATTGCAATCGGAATGCTATTAGGCGAATACGGGTTCGGAAAAAAAGCTTAGTTTAAGCAAATTAAAAATAACTTTTTTTTGGGGCCCTTAAAGAAATAAAATACCCTTACGGATTAATCGAAACAATAGTTTGGCAATCGTCGAATAGTCGCGGATAAAATAGCGATAAAAATTTACGAACCCCGAAAAGCCTCGTATTCCTAATACCGTCGTAAAAGCTGTCTATTCCTGGACGTTGCAAAGTTTTTCTGGGTTAATACGGATGCCGCATCGGCTTTACTAACGAATCTAAGGAACCTGTTTTTTTAAATACCGAACTTATATTTGGAAATATTTAAATTAAGTCATGTAAAGTTCAATACGTTTAATATTAAGTTTACTTTCACCTTATAATCGTCGAAGGTATCGTTAAAATAAACAAACACTTACTCGAATTAAAAAAAAAAACGAAAATAACGAAGGTAAGACGTAACAAATTATTAAAATATAGTAAAAGGGTAGCGGGGGCGCTAAAACAGCTGAAGGAAATAATAAGTTACTTAAAAAATCCGAAACTTATACGAAATACAATTTTCCATTTATTTCCCTTCTGAATACGAATCTTTGAAAAAATAATTTTAAGATCTAATTTAGTAGATTACTTAATTTATGAAATGTTTACAAACGTCTTTTTCAGAAGAAAAAACCGGTAAAGATTTGCCTTCGTAATAATATTAAACTGATGATAATCGACAAAAAACCGTACCCCTACCCCGGGTTTTTCAAAGAAAAGAATTAAAGCTCCTGTTAAGGAGCTACTCATTCGAGTATAACTTTAATTTAGTAGTTCGGCTAACATTTTACGTAATACGAAAAGATCCTTATGCGATGTACCGTATAAGAAGCTTTACAGTACTTCTAAAAATTAAACTTGATTATCGATATAAAAGGAGATTTCGTAATTCGTTTTAAAACGGTAAGGGAGTAGTTTATCATCAAGGACTTTATTGAATAGGGGTACGAATTCCTTAAAATTAATAGGAAGTTTATCGTAAATGAAGATAATTAGTTTCGGAGCGAGTATTTTATTAATATCTTTAAAGGAGATGATGTTATGCTACGTATTGATGGTTCGGTTTTTACGGGCCCATCGTAAAATAACCTAAAATATAACGGCGTCGACCCCTTTCAACACTGTTGAAACTAGAGTAAATCCCGGTTTTCAAATATAGTGGTTACCGGCTCGTTTTAAAAATAATATATACTTCGCGACGTTGTAGGTAACTTATTATTATTCTACCTAAAGTTTACCTAAAATAACGTCATATTATAAGAAAGGTACGACGTAAGCTTATAGACGGTAACGGTATTTATCGAGGTCAACGTTTAAATAAGTTACAAAAAATAAGTTATAAAGGAAAACTAAGCGTGTAAAACGTAACTTCGCCGAATTATTGTAAAAGAATAAGAAAACAACATAACTTTCAACGATTAATACGCTATTTACTCGCTAATTTATAAAATTTATAACTTATATTTACTGAAATGGAAACAAAACGATTGATATCACAAAGTAAATTTATCTTAAACGAAATGTTGTTTAAAAGTTAGGATGAAGCCGTTAGGTCGAATTAAAGTTTTACTAACTCTTATATACGACTGTATACAAAAGTCACGCTTTTTCCTCCTTGAAATCGATAAAGTTTTCAGTCGAAGTGAAATGTATTTTTATAACGGCTTTATCGTTAAAGATGCTCGGGCGTTACGTCCGGTCTTATAAATAGTTACGAATCCGATAACCGTCCCCTTCGTAATGGAAATATAACACGAGGTCCTTACAATAAGAGAGTTCCGCGTAGTTAACCCGAACGACGCGTCGCTTAAGAGCGGTTCGAAAGGTGCTTACGCTAGTTATAATGACATTTCCCTAACTATCTCAAACGGGCGTATCACCGCCGTTATTTCTACCATAAAAGGTGCTTTCGGTGGCATTAATATTAATGCCGTCGTAACGAATACGGAAATTATAAAGGCGTCCATCGATAAGTTAAACGCGGGCGACCCATTTATTATAATTGGCCGGTATATCGAGAGGGAAAAACGTATTAGTAAGTATATTATTAATAGCTCCCTTTAAAATAACAAGTTTGGCGGCGGATTTTGAGGCTATGCCGTCGGCTTTCGCGAATGGAGCCTCCCAAAAGTAAAAAAAAAACGTAAAATCGTTGACGATCTTTTTACTTTATACCCTTAAACTGAGCGATAACACCTTTAGCCGCGTAAAGGTTGTAATAATAAATGTAAAGTATAGCTATAAAGGCGTCGGGATCGCTAATACCGCCGTCGCCTCTACGAACGTAAGAGCGTTTTATCACGGTTTTCGCAAGGCCTTTTGGCTATTGGAAGATAACGTAAAAGTAGTCCTCCTTTATATCGATAAACCTTCGGTTCCAACGTAACTTACGTATTATTGTAACTTTTCATACCGGTTAATTAAATAATTTACGTTTAATTTAGTAACGCTCGTTAAAAGGGACGCCAATATCGTAGTCGGATTTAAAATAGTCGTCTTTATTTGAAAAGCTAGCGCGGTCTTAAGTAAAAAGCGGTATAATAAGAGCATTATTTGTGGCGTATATAGGGAAAACCTCCTAAAGTGAAAGTTAACCCGAAAACGTAAAAGTGCCTTCAACTTCGAGTTATCGGATTATGTTCGTTGAAACGTTTAACGTAGCAATATTTCGCTATTTTAAGTGTAAAGCATACTTCCGAGCAACTTAATCCAGCTCGATAAGCTCTATACGTAAAGCGTAGGTAAAGCATTCGTATTAAGTCGTAAGTTAATCGTGTTAAGCTGTTGGAGCGCTTTAAAGCTGCTCCCCAACGTGTACATTGAGGAATTTATCTAAGACTTAGAGGTTTAGATTCAGTGAGTCAGAGGATAAAGATATGGCCTTAGGCTATAACTTCTAAAGAGCAGCTAATACACCGTCAGGGAAAGGATCGAGGTTAATATGTAAAGGAATTAAGGCCGGACCTGTCGCTTAAGGTATTCTGATTCTAATTATAAACGTCGATAAAGAAAAAGGAGAAAAAGTCCCTACTAGGGAGCGGTTATAGGGCTGAGATGGTACAGCTCTTTCCCCAATCATGTGACGTGTCCTCGAGCGGCTCTCTCCCTGCTCTAGAGCGTCGTAAGAGCGAGTAGAATTACTAGTGTTGGATCCCTGATAAATACTAGCCAGGCACTAGCCTGTAACAGTTTAACTCCTTTTTAAGTATCATTATTGCGTTTTTAAACTTGGTTACAGGTATGTTGGATTTCGACGTTATTAATAGCCTATTTTCTTAGTGGACAGGCAACGTCAGAAAAAGGGTTTGGTAATAAAGTGTTGAAAACAGGGAAAATTTTATGAAATGAGGAAAATTGAGGTAATAAATAAGGAAATAAATTTTACAAATAATAAAGAAAGTAGTTTACTTGACTATAAGTTTACAGATTGGTCGATTAGATTTTCAATAGCGTATGTTAATGTCAACGCAATTATCAGTTTGAAATAAAATGGTATTAAGTTTGAAAATATTAAGGTGAACTTTACAACAGGGGGAAGTTTGCTAATTTACGGTTTATAGCTATATAATAATCCGGTTTAACCGATTATCCACGTCATTAATGTGGGGGAACTTTTTCATATTATAACGATGAATTAGACAAAATAAACGTAAAAGGCTAAACTCCCTAACGGGGGTGAAAATTTTAATTTGCGAAGAATAGAGATATATCAGTCGTTTTGAAAACTTGATTATTGAAAAGGATTTTCGCAAATAGTGGCCATTTAGTCCAGTCGTCTTGGGTGTAATTAACGAAGACGCGGAGATATTATTTTACTATAATGTTAATCCTTTTGAATTAGTTATTAGTTTCCAGATAGTACATTGAAACTTGTTTTAACGAAATTCTAATGCGGGCGGATAAGTATTATGAAAATTTGGAGACGAATTTGGAGCCGCGATTAGAAACTAGGGTGTTATACCAGTTGTAAAGACTGTAAATTTTAAAAATAAAGGCTTTTGTAAAATCCTCTACAGAAACGCCAGTTAAAGGGATAAAGTAATGTATTTTGGTTAAGTGGAAAACAATAGAGGCGATATGATGAAAGAAACAGCCTTAGGAATGAAAAGGAATAACAGAGTAATAGAATTTACAAATATATCTGACTAGGTGCAAAAATAAAATGAGGTTTTATGAAACTAAGCGAGATTAATCAAGGCATTTTCTTACAATAATAAAGTTCATAGGTTGAAATGTAAACGAAGAGGTTAATAATTAGTCCGGGTTACCAATAGTTACATTAAACGAGATGAATGGGTTCTATAAAAAAAGGGTAACTATCTATAACGATATTATAATATTAATATAAGTTTTACGTCCGAATGAAGTTGTTGGTATAAATAAATACGCGGTTGCGATAATAAACATAGTTGTTAGTAAGGGCGAAATCGGTGAAGGTGACGTAAAGCTAGCGACGGATAATAATAGGCTATTAACAGGTAACAGATTTAAAGAAAACGGTGATTATAAAGTAAACGAGGTTTAAAGAATCTTAGTCTATATTCGTAAGGTTATTGATAAACTGGTTTATATCAGGAATTGTTTTTAAGAGGTTTGAACAGTATGATTTGGCTTTGGAAAGGCCTTGATAGAAGCTAGACACAAGTTTTTAGTCACTTTATCAGCTAAGGCTAAATTAATAAAAATTTCGTCTTCCAGCATTTCGCGGGTAAATACGATATATTAACGAAACTTTACTTCTTCTTTATTCATATCAGCAGTATTAGGGTAGTCGTTAAGGCAGAGGTAAAAGGTATTAGGTCGAACTGTTATCTTTTTATAACGGTATATAGTCTTAAATTTAAAGACGGATATAAATTCAAATTAGCGTACTTGCCATTATGTCAGGGCTTTTGTCTTTATAAAATACCAGAGGTTTTTGTAATTAGTTAGGACATTAAAAGGTTTAAAGGAACTTTTTTCATTTAAGACACTAATTCTTAAATGATTCATTAATAATTAGTTGCTTTTTATCGTAAATTTCGTTATTATATTTCTAAGCGGAGTATTTCGCCAAAAGGTACGCTACGGAGTATAAAAAGCCGTTCTTGCTGTATTACGGTAGGGATTCCTTAAAAGCTTATTTAGATATATTGGTTTCCCAAACAGTATATCGGTTATAGTTAGAAATAGTTAAGATGAGTTGGTTATAAACTGTTGTTTTTCAGGCGGTGAAAGATTTCATTTGGTCCGGCCCATCATATTAATGCCGGTTCCGTTTCAAAAATAGGTGTACAAGGGCGTAAATTGTCGAAAAACTTTCGGTAAAGTGTTTATAAAATTTGGAAAAATCAAGATATTTTTATAAGTGTTTTAGGCTGAACATGGCAAGTTGATCGGCTATAATTGAATTTTCAAAATTAAATTTGAATATAGGAAAAAAAACTTATTAGAAAGAGGTGTTATACCCGTATTACCTTAAAAGTATATTAATTTATATAAATCTGTAAACCCGCGTTATAAAATCGTTGAATCACTATAGTAACGTATCTTTCATATTTTTCGAAAACGTCAAATGAAGTACATCATCGTTAAGATAAACAGTATGAGTAGTATTGATTAGGTCCTCTAAAACGTGGTTAATAAAATACTATCATTCGGCGGGGATATTAAACAAATTGAAAAATATAATTAGGGATTTGAATAGGTTACAACTTATAATAAGAAACTTTTCCCATAAATTTTCCTCTGCAATACGAAAATTGCTAGAAACATGGATATTATATAATTTATTTAATACCCCCTTTTTAAAAAGCTTGTATAACATTTTAAGGATTCAAGAGATCGGGTTTCAGTTTTATATCGTAATATGATTTAAATTGCGGAAGTTTTAATAAGTATATACATCCTCTTTTGACTTATACGTTTCGAGTAAATAATAGGTATAACGAAAACTTATTCTTTCTTATTTTGCTGTTAATGAGGTTTTTATTAATTTATTTCAAAACTATAACCAATTCGATGATATTTAAAGATTAGTCCTTATATCTAACTGGGTTGCGGCCGGAAATTGGGTCGATTTTTAAGTTTTAGTGGCGTTAAAGAGGTAGTTTATTAACAATTTTCAATAGAAACATGTCTGTTTACAAGCGAAGTGAATCTGGTATTTGTTTTCTAATTTTGTTTTCGGTTTTCATAGGGTTCCCAGTTATAAACTTGATAATATCGGATTCGTTAATTAGTTCTATATATAACGCGTAGTTTATCTTAAAGAAGTATTAAGAGGTATATGAAACGGTGATAAAGTCGGAAGGGTAATCAATCGGGTTAGCGAAAATATCGAAGGGGTAATGTGTTGGCTCGACCAGAGTAAACGAATCCGGGGGATCTGTAAGGATAATCAGTTCGGCGAAAAGGTCGTTTGTAATATTAATAAAGTCGGTAGAAAGGACAAAGGGATAGTTTTCGATCTAGGATTGATGGTAAAGTAACATTAGTGGTAATGAAATTGACATTGAAAACGTAAAGATGCAAACCGTATTAACGGCGGCGACCTTATCGATAACGCTAAAAACGGTGCCTCTAATAGTTATAAAAACAGCGTTAACAGCCTTAGTACCCATTTTAATGGTATAAAATCAAGACAAGAGATACAAATAATAATAATAATCCGATATACAGTTAATATTTATAATTTTCAATTGATATTATGGTTATAGCAACGCAATTGAAATAAACTGAAGATTAAGGAGGTATATGGGGTTAACTTACTAAGAAACGTAATTTAGTTAATAGAGTAATAGGAAACAGGTAAGGAAACGATTTCAGTAACGATATTAACGACTTTTCTTTTGCTAGGTATAAAATATGGAGTCTTCTAAGTTTGATGATAATAATTCAGAAAAAGATGATAAAGGAGCGGTTGGCAAAGGCGAAGGTTATATAGCATAAATCAATGAAAGCCCGCATAGAAACGGAGTAGTACGTGGAGATAAAATATTAAATAAAGAGGGATTCGCTATTAAAATCCCGTAAACGAAAAGGCTTTTCCTCAGAATGAATACATATAGACGACTATTAAGCGTAACATTTCTTAGGGTTTAATCTTTTTCTTATTGTTAAATAAGGTTAATTATAGGAATAGTAATAGAAATAGGAGCGGTAGCGGGGGCAGAATCATTATTATTGGATGAAAAATACACCTACTCCGAAGTATAATGTATTTAACGTACATAATACGTATTATACGCGTTAGTAAAGTGTTATTAGGAACCGAGGCCGAAACTCGCGAAGGTAAAGGCGACGGTAAGGTAAGCGGTTCGATTAAATTAGGTCTGAGTGCTGAAATAGATACTTGGGGCACCGTAAAGACGACCTAATACACCAGACAGTATATTATAGAGCGATTCAATACGTCTTGAAAAACCATTACCAACGTCGTAATTACTACGCTTAAAAGAGAAAGCATAAAGGTTATATATAGGGTTATTGGGGCACATAAGGTAGAGGATGGGATTATAATTATGGTTTCTATAATAAATGTATTAGTTAAAATTTAGGTTAAAGCAGTTGAGATTTATAAGGTCGTTATATTTAAGTTGACGAAGAGTAGAACTAGAAATAGAAGTAGGTTAAATAAGGTAATACCGGGTTGATAGCTTGTTGACAGAGTGTAAGGGGATGTTTTTTACGTTTTCAATGTTATTTAACCAACGTTGAAAGATATTAAGCTGTGCAGCGTATTAGTTTTAAGGATTTTCGTAAAGGACTACGTAAATATATTACGTAATTCAGGTATAAACTGTTTTGTAAAGGACTCGATTATAGAAATCAACATTTCGTAATAACAGGTATTAAGTAATTAAAGGCGATAGTTAAACCCAGCGAAAAGAAGGTCTTTATCGTTGCTTTCCAATATTAATGATTCGTTAAATTACGGTTGTCTTTAAAGGTTAACTAAGCTATAACTTATGAAGTGGTTCTGAAATTACGGTACTTTTAGACGGTCCGTTTAATCTATAGGTTTGGCGATAACGGGTTTTTAGTAATAATATCGAAAGATTCCTTGTATTTATCTAGTGACTTCCTATTAGTAAAGCAGCCTGCATAGGTTAACTTGAAAAAGTTGACTTAGGACTTATCAGGGACGTTAGGGATCGTCAACGTTGTTTAATCCGATTATTAGCAAATATATAATTGCGATTAAATTTTAAAAAACTAGTTTTTTTCATATCCTTTCATTTGTTGAAGAATTTTTAAAGTCGGCGATAATGCGGCGGATGGGGTGGTAGATAAAGTTCGAGCTGCGTTTATGGTATTCCTAAAAGAGGATATAAATTTCGGTATAATCAGCCTTTAGGGTGCGGATTCTCTTTTTAACAAAGGAGTTATAAGCCGGCATGGTGGTGGTGGTACCTTTTCAATAGGTTAGGAGGTCGGTAATCAACTTGGTGTTAATTCCGTGAGCGGTATAAAACGCGTTTAGGTTACCGAATAAGGCCCTGTCGTAGTATTTTAACACGTATGTCATAAACGGAAAAACGATACGTAACGTGTTAGTTATAAAACGGGCGTATACCCTGTTTTTTAGTAGTAGTGGCAGGGTTTGGGTTCAATATAATAATATTAGTTATATAAAAAACAATGGGCGAAGAGGAAATAGGGAAGGAGTAGGAACAGTAACAGGCTTCAACCCGTTTAACAAGAGAAACTGATGCGGTAGACTATGGTTTGGCGTGTTTGGCAAAGTGAAAACTTTTTAACGGTTTTGTGAACGGGTGTGCTGAGGTCGTAGCAGATAAGAAAAACAGGATACTGTAACATATGATAACGCAAAAAGTTATGAAAATATATAAGTAAAAGAAAAACGGGTGGTATCCAGCTGCCTTACAAATGAGTCCAACTATTAAGGACTAAAGGTAGCGTGGATTGACGATCATTAATTTGTATATGAAGGAGGAATGAGAGAAGAATAAGTGGTGTACCGTAGGGCTTGTACAAATAGAGCATGGTAAGATTAGTCAGGCTTTGGCCCGTGACCATAGTGGTGTTAATAGTAATATATAAGAAAGGTATATTCGAATACATTGGTAAAAGATATGTAATCAGTGGCGTGCAAGTTCGTATCTTTTGTAAGTCTATATCAAAAGACTTATAAATGGGAGTTGTTGAAGAAGAGATTCGGAATTATGAAGTAAAGAGTTGTAATTGAATTTAGTTTAGGTGTAAAACAGATCGGAATTGATAGAGGTTTAGCTTACAGAGCGAGGAGGAATTTCAGGTGTTATATAAATAAGTGGTAGGCCATACTAGCGTGTATATACTAAACAAAAAGCCGCTAATATTGGAACAACAGTCAATTCCAGTAAAGTTAAGTTAATTATACGAATATTAAGTTGATTATACTAACAGCAAATTGACTTTATTGTTTTTAGAATGAATAATTGTATTAACTTCAAATTAATCATCACAATTTTCTCCTTTGGACTAAAGTACGTAATAAGCAATTAAGGATGAAAATTGGTGGGTAGACAAGATAGCGGTCCACCAAACTTGGAAGTAACATATCACCACTTTCAATGCAATATACCAGTTACTTCGACAGAGATTTAAATCGATTACGTTACAATAATAAAAGCCTATCAACAATCCTTAACATTTTCTATGTATCTTTCATCCAAAATGATTAAAGAATTTAATACTTGAAAAATAAGGGATCTAATTTACGACAAAAAATATTTCGGTTATTTGAATTGAAAATGATAGCTTACATCTCACAATTAAAGGAATTTCATACTAGAAACAAAAGTTATCAAATTGACGACGTAAAAACAGTTGGGTTATTTCAATATAGAACGGTAGCTAAAATCGCGAAATTGAAGTTTTCATTGCTATTTTAAGTAAACTCAAGCATTTTAGGTATTTTGGCTTAGTTTTGGCAATAGTAACAACGTTGTTTAATAACTTTCAATATGGCGTATTCCATATACTTATATTTTATAGATTTCAGAGCATTACCATCATCTTTAGTTTAAAAATAAAACTATAGGTGTCCCTAATTGGAGGCGAGGCGAAACCTTCGGCCCTTATTGAAGAACTGATTAATGTTGATATCAACGTTAACATCGACGATATTTATTTTTGGCAAGTCAGAGATAAATTAAATAGTGGACCAAAAAATGTTATAGTATTCAGTTTATAAATAATTTACACAGTCGTTGATCCCAAAAACGATATTTTATCATTAAAATTAAATTAGACTGTGGCTTTATCAATACCTTAAAAATTAATTTCCACAGCGGTGATGTTTTTATAATATCACGCAATATATTCCGAATATGGTTTTTGTTGGTAGGCCTTAGATGATGCAACGTTGTCGATTCGATTGGTCTTCGAAGTAACAGTAGTATTGCGTGGTCAGATGATAGATATATTGTTCTAGGTTTGGCAGACCGCTAGCCGGCCTGCGCAGTAATTTGTATTGTCAATTGCTTAGCCCGTGCTCTAGAGTGAAGTGTAGCGTACTGTACTTGACTTACACCCAATGCGGTAAGTCCACACAAAGCAATACACTTGCAGTACATTTAACTTTACTAACAGTAAAGTTGACCTACTGCACTGCATGCATTACTATTCCAACAGTTTTATTAATTATTATAATGCCCCTATGTTTGGTATTATTTCTTAAGACGTGTATTTCGTGTACTAATTACGAGTATTCAATGTATATAAAGGATTATAGGTTGAGTCGTTATAGCAAAGGTAAATGTCTTCGTTTATTAGGTTATATAAAAAGGCGTGGTCGGCTAGTTATTGGAATAATTTGACAGAAATATTTTATCTCATAATAATTCTTTTAACGCGTTATTTTCATCGTATCATATTTTTTCATTTCGTAATTTTCAATATGATTGAAGGAATTCCCTTGAAAAGATATTAGATTTTGGATACAATATATCACCTGCTTTTTTTTTCCGTTTAAGAACGGGGTGACAACTTAACTAATAGATGAATTTATTAACATTCCAACACTTCTCATTATCATTACCACGATAGTATCCGCGATTACTATATCCGCTTGATCTTTTGATATATTTCATTATCAATATACCTTTAAATCCAAAAGTTTTGGATCAAATTTTTGCTACGTGGATTTTTTATACCTTAGGTTAATGTCATATGTAAGTAAAATGTTTTATCGTCCTAGTTATTGAAATTGTTAGTTAAAGTTTATATACTAATTAAGCTTGGATACATGTTACTATATTCATGAAAGAGGACTAAAACTAGTTTAAACGCTGTTATAGGTATTATCTACATATTATAAGATACATTGAAACTCATTAAATCGAGTAAAAGCCGTCCGAACCCGTTCACAAATATATCCTAATTAATGTATTGGTTTTCTATTGTGAATTAATATAATATAAATTTATTCCAACTCCAGTTAAGTATATTTTTTAATATTTTATCTCTATTCCTCTCTTTTATCATCGTCATGTATCCTATTAGAACCTAATACGAATGTAATTGCACAAATTAGCCGTCGTATTCGAATCAACTCTTCATTTCATAATAAATATTACGAAAATTAGATGTTTTAATCATAAAGAACAAATGATAATTTTTGGTGTTATCCGTCAAGAATTTCGGAAATAGTAACTAGAAACTTGAATGTTGAACTTTTATTTGTTTCTAAATATTGAGGAAAGGCATCATATTATTATTGAATAGATTTTATGGTTTCTTATTTTCATTTTCTGTATTTGTTCGTATTTTGACGAAATTTGTAAAAATATTATTGCTGGTAGGGCTTCTGATCGTTGAAACTTTGTCGATTCGAATTGTGGTCGAAGTAACAGTAGCATTGCATTGGTCAAGTGATGGATGTAAAGTTCTAGGTTTGGCAGACCGCTAGCCTGTCTGTATTGTAATTTATATTGCTAATTGCTTGGCCCATGCCCTAGTGTAAAGTGCCATGTACTGCACTCGACTTATACCCAATGCCGTAAGTCAACATAAACAATACACTCAACTTACAGTTTAGCCAATTTTACCATAAGTAAACTTGGCCTACTATACTATATTTAATATTAATCTAACACTGGCGGCTTTTCAGTTTGTGGGTGCACGCTAGTATGGTTAACCAATTTTTTCGGTTAGTATTGAATAGCAACCTCGTTAACTTGCTAACCCCTTGTTAATATCAATTAACTTTTACATTAAATTACACCTAACTACATAAAAATTGAAACTCTTTGACCTTAATTTCTCCGTTGCTCCAAGGTCTTCGTTTATTAACTCCTACAAATATTTCTTCCGCTATAAGCTTTCACAAACCTTTACTTTTAAACGTGTTAGTCAAACAGGTCGTTATCGTAGCCTTTACTTTCCTGATAGTCTTTCAGTTTTCCAATACACCTCTGGTCGCCGGTATGTGACTTAGGCTTGCTAGGCGTCCTATTAACGTAGTCTTCAATTCGTATGGCTAGCCTGTTGTTGTCCACAAACATTTTCAGGACCTTGTTCGGTATTTCTTTCGTCATGAAATTAGTAGGATTATCTTTGCCATTAATCCACCAGAACTCACTAATCTCTCTCCCTTCGTACGCTTTACGAAGTACCATTACGTCGATTATTAAACGTTTGTTACAAGTGGTTCCGAACTTCAAAAGGCATTCGAACAGGCTCTTCGAATTAGTATAAATTATTACCATAATAGGAGGAATCTTTAGCTTCATAGTAATAAATTCAAGGGTTTTCCATAGTGCTATACCTACGTTAAAACCCGTTGTTATACCGTAAACCTCCAAAGCCAGCACGATTTGTATAATATTCTTACACTTAATGGAGATCTAGTAAATCAGATTACCGATAATGCTAAACTGGTTTTTCCGCCTATTTTCGTTAACGAGGGCTATTAAAAAGCCTATGTATAAAGATAGGTCGGTGTTATTTTGTAAAGAACCTATTCTTAAAGATTGTTATTTTAGCCCTCGGTAGGTTGATTGGAACTATATTGAATCTACGATGCAGGTGTTTAATTTTTCACTCAAGCTTCTTATATAATTGGTTAAAGTCTTTATCTGTTATCTTTTACATTTATACCATGATAAATAGGCCGTATAACTCTCGTAATTAATAAAATATAATGATATTGCTGCTATGAGTACGTTATTTAAGGTACCTTTGGGAATTGGCAGTATTAGTCTTATTAATTGTAGCCAAAATAGTGTATTATCCCTTTTGTAGAAAGCTAAAACCGGTATTAATACCAAGTATACGGATTAACCATTTAATGAAATTAAGTTGGTTGCCCTTCGTTTACGTTATTAACGGCTTATCATTTTAAAACTTGGAGTCTTTCATCGCCTATCATTCCCATGTTATAAAGTCACCTATTCTAACGAAAAGGGTATCGTTAGTTTATATAACAACCACGTTAAAGTCCCTTTTTCATGTTACCAGTAAGGACGGATCGTATATTAAAGACTTTATCGCTATCCATTACTTACAGTACTATTAGTAAGTTAAAAACTAATTAACGGTTACTTTAGTCACTTTGTATGGTGATTTAACATATTGAATTACCGTTTGTATAAGGTAAATGACACGTAGTTTTTCTGGTAGCTTTAGGAATACGATTCTTTATAAATCCGTTGCTAATTACGTATAAACTTACGTTATATTACGTTTATGAAACGCAAACTTACCTTTAGTTTTAGCTAATAAACTTATTACCAAAGTAACTACTCAATGTCAGTTGGTCTTTTAAATCGTTGGCGCCTACGTAAGGATTTAATATTTGCCTTTATCTACGTATCCTTAAGCTATTGAACGTGATTTTTCGTACGGCCACCCTGAGGTTTTACCTTTAACTTCGTAAATAATCCTCGATTTAAAAATCATGAATTTTAGGCTTTAAAGATTACAATCGGTTTTCTATACGAATCATATAACCCTTAGAATTATTAAACAATTAATTTCGACCTAGTTGCTTTCCTTGAAAGGTTTACCAGAGGTTTTAATAATCCCTTGTACTTGGAGTTTTTGTACTGAGTTTTCGTTATCATTTTCTTTTCATTTACCCAAGCAGTATTATAAATACGATCCGGCTTATATTCCTCCTTTTTAAAGTTCTTTTTCTTCAAGGATCTTCCGCGCTAGAAACGTTTTATCGGCTTGTCGATTACGGGTAGAAAAAACTTGTATTGGCTCAGTTATTAAACTTAAAGGTTTTTATCGTTAGTATCCCTAATATAAGGTTAAACCTAAGTCATTCGTAAAGATATAAGACTGTAAGTAGTTTGAATAACCACTTCGAAGTTCTCGATATTCAAAATTCTATGCAGGCCTTTCTATTTACCCGGCTTTCTCTATACAAAGACTTTACTTTACAACGGAAAAACAAATATGTCGATTGTTAAGTGGCTGTTCCTGGTGTTAAAGGTATTATTAACCTGATAGAGTGTCAATTCCCTTCGCAATTTCCTTAGAGAATCTACGTAAGCCGTAATACACTTTTAAATACTTGTCGAAGGCGTAGATTCACTCGTTAGACGTAGGTACGCTCTAAAACCCAATAGAGTTAGCACTAGCCTATTAGGTCTCACAATATCGTTTACGCCGTTTGCCGCCATTTAAAGTCGTGTTTCCGGATATATAAAGCCTTTAATTTCTAACTTAAGTATATTATTCGTTTAAAGAAAGAATATGTATACCTTTTCAACCTTTTCAATACTTGAGTTGGCTTTTACAGGTACCTATTCATACTAAATACCTATTATTCTGGCTTTTTGTTGAAACTCCGCCGTCGTAAATTTAATGTCAGTATTGTGGACGATAACATTAGGTAGGTCCAGGTACGTGTTGATCTATAACATCTTTAGAGTTTCCAACGTATCTTTTGCCGAATGAGACTTCAGAAACTTAACTCTGTAAAAAGAGGCTGCGGAGTTAACGACGTGAGCAATAGGCTTATAATCAAAGTAAAAACATTAATGAAGATTTCGTAGTTGAAATTCTTATCGTTTTTGAATGTAAAATTAAATTTCCGGGAGGCTCATATATACGTTTGGTAATGATAATAAAGTCTTACAATGGTTCTTAAGGTAATGTATTCCATATTTTTATACTTTACAAACTTTAGAACTTTATATAACCTATTAACGGCTGAATGGTTAAAGCTTCGGTATAAATATCGTATCTCCAACTTTGTTAAGTTTAACACCACTACTTCAAGGCTTTAAGGATAAAATTATAAGTGCACTTACTTAAAGGCGACGGGAAACCTTTAGCCGTTTTTAACAAGCTTCTTTAAGTTAACGCCGACGTTGACACCAAGAGTCTTAATATTCTTTAAGTAAAGGAGGAAAGGAGTAGAAGACTTGAGGATGTAAAACGTAATCGTTTTCAAAACAGTTTAAATTAATGTAATCCCTATTAACGATAGTTGTTTACCTGGTTTAAAGCCAACTTTGGCTTTGCCAGCATTATAAAGATTAAATTAAGTAGCTCTGGTGTTTTCCTTCTACAGTGCCACGTACTGTAAATAACCCCTTATGAAGTACCTTACTTCCCTTATATCTAGCATAATACCTTAAAACGTGTGGTTTATGTAACGATTGCGAGGGTTAAAGGTGTACAAGTGGTTAGAGGTTTAATTAGGGCAAAAGTAATGATTTTCACTACGTAATCAGTATAAAAAGGTATTGTCGGATATTTACTAGGCTGTATTAGGAGTAGTATCTTTATGCTACTTAATATACTCAAGGGTATTATTACTATTAATTGATTCGTCGCCCTCGAAGTCTGAGATTTGATTTAAATATTTCAGTTGAAAAGTGGTAGGGTACTGTATATAATATATTATTCTTTTATCGTTTCGCTTCGCATGGGGGTGTCGAATTAACCAATAGCTAGACTTACTATAAATTTAACTTTTTTGTTAATATTACGACGATATTTTTCATGATTAATAAGGCCGTTTAAATTTTAGCCTTATTGGCGCCAACGTTGTTATTACCTTTAGTTTATAGTCGATAGGCTGGTCTTTAGGCGTTAAGGACGCCTGTAGCCGTACGTACTGTCGACATAATTGATCAGCGTAAAGTCTTTTTTATCCACGTCCAAGAAGTTGCCGGTATGAGGTATATACCAAGCGAGTTTGGTATATGCGTTATTAAAATGGTGAACTAGAAACGTAACTGGTTGCAGAAGTTTTATCAGGTGGTATTTAAGCGTTGTAAGGCGTATTCGAACTCTTTAACGCCTGTAATTGCTGCCCCTACCTATTCGCAGAGTGTGGTTTCACTAGCATAGACTTTCCCTATTTCTTACTAGTATAATATTAACTTGTTAATTATATAGTTAAGCATATTCATCGAGGATTCCTCTTTTTTCCCGTTGATTATTATCATTTCCTAACTTGTATTGTCCCAATCTATATTGTATTGCGTAAGATGGACGTCAAATTCGAAGTAACCCTTTATGTTATTATAAATCTCGCTAAATATAGTAGCTTGGGTAAGGAAGGTTAGATAATAATCCTTAGCATGCCTTGTAAATATTTTAGGGAATAGTGGGTGAAATCCTAAAGGGGGAACCTCTATTTATTTGTAAATATTTTTTAAAAAGGGTATTATCTTAGTGTTGAAGAAGTTGTAAGGTTTCATATTATACTTTCTTACGTCATTTAAGATCTTGGCAAAGTCTATGAAGAGTTTGTAATCAATGTTAACTATTTTGACAAGTTTTTGAGGTAGGGTGCGATAGTTATCTTAGTTTTAATTGGGGTTTCCTGGCAGTTTAAGCCTTAAAGCTTTCGAAGTACGATGTTGAGGTTAATTGCCAGTTATTTGAACTGATGAGTAAAGGCTTGTGGTAAGACCTGTAATAGGTTCAAGCGTGCAAGTAAACCTATAGTAAAAATGTTTTTAAGGGGCTTGACGATTTTAAGTAAAGTGTTAAAGGGGAGGGGGAACCTAACGGCTTTAAGAGACTTAATGATTTTACTTAATTAACTGGTGTAAAGCGCTAATGTCAATACCTTGAGCCTTGTTAGCGGCCGTTACTTCACGCGCTTTGCCACCGCTAAGGGCGTACTTCGCGCTGTTACGTGGGGGTTCTAGGCTTCCGAACAGGTTCATAGGTTCCTTATCGCCAACGCATCAAGAGGCTTAACTCAACTAAGAGTAAAAGTGAGGTCTCCTAAATCGCGTGTGGGGATGACAAGGTTCCTTAACACTATTTTCCTTAGGATGTGGGTCCTGAGGGTATTCCTAAAACTAAACTAGGTCGATGAGTTTTTTTGACAACTTTATATTGCCTTATAGTGCAATATAAACTCCTTTCCGTTTAAGTTTCGCCTTAATCCTTAACTTAACCCCTTTTTAGATTCAATTCCACATATTAATAGTCCAGTTGTTAAAAAGGTTACTAAAGTTGTTAAATGCGTGGCTAAAGTCGTTAATATTATGGTGTTAAATGATGTAATAGCCGACGAAATTAGTAAGGTATTTTTTATTAAGTTTTTATCGATATCCAACACCTAAAGATCTTCGTTATAGTATTTATCAACGCTATTTTCGAAGGCTTTGATTGCCTTTATTAGCTCTCGGAGAGTTGTTATCTTGGGACTTGATGGTTTTGGGCGTGGAGATTTAGTGTTTTGGCATAAAGTCGCGTGAAAACTTGGCGATTTAGCTTGAAGTCGCATGACGTAGATTTCTCGACGCGGCTTTTCATTTTTGTTGTTTTTGCTTAGGACATCGATTTTAGCGATTAAATTGGCGTAGAGGAAGTGAAAAGAGTTAAATAGGGATAAATGTTTGGTGTAAAGGGTAAGGTTGAAGGTCGTTTTATTGTAGTTGTTTAGCCGTAAGACTTGGTCGTTTTTGCAGTAGTAATACCCGCAAAAGTACTAATTTAGCCGTTTACCAACTTGCCGAACTTTAAAACTTCTGACAATTAATTTTAACGTATTGAAGAAAGATCCGGAGAAGATTTCCTAGTGTTTTTAATAGTGATACCGTCGCTTACTTTCAAATTGCCGTTGTAAGACTGACACAATCTAAAATTCTTCTTTGTTTTCCTGCCATTATGGACTAAAGTAATACTAATAAAGGCCTTTTTCAAGAATCTTGCTCTATCCTAGCCGCTGTTATAGCCGTAAAGCGTAACGAGAAAATAGTTTCTTCTTTTACTTAGCTAATCTTTGATTAACTAAGTAATCACTGATCATGGTTAGTAAGGCCTTAGATCGTTACAACTTTGTCGATTCGAATTGTGGTCGAAGTAATAGTAGTATTGCACTGGTCAAGTGGTGGATATATTGTTCTAGGTTTGGCAGACCGCTAGTGGGTGCACACTGTAATTTGTATGGCCAATTGCTTAGCCTGTGCTCTAGTATGAAGTGAAGAGTATTACACTCGACTTATACTCAATACAATAAGTCCATACAAACAATACACTTATCATGTAGTTTAGCCAACTTTACTGTAAGTAAAGTTGGCCTACTGTACTGCATGAAGTGCTAATTCAACACTTATAATTAATATTGATTATCTTGACTGGGTTGATACATAGATCGTAATCGTCATTCTAATCGTCGATTGTAATTTTCACAATTAACGTAATTTTTGGGTCTTCAAAGTTGCAGCAGTAAGGGTCATTATAAGTTATTTAATTTAAAGGATAAAATTTTGTAATAAAAACTATCATGAGCTTATGTATATATACGTATCATTTTATGTTTCACGGGGTTACTAGATGCAGAACTTTATTTTAACAATGTCAAAGATCTTTTTTGATTCAATTTTGGATAGAATCAACACCAATTTCTGGTATCGCATTAGCAATTACTATTTCACGTTCTTTATTTTCGCCGAATATGTATTTCGTGTTACTACGGACAAGAACAAGGGTGAAATTACCTAGTACATTACTATGTTTCTTATTCATTAGATGAGAAAGGTTGTTTAAAAAATGATTAAAGATTTTACTTCACCGAAAATTAAAGTAAATTCCCTTTAAATGTATCTAATTGTGTTAACAATCGTTAACAATCGTTACTAATACCCTTTCTTCTACTTCTTAAATTTTAAGGTTAAGGGGTTTTATGTTAATTCTCCAATTATGTTAATCTTAAAATGCTTTTGCCTGTCTATTTGTAATTTTGTGTAATTTAAAAAAAAAAAAAAAGTTTCTAATTTTTTTTTTTTTAACTCAGCTTTAACTATTTTTTGAATCGTTTTTTTTGTATTCACCATCTAGTCATTAAAGAATACACGAAATTTTTGGAAGGCTTATGTGCCGCAACTAAACCTTTTGCCGGTGTTTTAGTTAGGGATGTATTAATGGAATAAGTTAATTAAGTGCTTTGTAAATACAGTTTCGTCAATATTTTTAACTTCAATTTTTTCATTACAATTTTTGCCGAATAAGCGTTAGATGTATTGTGTAATGATTACACTAATACCCGTGAGTAAATAGAAGGTGTCAGGGGGTTTATGTTAGTAGTAAGGTAGCAGAGGTAACAAAGGTGCAATATCAAGAAGATGTTTGTTCGTGCTGTAGAATGATCACTAGCCGTTAGGCTATTCAGGTGTGTAGACTGAATACTTAGATTGACAACTGAAGAGCTATGAAGGAAATACTATTTGTGTGGTCATGACCGTGTCCTTATATATCCGTGCCTTCATACCGTCTTCAGTACTGGATCGTTTGGATCACCGCACTGATTCCACTGATTTAGTGCTGCCTCACCTTGGATCGGTGGCTGATTCTTACTGATTTCAAGTAGCCTCACCTTGGATCAGTAACTGATCCATACTGATCCATCACGTGACTTGCTTAGTTACCTTGCTTACATAAGAGATGTTCCCCGCCTGATATGTTGAACTACAGACTCTCTGTGGCTTGGCTGCATGCTGGCCTGTTTCCTGACCCAACCGTTGTCTAGTTTATAGCAGTTTGCTTTCCCTTATTTTTTTTCCAATCGCTTGTCTTGTTGACTTTGTGGCTGGCAAGTTGACGTTAATTTAGGTAAGAATTTCTTGATATGTGTGTGGGGATCCGTTGATTTCGAAACAGTGTGATGTGGTAATTTGGTGTAACTTGATGATTTTTAATATTTTTGTTTGAAGTAACGATTTCAACGTATTTCGTAACGCATCAAATTCATGATCTCCCAATATAAGGAAGGAAATATTGGTGTAAGAAGTAAAATTCAAATTTAGAAGTTGTTTGCTATTGACGTTGTTGTTTATTATAAGGTATTCAATTTCACGGTTTTTGAATTGGATTTCATTAAAAATAGTAGCAACAAAGCCGTTTAATAATAATAAGGGTTTAAACAACTTGATAGTAGCTTTTTAAAATTTTGGAACCATTTCTAGTCAATTTTTTTCGTTCTTTAAGGAGAATTTAATGAAGATTTCTTGGTGGTTTTAATAGATATACCATCGCCTCCTTTAAACTGCTGTAGAAATTAACGCAGTTTAAAATTATTATTTATTTTCTACCGTGAAAATTTATGCGATCCGTAAAGACTTTTCGCAAGGATATTTCCTCTACCTTGGTATTTCACAAAACGTAACTGGAACGCAATTTCTTATTCTATCTAAATAATTTCCACTTAATCTAATACATACTAATTAGTGTTAATAAGTCTTGAAACTTTGAAAATATATCGAGTTGAATTGTAATCAAAGTAACAATATTATGACGTCGTTGAATGGTAGATAGTTACTTTATAGTTTTGCAAACCGATAGCTAGTTTGAATATTACGTTATATATGCAATTGCTTAGCTTCTACCCTACATTAAATTGGACACTTTCCATCAATTGGCTTGCAGTAGTATGGTCAGCTTCAATAGCCCCGCGCTTAAATACTATTTTAACATCGTTCGTATATAGAAGTTTAAGACTAAGATAAAACCAGGTGATGTTTATTATATAAATTATGTATAAAATATTAGAAACCGAAATCTTTGATAAAATACCATAGGCGAGGTTTGAAAAGCATGTTATAGTATCATAATAATGGGCCCGAATTTTTGGTTTTGTTAAAAATCTTTAATTAATTGTATATAAATTGCGATGAAACCCTATATTGCATATGTTTTGAATTCTATGGTAATAAAATAAGTTGTTAAACCCCCTTTATATATTTTCAATGACAATCATAACGACATCTGGTTAGGAACTCAAGCTCCTAGCCATTGAGTCTATAAGTTGTGTATCTGTGTACGTAACGGGATACACATATGCAGTACCTGGCCTGAGCGCAGTCCAGGTGCAGTCCGCAAACGTTACGTATCAGGGTACGTAACAGACCGTGTATATAATTCCTGTATAAAGGATTTTTATATAATTCTTTGATCTGATTAGGTACCTTAATTGTTAACATTATTTAGCACCTACTTAGAATACTTCATAAAGTTGAACTATAATATATAATTAAGGTCTTTTTAATTTTTTTAATTGATATTCCTTATTATAGACGAATTGATAATAAACATTAATGATTTCTCGTTATACTTTAACTTCATTAATAAGGTTAGGCTGTCGACGACTACCTAGTCCTTCACTTTCATGGATATACTTCCTAACCCTTTGGAGCCAACTTAAGCCGACATATACTACCTTGAACAAATTATAAGCTTCATCGCGTTTTCCTTAAAATAAATCTAATAGTACTATTCCTCAACGTTTTAATCGACTTTGGCCTTCAATCTAGCCGTTTCGTATTTTTCTACGTCCAACTTTACCTAAATCGTTGCTAAAATTCAGTTTTTTGAAACCGACCAAACAATTATTAGGATTGGCTATTCTGTGCCTAAAAGCGGTCGAGAACTATACGACTAGAAATAATTTTAACGATCTGCTTTTTTTTAAGCGGCGACGCGTTGAACTATTAAGTCTATACTCAAGGCGAATAAAAAGTGGATTAGAAAAAGTCGACAAGCGTTTCTTCATGTATAAAGATGTTATAGACCAACTATTCAGTAAGCTATTACGGTTTATTACGAAACTGGGTGATGTGAGGGAATATAAGATATTTATAGGTTCCTCGAATATATTAACGCTGTTTTTATAATCTTTACCGCGTGGATAGAGTTTTAATCAAACTTAAAAGACTGTTTATAAACGACAAAAACTTATAGATACCATTCGTTATTAATTTTAAAATGTTGCTAGTTTAGGCGGACGGTTCAGATTCGCTTATAGCCGTTGAACGTAATTACCTTTGCTGCCGCATCTTTCTTCGTATCTAGGACAAATACATTACAGTAAAAATTAACTGTATTGATTACATTGTTATTTTGGTAAAATACTGAGAATTTGCTAACAAGCTAAAGGTTTCAAATTTAACACAGAATTTTAAATAATAATTATTGACCTCTTTTTATATAATTCAAAGGAATAAAAATATTGTCATAATAGGGGTTTACATTGTTGAAATATTGTCATTAAAAAGTCTCAGTAATTACAATCGGCTATCCTAATAAAGTCTCCTAGTTGAAATGCAAAATTAAAAACGCCGGGAGATGTATGCAATAACGTAAAACTAATAGGCTAGACATGTTATAAGGTGTTATTGACACTATAATTGTTTGACTTACTTCAAACAGAGTTATAAACTTCGTCCAACTTTGTTTCCGACGTAAGTTTATGCTATTAAAGTATAGAATATGAATATAGGTTTTTTATTGTAGGTAATAAAGGATACCTAACTTCTAGACATAATTTTGTGTCAAAGTAATATAGCTCTAGTAACGTTATTGCAAAACTCGGTGATGAAGAGTTTAACTTAATTAAAATACATATAAATAAGAATCTGTTTCTGATACTTATATTTTTAATAAAACTTTTTTTTTTGCAATACACAGGTTGATTATAGTTATAATTATTATTATATTATAAACGAGGTTTTATTATAACTGTTCAAAATACAACAAATTCGTTTATTATATCCTGGAAATTTGGTCATAATATGATAGTTATAAGGAAGTATACGTATCACCTTTACGGAAAATTCTAGAATGCATATTAATAAATAGTTGAACCGAATATAAACATATATCATTGCAAAAATAACGCTGGATGTCATTTTTGATATATTATCAATACTACATTAATAAGTTACTTTAAACTCCGGTGAAAATCGATTAATAATTCAAAGTTACGAAAAGGTTAGTAACTAATACAATAATACTAAGTTTTATGTTAAAAGAAAATCAGTGTGTGATTAAATTTATTTTCATTATATTAAAGATTCTAATTTAAGGGCAGCAAAGCGTATTAGAAACCAGTCATAGTTAACTTTTTCTATAAGATTTTACGAAATAACGCGGATTTTACAACCGACAGTATTAATAGTTATGAAAGGGGAGGAGAATTAATCCCGTTTCCTAATCAAATTAATACAGTTCCGCAACCTATTTAATAAAGAAAAGACAATGGCTTTATCCCTATATCAGGGTAGGTTTAATTATTATATTTATATAAAACTGAACAATAATAAATATTTAATGGATAAACTCTAAAAACCGTTATATTCAATGCCACGAAATCAACTCTTCGAATTTCGACATTGAATTACCGAGTTGATGAATAAGAATTAAGTGTAAGTAAAGTTTCTATGGATATTATCATATATCTCTATAATTTGTAAGCGGCTACGCTACAAGTTTCACCCTTGATGAGTGCTCGGTAACGTGCCACTCTGTGAGGTGAATTCCTACAGAGTACATAATAGCGTGTTATTGCCCAAAAGAGGAATTAGTAAAGTGCACTATAGAGTGCCACTGCCCAGAGGAGATAGTGGCAAAGTGTATAGGAAAGTACCACTGCCCGGGTGAAAGCTTATAAGCTTCAACCTAAGCGTACACATTCCGCATTCCTTTTCATCCTTCAATAGATCTTACTATTTACTTTAACATACTACCAATCTTTATAATTACTTTTCTACTGTTATCTTTACATTAACTTACCTAGTATAACGGACCTTACCGATACTAATTAATAGCCGATTCGGTCGACTATAAGCAGTTGAGGATAAAAGAGAAAAATTTAAGTTAAATGCCTATTGCGGGATATTATAACGCTCTTAACTATCCGTTCTTTAATATTATGTTTTATATGAAATACGTAGTAATATAAAAAGATTATAATAGCGGAGTAACTCTAAAAAGAACATTTTAATACGAAATCATTAATTAGATTAGTATCTTTGAACTATTAAAAGTCTAATTACGCTACTATCAACTCGGTTGGCACTTTAGACATATTCGGGAACATTTTCAAAAGCGTCATGTCATGTATCAGGCCACGTAAGCTAAAACTATCAAGTTTCGAAACCCTTTGTTAGGACCGATTACATTTAAACATAATATACGAACCGCTTACAAACTTCGGCAACAGCCAAAACATAATACCTGAATTGCTTATAGATTTCGAGAGCAACTAAAATACCTCTTTTAGAACGCCCTTACAATCACTTTATGCCCCAAAAGCAATATCTGAACCTCTCTCTAAACGCACACCACGCGCGAAACACATTATTCGAAACGTTTACCAGGCCACTATAACTTACCAAAACCTTATACACTATCTCTAATTTTACATGCATACCTTTACATATCTTTTTTCCCGTTTTTAACACCACGTTCGCCTGCCCCCATTCGTCTTCCCTCGTTATCCCTATATTATACCATATTGGTAGGGTTTTAAACGTTGCAACGATGTCGATTCGATTGGTTGAAGTAACAATAGTATTGCAGTAGTCAAGTAGTGGATGTATTATTCTAGGTTTGGCAGACCGCTAGCTGGTCTTCATAGTAATTTGTACGGTCAATTGCTTGGCCTGAGCACTAGTGTGAAGTTTGGTATATTGTACTCGACTGACACCCTATACAGTAAGCTCAAACAAAATAATACACTCAACTTTCAGTTAGTATAGTCAGTTTTACTGCAAGTAAAGTTGCTCTACTGCACTGCAAATACTACTATTCCAACACACTGCTTATTTCAATTCATTATTTGCGACGTAGAAGCTTATGAACTTTTTAATTAATATAACATTTGTAACGAGATTCCGAGATAATTCGGAACGTCTAACTTGCTTATACTTACGCTTTATTTGAATTTTATTTGAGTTTCATTGGAATTAGTAAATGTTAAATACCTTACTTGCAATACTTTATTATATTTTATTTACTATTTATTTATGTATTATGTGATTTTATTAAAATCGTTCTATTTAGTATTTTTTTCTTTTTGCCCTTTAATTCCAAAACCTTTCAAAATAATTCATTTCGAGCGTACCTGAATTGTACCCACTACGTAAAACTAACTTTGAAACCGCTTCAACAATTTTAATATACACACAATATAGCTTTTCACACGCTCTGATAAACTTCGATTTCTTACAATTATTATTTCACTAACAATAAGTAAAGATAAAGCCAACGGATAAATACACCTTTTTCAAAACATACAATAATTTAAAAAAACGTTCTGTAGAGAATCGACCTAAACCTATAAAAAAATATTCTCGATACAACAGTTTGAAATTTACACTCTTATATGGAAAATACGTACATTATCACCCTAATTTTTTTGCTTTTAGAGGAAATCAGCCTAAGGGCCTAAGATATCAGATAATACCCGTAAAATGATTTCAAATGAAACGATAAATATGTGATATACGGTATACAGTTTAATTTCAAAATTACTATGTACATATCTATGTATCCAAAACAATGATACCTTCAAAGAAAAAAAGTCCGTTTTATGAAATTCCTATTTAAAACGGCCCTGATTAACGAATCTTCAAACCAAAAAAAACAAAGACGTATCATAAACAGAGTTTGTAAAGGAATACCAAATAAAAAAATATAAAAAGTATATTATAAAAAAGATACGGATAAAACAATAAGGTAAAATCACTGTATGTACATAAAGTTTAGGATGTTCTGATAAAATGACCGCACCCTAGGTAAGGTATACGAAGCTCAAGGAGGAGGGGAATGACCGCGAATATTATTTGCCATGCAAGTACAATACATACTCACCAATATATGTATATTAGCAGAGAGACAAATACTAAAACCCTTTCCGAATGTAATTAACGCCCCTCCCGACCGTGGAAAAATCAGCTCAAATAACGAAAACGACACCCCCAAAAACAAAATTAGCGGCGCAAAACAATTAAACGAGCTTTAGAAACTAATACCTACTAAATACGACCCCTACCGCAACCTTTCGCCATACCGTTTTCCCAGTAATAAAAGTAACTTAACGAAACCTACCAACTTCGCCAGGCTATGAAATAAGGACGAGAATTATAGTGGCAGACCGTACGATGTTTCCGATAATAAAATCGGTATAATATCAAATACATATGAAAACCTAGATATTTAACCGTTACAATTACATATGATTCTAGCTAATATACTACCTAAGTAGGTTTAAAATAATATATATACAACCTTACCTAAAAATTGAAAATTTACAGAGTATTATAACCGCTTTGAAATATAATTGAATTAGTAAATAAACCACAAGCTTTACGACGGGAACAAAAAGGAAATAATTGAAAAATCCGTGACAAATTAACTTAAAAACGCTAATAAACCCATATAAATATTATTTAACGCCTTATTAACGAAGTTCATGAAATATTTAACTATCTAAAAACCAAAACATAGAAAAAGAAACCTATTTATCCAGGCAGTTACGAAAATATTCCGCGGAAAGCCAAACTTTAACCTTACGTTATTGAAACCGAAAACATATTTCAAAGAATTTTATACGAATTTTAAAATATCACTTGAACCCTTAATACGCCAATAAACGAGCCTCGGATTAGCTTTTATAGCAGTAGGAATTGAAGTCCAAAGCAAAATTTTCAAAATAAACCTCGCCAAAACAATCTACTACGTTATGGACCGACGGTTTAAAGTGTACTCGAAATATAATAAACGCCCTAAATACGGCTTTGAAACCAAAAAATGCTCGAACAAATACCGAAAGCTGAGGGTAAAGCAATTAGTAACGAAAACAACCCTATAACCAAGTGAGAAACTCACTACATATACTATAATACTAACGGAAAAACATACCAAATTTTACAAATTTGTAAGACCAATATATTATATATAATAAGATCGGCTATTAATCGACAGATTATCTAATATATTAATAAATTCGGACCAAACGCCAAAATTAGGCCGTTTTACCGCCTGAGTACTAGATAAAAGCTAATTTAATAATGTACGTAACTAACTACGAAAGTTTCAAGGAAAATTTGATGTTTACCCCTACTAATACACATTGAAAGAAAAGGTCGTAAAGTAAAATCAAACTTATTTAAGAGTCTAGGATAAGTAAACCGACAAATAATTACGAACAAGCTTACGAAATACCTTTTTTTAATACATTGTAAACCTAAATTACGAAGACAAAATGTTAAACGCCTATATCACGTAGTAATTTATACTTTCCAATAGATAATATAACCAATTACAATTTATTATGTCAAACACCAGTGTAACAAAAATCTTTACTGGCGGAAAACTTTAATTCAATGCTTTCGCGATGAAATTTCCCAAGTTTTAACTCGACCAAATAGGAAAATACCGGAAAGTGCTCTTCGGAAAAGATGATTCGTATTCATTTAATATATTCCATATCAATATACGATTCAAACTAGTTAAGTTTTACTCAATAGGATTTGAAACCCCATTTCTACCATTATTAAAGAATATAAACAAACTCGGAATTAAGGTTCTAAATACGACCAACCAACTCATTCACGCTTCGAATATCTTATTTGTACCACATCGTCTCAAATTTTAACACCTAAGGTTTTACTCCAAACCACGTACAATTGTAACTGTTTATCTAATGTAACCGAAATTAACGATATTACAACATAGATTTGAATACCCAGCTGCAAAACGCCCTTTGCAGCTACTTTATGTAACAAGACATACAAATATAGGGGAAAAAAGTACTAAGAGTTATAGAAAAGTTTTATCACGAATTCTAATTAAATTCGTAAGCCTTACGGTGATTTGAATTTCGCATTTGAAACGATATAAACTTTAAGTACGAGGTAATTAATTATATAATATACCTTAATGGCCTGCTAATACTATATGACATCGACGTAATAACATTATTTCAAACTACGAAATCTACGTGGAACGCTTTCGTTCCAGACTATTGAAATGCTTTAGTAAACTATTAGGTAAACATTTACTTAGAACTTTCAAACCAAATCACTTACGATTCCAGCTAAACCTTTAACTCGACCGAATGACGTACCAAAGCTAGAATTTCAGGCAATGAGTATAAGTAAATACAGGTAAAAAAATATAAGGTATTAGTAAATGTAAACAGTATTACGAACCGTTTTAAAAACGTATACGATACTGTTTAAAAAGCTAATATGTGACAATTTTAAGGAATACATCCTCTAAATAGTGATAAGCGCCGTTAATAAGACTTTCACCCTAGCGGTCTAATCCTAACACTCTTTATTTTCGGTGCTTAACCTTAACTTTATATAAATTCAACTTTATTACCAGTTACAGTACAAAGGGCGAATACTGTAGCGAAAGCTATAACTGCACTACGTTCCTTGCGGACTAGGAATAATATTTAAGAATCATTAGCCACAAAAACCGGCCTACGCGAAACCGGCGTTTTAAACCTACCATTATAGTTAAAAATTATAGTATCGAAAACAAAGGAAAAATAAACTAGCCCTTGGAAAATCAACGGGTTGAAAGGCTATAATATACGTGTAAAACTATTAAATAATACAAGTCGATTTCCCTAAACGATGATACAAAAGTACTAAAAGAACAATATAAACCACAACGACCCAGAAACTCAATCCAAAAAGTAATACCAACCAAATCCCTCATACAACGATAAGTCCAAACCGCTCCTAAAACATATATACTCCCCAAATACACCTTTAAAACTTTTACCACCTTGAAGAACTATCTTACCTACACCAATAAAGCTAGCATCACGCCTCTGATGGCGTTTACTTGGATAGAAAAATAAGAGACACTTTAAAGCCTTTGTTACGAACTCCTTTATTATTTTAAAAAAACGGCAAAACTTTATTTAAATGTAAAACTTCCCTAACAGGATATTATTACCAACCCAAGTACCACTTCTGAACAATTAACATAGAATGAAATTACGGCTTCAATAGAATAAGTTATCTTTTAATTTGAAAGGTTTAACCTATCATTTTACGGCGACTATAAAGATCTTTCTACCCATTTGGTCCACAAGGTAAAAGACAAGACCGGCAAGACTTATAAAAACATCCGCATAATAATTAAGGTGTATAATAACGCCCATAAAGAAAATATTATACCTTAATCACCTATTTTATATCAGGTAAATTATCTCTTTATTTTATAATTTACCGCGTCCCTTTACACCCCTTATAAACTTTATATTGAGCTTTGTAATGTTACGCAGGATTTTATACAATCAGAAAAATAGTTTCAACGACGTATTTACTCGTACATACCTATAAAGCCCAGAAAGAAAGATTTACCTAAAATAATTCTACGTATCTCAAAACCGCACTATGAGTTCTTTAAAGACAGGGTATAAAGGTATTCTACCTATTAAAAATATTATAAAAAGCGGCTCAAAATAACTCAATAGACTTTCAACCCATATCTATTTGTTTCCACATTACGTTTTAAAGAATTTAAACTTACTGAAATACAAACGAACGATATACTAATATTATGTAATACTGTTGGAATAGTATTATATGCAGTTCAGTAGGTCAACTTTACTGTAAGTAAAAGAAAAAGCTTCTTTCTGGTTACGCTTTACGTTAAATGGCGGTTAGGGTGAAAGAATGATTCTTTTAAAAGGTTTTTACTGCTGCGTCGGTTTTTATGGCAGTAAGTAGAAAATACTTCTAGACTGCGGAGGTTTTTACGGCAGACTAGAAGTGGAGACGGTATCGCTATCGAAAACACTAAGAAATCTTTATTCATTTTTTTTTTTTTACGACGTTAAGATTGACTGTCAAAAGTCCTAGAGTATGGCAAGTTGGCAAACGGTTAAGTTAGTACTACGAAGAGTGCTACTTTTTCAAAAACGACTAAGTCTCATAGCTAAATAATAACCTTCGCCCCCTACTACTAAACAATCTTTTCCCTTACCCTTTATATCAAACCTTTGCCCTACTTTACTTTTTTTTACTCCTTGAAATACCTTAATCGCTAAGTTCGCTACTTTTAGCGAAGATACCAAGTTATGCTAAGAAAGCTACGTTATGCAACTTTACGCCGAATCGCCAAATTTTAGCCAAGTTCCCACGCGACTTTACGTCAAAAAAACAAGTCTTCCATACTTAAGATTACCAAGTCACGCCCTACATGTCACACCATGTCCCCTACCGATTGAACCGTTAAAATAGCTTTAAATTAGGTACTTATAGGTAAAGTTGACGCCCTCGAATCTGGATTTACTAATTTTTACGACGACAACTTACGTGGAATAGATGTTAATAAGAAATTAACGGAAAAATACCTTACCAACTTGATCGGTTGTTATATTATTAAGTAAAACGGCGACGAGTAACTTATTTGCAGTGACGGTTTTTTTTGCAAATACCGTAAGTTTTTCGAAGACTTGATTATGGATATGTAAAAGAGAGTTTAAAAGATCATTAAGTCCAAATTAAGGGAAGAACTTAAACTTCGAGGGATTTACGTGTTGGAAAAGAGCTTTACTAAGTTGGAAGAAACTCTATTTAACCTATCCTAACTTAAAGAGTGCCTTTAAGACCTACGACCTAAAGGAAAGGACGCCGAGAAACCTTATAGCCTCTATACGCGATTTGGAGGACTTCTCCTTTAGTCTTAGCTAAGTTAAGCCTTTTTACGTGTTAACAGTAAGGAACCTATTAACTTACTCGGTAGCTTAATACTTTGACGTAGTAGAGGGGAGTACGCCTTTGGCGGTAGAAAAGTACGCGAAGCGAAGGCTGTCAACGCAGCTAAAAGTATTGACGTTGGCTCTTTATACTAGTTAATTAATCAAGATTGTTAAACATCTTAAAACTTATAAAACCCCATCGACCCTTGGTATTATAATCGTTAAACACGTTAAAAACCCTTTCCTTTCGAGCTCTACATATATAAACCGACTATAAACCCTACCATAAGACTCTACTCATCGGGCTAGGCGACTGGCAATTATCCTTAACACTGTGCCTCCAAACCTCCAAAATTTAAGTTGTTAAAAAACAACAATTAAGCCTAGGATAATTATCGCGAACTCCCCCCAAAACCTGTCAAGATGGTCAATATTAACAACAAGCTAATAACGGAAGTCTCTATAATCTAAAATAATATAGAAAAGTATAACAAAAAGCCTTACAACCTTTGCGATACGAAGATAATATCTTTTTAAAATATCTGTAAGTAGATGGAGGTACCACTTTCTGGTTTTTACTTACTATTTCCTAAAATCCTTACAAGGTACGCTAAAGACCATTATCTAACCTTTCTAACGAACTCCACCACGTTTGGCGAGACCTACGATAATATAAAGGGCCATTTAGAATACGATGTCCACCTCGCGTAATATTATATAGACTAGGCCACTATACAGTGGACTACAATAATGGAAAAGAAAAAAAGAGGAATGACTAATAGATATTTTTAATTAAATGCTCGATAAGCTAATAATTTGTTTAAAGGCGATGGAAAAGGCCCACGCTGGTGAAGTTACACTTCGCGAATCGGTATGGACAGTTTTTACAAGCGTTAATAAGTTCGAATACGCCTTATAACGCTCAAATTCCACCTGTAAAAGCTTTTTTAACCGGTTACGTTCCTCGCTTACCATTATCATAACACGTTTACCAAATTCGTTCGGTATATATACCTAAGCCGGCAATTTTTTTAACGTGAAAAAGGAAGACCTTACAGTTGTTAACTACGTTGACTGTAAGTACTTATGCCTATAATGCCTAAGGTTAGGTCGATTAACTTCGGCCCTAAGCTAAAGGTAAAACCTACGTTAACGTTATTAGGACTTAGACGGACCTGTTAACCGTAAGTACTATCGTCGTAATAGTAGCAAAAAAGTTAGATTTATAGTAAGGCCAGCTACTGGTTAACTCGTCACTTCGTCGCCGAACGTAATAATAGAAAAGTAATGTACCACGTTTAGTATCCTATTACTTCGGAACAAGATTACTTAAAACAGGTTATGGATGTTAAAGGTAACGAGCTAACTGAGGCTACTAACGCCTCTAAGAAAATTAAATGGCGCAAAGATAGTATTTCCGGTACGGTAGCCCAATAACTAGCTTACCAAACCTTTTTGTACCGTTTAGGTGGTAAAACCCCTTACTCTTACCCTAACTATACCTTTAACCCCTTATATACCTTTAACCTTTGCGATCGCTACATAGACTACACGTTTAAAGGTATTATACCAAACATTAGGGTAATAAGGGACTTAACAAGACGTTATTCGTAGTATATAGCACTGCGGAATTCAATTGCTATAGTCACTGAAATTAATCGTCACGATGCTGGTAAGGTTAAAGTTAGCTTTAGCTCGGGCGAACAACTATCGTTACTGGGGATAACAATAATTTAAACTATTATCGAAGTAATTACGTTTTATATTCTTAAGTCCCTACCCATTTTCTACTTTGTTTAAAGGATATAAAGACCTTTGGCGTTAATTTAGATGTTAAAGTAAACGAATTAGTTAAAAACAGCTAAAGGTTTTCACTTGCTTTTAAGTAGGGTAACCTATAGTTTTATTTTTAAGGTTAGGAAGCAATGGTATTGAACCTGACGGAGCCGGATGTACGTTAACTACACTGGCATTTTAACCACCTAACTATGAACAGGTTATAAAAAGTCCCAAAGTTCGTAGGATATAACAATATGGAATACTTTGCCCTGGAACCCATTGAAAGGCTTTGCCACTACTGTTAAACATATACCTAACCCCTCCAGCGATTTAAATTGACATTAAAATACGATGAGTATTTTAATTGTAAGATTTTTGTTAATATATTTTACTTAGATAATAAGCCTGTTTTTCCCGTCGTTAACTCTGCGAATTCTTTCCATAGAGCTAAATTTATAAAGTCCCTTTCGGCAATGGATACGTGAGAAAATTTAAGGATATTGTAAATTGACACGTACTTGAATCTATTTAACATCGTCGTCCACGATACCGGTACTAACTTTACGATGGCGAAGTTTTAAAGAGATGTTAAAATAATAGGTATTTAGTCAAAATAAGTACCTGTAAAAGCCTATTAAAGCATTAAGAAGGTTAAAAAGGTATATTCCTTACTTCTTCGAACGTATAATATCCTCATATTAGAAATTGAAAGTTTATGGATCCGAAGGCACGCTTATAAATGGCAGTAAAGGGCTTAAAAGATACTGTAAGCCTTGACGACCTGGTGCCAACGCTGTTGGTCTTTGGAGTATAACCACGCCTAACGAGTGAATCTCCGCCCTCAACAAGTATTTAAAAATGTGTTGCGGCTTATAGAAAAGCTTTGAGGGAATTACAAAAAGAATCGGCACGTCGCTAAATTAATAATGCCTTTAACACCAGAAATGAGCTTATAACAATTAACGTGTTTGTTTTGCTACTATAAAGTAAAGTCCTCGTATAGCGAAAGCCGGGTAAATGGGAAGTGACGTATAAGATATTAAGTGTTGCAAATTCTAAAGTAGTTATTAAAACTGTTAACGACCTTATATCTTTCTGGATTACTTAGGTTAAGTCTTACATTAGGGATATTAAAGATAAAGACCCTTAAGTATTACAAGCAAAACGACCGAGCTAATATGACCTTCCTCTACCCGTGATTAATAAGTCGATGGAGCACCGTTAGCGTGGACGACCACCAAAGAAAAAGTAAAACGCTAAAAAAAGAGGAATACACACCGGGTTGCATTTATAATACTACTTAAGTAAATAGGAAAGAGAAGGATAACGAAGATTTAGTAATAAAGCTTAGGGTATAAGTAATTATTAAGACTTTAAGCAAACCTTTTAAGGAAAGCTACAAAGTCGAGATCGACAGCCTATTAACCCTAGGTGTGGTATAATTTGTATTGAAGGCTAACTTTAACTTTTAAAACCTAAATGTTACGATTTTTAAGTCAAGGATTATTTACAAGGTTAAGGGAAAAACCACGAGGCGGCCTTATAAAAAGTCACGGCTAATCGCTTGAGGATATAGCGATAAAGGCAAGGACTGGATCCTTATATAGTCGCCAACGATCCAGAAGATTAGCCAACACTTAGTGGTTGCTTTAGTACCAAATTTTCTATCCAGAACTAATAGCAAGTTTACACTTCATGGCCGTGATATGACGTAAGTTTATATATAGTTAGTAACGGAATTACAACGTATTATACTATTGAAACTGTTGTAGGAACTCTGTGCCGTTTACCTGTTAGGAACGGTGATACGATATGTAAAACTACGATATAAACTAGCTAAGATAGGCGTTCACTAGTTTTTGACATACCAGTCGTACTTTAAGTTCCGGCTATCGATAAAGTCTTTAATATACGATTCTTGTTTATGAATAACGTAAGAAAAGTATTTCGGTATGGTAGGCATGTAAACTAACGATACCTTTTTCGTCGGAACGGCTAGTTTTATAACACAAAAATAGTAAGTAATCGAGGATTTCAATTTTTGAAATTGTAAGCCGGTGACAACATTAATGGAAAATAACTCACTTGACTTTAATAGATCGTCAATCCGTATGCTTAGTATTAACGTCGGCCTAAGTTTCCGTCAAAAAAGCTAAGGCGTTATTTTTGCCACAATCGATAAGACTAATAAGGACAGAGCTCAATGGTACCTAAAACAATGTGTACGGGGTAGCTATATTACCACTCTATGTTAACCGAAAGCCTTATACAACCTATCCATTCCGGTACAAGTATAAATACTAATGGAAAAAAACTTTGATCTATTAAACAAAAGGTTAAAGTATCAGATGCAGAACTTGGACCACGGAATTAATATAATGTTAATCAATATTTTAAAAGCTAAGCTAATGATTTTTACAGACGGGTTTTTTACAAATAAAACCGATTTGTTTTTATAGAATGGCTTCTTAATAACCCTTGTTAATGAAGATAAGCGGGAAGATCAATTTAGTATTATCGGTAACCTAATTCACTAAACCTTGATCAAGTGTAAAAGAATTATACGAAGAGTGTTAGCTTCGGATGTCTACGGTATAATATCGGGCTTTAATGTAGGTATGGCATTATGGTAGACCTTAAACCACATTATCAGACAACTAAGGATTCCTTTTATCCCGGTGGTAATCTGTACCGACTTAAGAAGCCTTTTCGAATGCCTGTCAAAGTTCGGAACTACTAGTAAAAAGCGCCTAATGATCTACGTGATAGCACTCTGTGAAGCCTATAAATGGAAGGAGATTAAGGAGTTTAAATAAATCGATGGCAAAGATAATCTTACAAATGCTATAACGAAGGCTACTCCAAATAAAGTATTGGAAAAGTGTATAAATAGTAATAAGTTAATCATACGTATCGAGAGTTACGTAGATAGGCCACCCGAAAAGCCTAAATTATGTAACGATGGATAGGGATATGCTGACAAACTGGAAGATTTCCTGAGGATTAATGATGGTAATTTGTTTAAGTAGTACAGTTTAAGTTACGAAGCGCTGGCTGTAGCGAAAAAACTTTTTGTAGGAGTTGATAAACTTAAATCTCGGAGCGGGGAAGTAATTAAGGTTAAATAAGGTCAATTTGCATATAATTAGATGCAATACAATAGGGAAGTCAATGTGAATTAACTGGGGGTACTAGGTCGTTATTTAGCGTTAACCGGAAAGATTTGGTTAGTCGCACTGGCATACGCACGCATAAACTAAAAAGCTTCTAGTGTTAAAATAGTATTACATGCAGTGCAGTAGGTCAACTTTACTGTAAGTAAAGTTGACCGTACTGCAAGTGTATTGCTTTGTGCGGTAAGTCTGCAGACTTACCGCATTAAGTATAAGTCGAATGCAGTACGCTACCCTTTATTCTAGGGCACGGGCCAAGTACTTGACCATACAAATTACAATGTAGACTGGCTAGCGGTCTGCCAAACCTAGAACAATACATCCACCATCTGATCACGAAATACTACTGTTACTTCAACCAATCGAATCGACAACGTTGCAACTTCCAAGGCCTAACAATAAATACGTCGTTTTTAGCCGCGAAAAGAGGAAGCTTTTTAAAACCGGCCTAAAGATGAAACCTAAAATGTACCTAGCAGAGGACCGCATAATTCATGTTAACGGTGCAATAATCACGCTTCAAAATAATATTCTGGACTTTGTATAGGAGAGGCGATTGAATAAAGTTACTATTATTAATTAAAGAAGTATATAAAGAGAAAACGAATGGATATATTAACGTATACATAAAGCTTAAATTATCTTAGTAATATAACCGAAAGCTGTATTGAAACTTGCTGTCACCGTATAATACTTAATCGACCCTTTGGATAACGTATATAAGGCGCTTAACAAGCAAGTCGCGTGACAAATAAGCAATCCTAAACGCAGCCTGCGAGTTATACTATTTAATATACATATAATAGAACTTTTTATTTTTACTAACGAATCCTTCCCAAATAATACTAATTCAAATTCGTAAATAGGATTCGTTTTTATTCTTAATAACGAAATACCAGTTCGAAACGGATTTACTCTTTATAGAAACATTATATATTAAAATTTAACTAAGTATAAACGAGTTACTCGAAGACTTTTAGCCTTGGAAATCTATGGCATAGTTAGAGAATTTGATTTAGACATTAGTAGGACGATAACGGTTCGGATAATCATTTTGATCCTTGGTTTAAAACCACTTTTTTAATAATTTACACTAATTGGTTTTCCTTTTACGAATGCTTTGTCAAGCTCGGTACTATGAACGAAAAACGCCTTATAATCGATATCATGGCATTATGCGAATTGTAAGAACGTCGTAAAATTGAAGAAATATAGTATATGAACGGAAAATCAAACTAAAAAAAAATGAAACAACTAAGGGCGTTTCAAATAGGGTATTAAAAACTCTTGTATTGATCAAGAGTCTCTTCGTTAACGTTACTAAAGAGGTTTTACAGACTTAGTCCACTGAAGTCATTTGTATCGCTTTTAACATTTTTCGCTGTTTGAATTTACCATTTACATCGCTTTTGGCATTTTTTTGCTATTTAAATTCATTACTCGCACCGCTTCTAACATATCATTATAATTTGTTCATCATTTTTTACTTTTAACCTTTAAATTTTGTCACTTACCTAACGATTTTTGAAAAGTAATTTCATTGCTGTTTAGCGAACTACACCAAGTCTGGATAAATCGGCACAAATATAAAAACAGGTAGTGAATTGCTACTAAAAAGGGAGGGGGAAAGCGGAATCACGTTGACGTCGTCGTTTTTGTCGTCCTCGTTATCCTCTTCCTCGCCACTCTCGCCATCACCGTTACTGCTGGCGCCACTGCTATCTCCACTCTCGACGCCACCATTAATACCGCCGGAGAAACAGCCCCGAGCCTTAAACTATATACCCTTAAATAAGAGGCGTAAGGGGTTGTTACCCTCCTTAGGATGACGCGTGATAATGTCATCGAACCTTTTTATGTAATATATGTGCAGACTCGGCATCTAAGCGGAAATAACGGTTCCTATTTCCTTGAACCGCCGGTTAACGCCTACTACCAATTAATATTGGTTTGTTTTAACTATTACAAAAGTGGTCATTTTTAAAAACATCCCTAGCAAAGTATTGAAATAAAAGTTGATAATGAGGCACAACTAGAACTACAAATTATAAAAGTAAATAACTGACCGTGAAAACGACGAGCGCGTAATAAAGACTTGGCTTACGGTCCTGAAACTACCGGAACGGAGGCGTATTCGCTATTAATCCGCTTGTAATGGTAATAACAAGCTGACAGACCTCCGATTTACCGTCAATCGCTAATAAACTTACCCGCGGCTTCAGACGCGATATATGGCTCGTAAATCGTATTTATTAGCGACCCATGAACGCAAACCTGGTTATACTGTTTGAACGTTTTTTGTGCTAGAGAAGCTTCATAGCGTACCCTAATGAGTCGTAACTTAAGGCGGTAGGTCAAATAGGCCGACTCGGCTTTGTCTATAGGGATATTCATATAATATAAGTTGAAAGGAAAATTAATAATATAAATCGCATTATAACTCTGTTAATTTACGTTTTTAACAGCGAAAGGTAGCCGTTACGGGTAAAAGGGTTTTTACCTGTAATGAAGAGGCAAAGTTAATTACCCTAAAATCTCCTCGCTTCTCCGCTTAGAGGGTAAAAGAAGGAAATAAGGGGGAGAAAAAAAGGAAAGGTGGTAGGGGTATTGTCGGCAGCGGCGGCGAAGAAAAATCCGAAGGAAAAGGCGGAAATCGACAACATACTACCCGAAGAGGCAAAGCTAGTAATAGGGCTAACGGCGATACGGCCGGCGGCGGCGGCAGCGGCGGCGGCCTCCTCACTCTTACGCTAACGCGTCAAACGGCGCCTTTTATTCCTATTATTATGAGTTATCTATTTTCGAAGCGGTTAAATCATAGATTAGTTTAAGTAACTTACATATAGAAGCGGTTCAATTAATTCATTAGAATAATGGTTTGGGTGTGTATACGTTAATTAGATAATTGGGGATTTGCGTTATAAAAATCGGTGTGTTGTTAAAGAAAATTTTATTATACCTTTATCAATAGCGATATATCTTTTTATACTAACCCCAAAATAAGTTTCACCCACAATAATTTTATAATCACACCTCCATACCTTCATAATTACACCCTCATGGGGTTTAACTACTATGCCGCCATTAAATACCCAAACTAACTAAAGCCAACACTGCAATTACTACTGTAACAAAAAGTACTGATTAAAGTTTTAGCCGAATTACACTACAAATGAACCTATTACTACTAAATTATGGATATGGGCCGTACGATAAATCAAATTATCACTACTAAATTACGGATACGAATCGCACCACAAACTAAACTTTTACTACTAAATCACAGATATAAGCCGCACAACACACTAAATTATTATTACTAAGTTATATATATAGGAAGCGTTGAAAAAGAAAAGATTACCTATATAAACATTATCATATATCTTTATAATTAGTAAGTGGCTACGTTGTAAGTTATACCCTTTCAGAATATATGGTAATATGCCACTCTGTAATGTATATTCTTGCAAGCTGTATAATAATGTAACACTACCCAAAACGGGCATTGACCAAGTGCAATGTAAAGTATCACTGCCTAGAACGGAGATTGGAAAAGTACATGGTCAAGAGATACTACCCGGGTAAAAACTTATAAGCTTCAACTTAAGGCGTGAACTTATTGAATACCTCTTCTCCTTTCGATCGATATTACTATCTACTTCAATATACTACCAATCTTTATAATTATTCTTTTATTTTTACCTTTAAATTAAAGTACCTAGTACAATAGAACTTACCTATTGTTTTTATCAGCCGCGGTATTAATGTTATTAATTTCCAAACTGAAGGGTGGGGCGATTTTATATCGATTAATGGGATTGAAATAGAGTTACCGAATAATATGGGTTTCCCCCACGTATAATTAAAAATATATATACTTATAATTTAAATCTACGTAACTTTTAAAGTTAAACGTTTGAGTAATGTTTTACCGTATCTGTATCGTACCCGGATAAAAGGAATTAATTATTTTTCGTATAATTTCAGCTTATTTGAATAGTTAGTTACCCCCTATAAATTAACGGAAACGTTAACTATGTTTCAATGTTATATTAATTATATAATTGTGGATATCTTAGATAATTTTATTACGGTTCATTTGAACGACCTGTCAATTGTGTTGTATTGTATTAAATAGAATTATATAACGAAAGTTTACGAGGTTTTCAAACGTATTTACGACGTTGGATTAAACTTATTTTTTTTTAAAGAAAAATGTAACTTTAAATCAAAAAAAAATTAAATACCTTAGCTTTATTATAATGGTAGGCGTAAGTATCCGAGCTAACTCCCAAAAATTCCGGATTATCCGCGAATAAAGTTTTCTTATATTATTCGGAAAGTTGAAGGTTTTTTAAAGTTTTTGAATTTTCATCGAAACTTTATTCAAATCTTTTTTCTAATTAACTAATTACTTCATTCGACTAATAAAAAAAGGGACTCGGTAAATTTAAACGGATTACAAAAAATATACTTTTTGAACATTAAAGAAAGTATTTATTACGGCTCTGGTTTTAACATATTAGAAGTCCGATCGACTAACGGTAATAAAAACTGATTAATTAGGGATAGCTATGAAACGATACCTTTCTTCAAGGGATGAAAACTGTATTTTTCAACTGTCTATTTATTATTTTGTACGGTTATTAGATGTTTAACATAATTATACTATTTATAATTAGAATCTTTTTATGGTAGTGTTTTATTTAAATACATGATTATTGGAAATACGTAGTCTTTATACCCTGTTTATTATTTTAACGGATGATAAAGAATTAGAGTATTTGTAACCCCATTTAATCTCGAAACGTCAAACCTATTAAACGGAAACTCTTTTTTTTTGAACTATTACTAAAATTACCAACCCGTAACCCAAGTTATTCATTTAAATATATTAACTCGTAATTTAAAGAATAAATTCGAAGTTGAAACAAGCCACGCGCGTGTTTTTCTATCCATTTTAATAACTATATCGAATACGGTAACGATGGACTAATATATGATAAAAATGAATATCGCAGTAAAATATATGAACGAATTCGTTGTAACGGAGGTTTAACTGCTGGATCTCGAAAACCTACTCTTTAAAGGTAAATTGAATGACAACGATACGTTGATAATGATAAAAACGCTGTGTATCCAACTCATATTAATATCTTCGAATTTATTAACATCGAGCGGTTATCCGATTTCTAAACTGGGTGTTTTTTCATAGTTAAAGAATTAGGATGTCACAAATAACCCGTTATACACGATTCAGTTATTAACAGTTATGAAAAATGCCAAACTATTCCCGGCCAAATTTACATATTTCGTATACGTTACGAATAGTAATATTTTTTAAAGGGTACATTCAATTACCAAAGCCGTTTATAACTGTCAAATTGGTAACTATTAATAATATATTTTCGATAAAAGATGTACGACTCGCTTATTCTAAGGTATTCGGGTAAAAATATCTCATTTCGGGGTTTTCAACGAAATTACTATTAAAAAAGGATGATTGTGAATATTCAACAATTATATCGAATATATACATGATATAATAATATAAAACCTTATAGTATTTGATTATAAGGCCTCCTTTAACCTTTTTTTATTGCAAATCACTACTAATACAATATTTTCATCGATTTTATAATAAATTTACCAGTTACTAATAATGGTTCGCAATATTTATTTGTTCTTACAAATCGACTTCATAAATTCATTTCATGAAAAAAAAAATTTATAACTTTCAAGTCGTATAGGGAATATTTTCGGGATATATAGTAGTGATCTAATTAATTTTCCGTGTTTATTATTCATAATTGCGGCTCGAATGAGTGAGGTACTTTTTAAACGATCTTATTATTTTTAATAAATGTCAAATAACTTTCATTAATGGTATACCACCCCTAAACGTGATACTTTATTTAATGGGTAAATTGAACGATTGAAAAGAAATTGTAAATTATTATCGCTGTTGGAATAGTATTTTATGCGGTGTAGTAGGTCAAATTTACTTATAGTAAAGTTGTCCGTACTGCAAGTTTATTGCTTTGTGCGGACTTACCGCATTGGGTGTAAGGCGAGTGCAGTACGCTGCACTTCACCCTAGGGCACAGGCTAAGCAATTTGCTATACAAATTACAGTGTAGACCAACAAGCGGTCTACCAAACCTAAAACAATACATCCACCATTTGACCAATGCAATACTACTGTTACTTCGACTAATCGAATCGACAACGTTGCAACGATTTAGAGATTTGCGAACACTGATCAGTGCTTATTAGGTTAAGTAAAAATTGGCTAAGTAGAATAAAAAGCTACTTTCCGATTACCCTTTGTAAAAGACCATGGTAAAGGAAAATTTCTTACAAAGAGCCTCTACTGCTGCATCGGTTTTTACGATAGTAAGTAGACAAAACATCTAGGCTACGTCGGTTTTCACGATAGTTTAGAGGAAGCAACGGTATCATTATCGAAAACACCAAAAACTCTTTATTAATCATTTTTAAAAACGTTAAGATTGATTGTCAAAAGTCTTAAGTTTGGCAAGTTAACAAACGGCTAAGTTAGTATTATTATAGGTGCTACTACTGTAAGAAAAACGAGTAAGTTCCCACATCAAACAACCTTTACCACCAACAACAACCTTCGATCTTACCCTCTACACCGAAACTTTGCCCCTAATTCAATATTTTTACTCCCCCACACCAATTCAATCGTTAAGTTCGATACTTTAAACGAAAACACTAAGAATCGCCAAGTTGCATTAAGAAAAACCACGTCATGCGACTTTACACTGAATCATCAAGTTTCTATGCGACCTTACACTAAAACACTAAGTCCCCACGCCAAAGATTATCAAGTCCCTTACCATATACGCCTATCAAGTCCTACACAGGCCAAATCGTCAAAATGTCTACTTTAAACGCTTACTTTAAAGCTATTACTAACCTCGAAAGAAAAAAGGCAGTTGAAAATCTCGAAATAGTCTTCGTTAACCATTACTATTAACAGCTTTAGATTACGAATGCTAATAAAACTTCGATTAAAGTTTACTTAACCAACTACGTTAGCCAATACATCATTAATGTAGATTTCGGCGAAAAATATGGTCTCGGCGCCCGCGCTTTCTAAGATTTCTGCGAGTTCTTTAACAACTAAACTCTTGACATGTGAAAGATAATCCAACTTTTAGTTAAGGCCAAGCTAAAAAAAGAGGTTACACGTAGTAGTATCTATATTCCTAAGAAAACCCCGATAGAATTAGCGGGAAAAAAATTCGAATGAATTTAGCAAGAAAACTGCCCTTAAGATCCTAATCCTCAAAATACTCAAAAAAAAGGAAAATCTGTTAAAGGTTAACGCCCACATATCCATTTTAAAAAACATTTCATTTACTTTTAGTTAAGTTAAGTTTCTTTACGCTCTGGCGATAAGGAAACTATTAACCTGATTGGCAATCTAACACCACCACGTGATAATACGGAATACGCGTTTAGCGGAGGCAAAGTACATAAAGCAACGGTTGCCCACGCGGCCAAAAGTATTAACGCCAACGTTTTACACAAGTCAATTAAACAAAATCGTCAAGTATCTCAAAATAGTTAGGTACTACCTCCCCTTTAATATTTTACTTAAAACCGTCAAGTTCCTTTAAAACCTTCCTCTTTAGATTTGTCTATACGCGAAAGCCTACCGTAGGTTCTATTATAGTAATTTATCCCTCGGGTTAGGCGACTGATAATTACCTTCAACATCGTGCCTCGGAATCTTTAAAGCTTAAACTACAATGAAATACCATTTAAGGCTAAGATAACTTTCGCCACCTTTCCCCAAAACCTGTCAAGATAGTTAACATTGATTACAAGTTGCTTACGGACTTCGCCAAAATCAGAAACGATGTAAAATAGTATAATGAAAATATTTATAATCTTTTCAACACCAAAATAATACCGTATCTAAACATTTGTAAATAAATAAAGGTTCCTCCTTTAGGTTTTCACTTACTATTTTCCGAAATCCTTACAGGATACGCCTAGGACTACTACCAGACCTCTTTTACTAAAGCTATCACGTTTCGCGAGATTTACGATAATATAAAAGGCTACTTCGAATACGAAGTTCACCTTACGTAATACTATATAAAATAGGAAACGATGCGGTAAACTATAATAATATCGGGAGGGAAAGGGAGGAAATACTAATAAACGTCTTTAATTAGATGTTGAACAAGTTAATACTATATCAAAAAGAAATAGAGAAATTCTATATTAGCGAAGTCACACTTCACAAACAGGTACGGGCAGGAATTCCAGGCGTTAACGAATTCGAATACGCTTTATAAGGCCTGAATACCACCAGTAAAGGCTTTTTTAGCCAGTTACATTCCTCGTTTACTACTGTAATGACGCGTACACCAAACTCGTTTAATATATACTCCCAAGTTGGCAACTTCTTCAACGTGGATAAAGAAAACCTTACGGTAATTAATTACGTCGACCGCAAGTACGGGTGCTTATAACGCCTAAGGTTTGGCCTACCAGCTATAAAATGGAGGCAATAGCCACACTAAAGCTAATAAGGTTAATATTTAAACGGACTTGTTAACTGTAGGTACTATTGACGTAATAGTGGCAAAAAAAATTGGATTTGTAATAATTTTAGCTATTAGTTAACTCGGCACCCCCTAACCAAACGCAAAAACAAAAAGGCAATATATCACGCCTAATACCCACTATTTCTAAATAATACTATTTGGATTAAATCGCAAACTTCGAGGGTAACAAACCAAACAATAACGCTAATACCCCTAAACAGATTAAGTAACACAAAGATACTACTTTTAATACGAATTAATAACTTACTAACAGCGATTTCTTATATAGTTTAAATGGTGAAAACCCTTACCTTTACCATAACTAATCTCCTAATTCCTTACATACCTTTAACATTTGCGATCGTTACGCAGACCATACGTTTTAAGGTATTATATCAAATACAGAAACAGTAAGTTACTTAATAAAAGGCTTTTCACAATATGTGACATTGCAGAAGGAAAACTTTACAGTCATTAGGTTTAATTGTAACGATACTAGTAAAGCTAAATTTAGATTTAAAATGAAACAAACTATCGTTATTACAGATAACTGTAATCAAATTATTGTAAAAGAAATTACGTTTTATATCTCTAAATCCCCTACTCCTTTTCTACTGTATTTAAAGCATATAAAAACCCTCGATGTTAACGTCGACGTTAAAGTAAACGAGTTAGTTAAAAAAACAGCTAGAGATATCTATTGACTTTTAAATGAGGGTACCTATAGTTTAATCTTCAAAGTCTGTAAGCATTGGGTTGAATATAACGAAGCCGAAGATACGTTAATTACAATGGCGCTTTTATCACCTAGCTGTTAACAATTTATACAAAGTCTTAAAGTCCATAAGGCATGAAATTGTGGATTACTTTATCTTAAAAGCTAATAAAAGACTTTACCACCACTGCTAAACATATACCTTAACATCCTGGAAATTGAAATTTATACTGAAAAACGATAAAGACCTTAACTACAAGATTTTTATTGATATATTTTACTTAAATTCTAAGCCTGTTCTTTCCGTTATTAACTTTATAACCTTTTTTTTAAAAAATTCAGTTTTTAAGGTCTTCGTCGATAAAGAATACGTAAAAAACGCTAAGGATGTTAGAAATTAAAACGTACCTAGACCTACCTAACGTTATTATTTACGATACCGGTACCGACATTACGGTGGCAGAGTTACGGAAAGATACCAGGATAATAGGTATCTAATGTAAATAGGTACTTGTAAAAGTACGCTAAAGTATTAGAAATGTTAAAAGGGTATACTCTCAACTTCGCTGAACGTATAATATCCTTACTTTAAAAATCGAAAGCTTTTAGAATCCGGAGGCACGCCTGTTATGGACACAGGCTATTGGCCATTGAGTCTATAAGTTACATGACTGTGTACGTAACGGGATAGGCAGTACCCGGTCTGGTCCCGATCCGGGCATGGACTGCGCATGGTCTGTGTATAGCATGTAAAAGGACACGTAACGGGCTAGGGACTGGCCATGTCTATAGGTCCTACACGGTAGACCACGGTAGTCTTTTCTAGTTTTTCACCGTATCTAAACAGTAGATTCTATTAAATACCTATTTAGCTTATTGTCGTAAGTCGGATTATAATATACTATTAAGCTCTTTTTTTTTCTCGAAAAAAATATTACTTATAATAAACGAATCGATAACAAATGTTTATAATTTTACCTTATATTTTAGCGTTATTGGGGAGAATGGGCCGTAAGCTAATACCTAATTCTTTACCTTTATACATATACTTCCTACCCCTTCAGAGTTGATTTAAACCGATATTTTTCGTTTATAACATACCATAACTTATATCGCGTCGGTTATGAGGTAATTATAGTAGTCGGGTTGGTTGACTTTAACTATTAACTTTACATCAGACTTCATTTAAGTCGTAATTAAAATTTAGTAATTCGTAGTCGAATTAGTCGCGATTCGTATTGGTTTTCCACCGACTTAGGGTAGGCGAAAGCGACATAACGAACCGCAACTCGACGAATTTACTTTTACGTAAGCAGAGACGTACTGAACGATCGAATTTATACTGAAAGCGAATAAGGTATAAATTAAAAAAGTCGATATACGTTTTTTAACGTATAGGGTTATTATATGGCAGCGGTAAAGTAAGCGGTTATAACGTATTACGAAGCCGCCAGATACGAATGCTTATTTGATATAGGCAGGTTTCTCTATTATATCGAGGCAGTTTTTAACGACCCTTATCTCGCTAATTAAATATTAGTTAAATTGAATGGATTGATTATAAACAATAAAAACCTGTGGATACTATTCTTCATCGAGTTTGAAATACTCTTGGTTTAGATATGTGGCCTAGATTAACTTTCGGCCGTAAATTTTAATTACTTACGTTTTCGCGAATCGTTTGGTATCCGTAATAAATTTATTACGACAAGCATTAATTGGGAAGATTATATTGTAGTCTTAAAGAAGTATCGGAAATTCGCCAACGACTTAAAGTTCTTGAATTTCAAGCGACGCTTTATTCATTAATTAACAAACCCCATATAATTTTAAAGGAAGGATAATAATATAATTATAATAGGGGTTTATGCTTTTTAAGTATCCTAGTTAAGAGTTTGTAGTAATTGCGGCTAATTATCTCGATATCGCGGTTAATTATTTTAATAATCCCGTTCGGTACTCGTTTAAAACCAAAAACGTAAAGTGACGTAAGCAACGGTAAAAAAACGTTAGGCTAAACTCGTTACGGGAATTTACCTATGTTATAACTTATCGGACCATTATTAACGCGGTTACGAACTTCGCCTAGAATTACCTTTTACGTAAGTATATACGGTTCAAGTCAAAAAGGTAAATAAAGCTTTCCTATTAACGGTAACGGGTGAAGTTTAACTTTTACACATAGTTTCTCTTAGGAGTTATATAAACTTAACGACGTCATTGTAAAATCAAATAAAAAAGAGTTTAATTTAATTAAAATACGTATAAACGAGGATTTATTCCTTATCCTTATTTGGTTTAATAACACCTATTTTTTAAATATTGAAATCGATTTTAATTGTAATTATTATTTTATTGGTAATAAGGCTTTAATATAATGGTAAAAGATAAAGTAAATTCGGTTATTATGTAATCGAAATCTTGGTATAATATTAGGATTACGAAAGAATACGCCTATTACCTTAATAGATAAATTTCGAATAAATATTAATGAATAGTTGAGTACGATATTGATTTATATTATTCCTGTAATAACACGGGAAATAATTTTTGGAATGTCTTAAATATGACGTTGATAGGTAACTTTAAACGTTAGCGAAAGTCGTTTAGTAGTTTATAATTAAAAAAGACTTGATTATTTATACGGTAATAATTCACTTTAAGTTGGGGAATATACGGGGGCGTAGTAAAATTAGTCTTTATCGGTTTAACGAAGCGTTTGTATTGGGAGGTATAAAGTATGGGGGATTAGTTCCAGTTAGCTTTTTCTATAAGCTTTTACGAAATAACGCGGATTTTACAAAAAACGAAGACTATTTTAATTAAGGAAAAATATAATTGGCTACGTCTTTTACTAAAATTAACGGAATTTCACGACTTATTTAATAATGATAAAGTTATAACTTTACTCCTATATAGGGGGAAATTCGATGATTATGTTTATATTAAATAGAACCATTTTTTTGTTACTAAACCGACTTAAAAAAAATTATATTCGATATTACGAAATTAATTTCTGAAACTTCGACTACAGGTTAAAAAGTTAATGAATAAAGGTTAAGGCTGGATAAATTCACTATCGGCTTTAACGCCAGTATTACCTATTTCTAAACCTGGGAGGGGGGAAATAACGGTTTTATATCGATTATTAAATACTAAATAAAATCATCTAATAAGACTGTTTTCCCTTAAATTTAATTAAAAAACTTTACGTATGTCATCGAAGTCGATATAATTTATAAAATTGGATATTTGGGCGGCTTTTTACCTTATACGAGTTATATTCGAATAGGAGGAATTAACGATGTTTCGTATGCGGTTTAGATTATTTAAATAATTAGTTACTCCTTTAAGTTAGAATAAACATTAAAAATGTTTTAGCGATAAATAAATTATATAATAACGGATAGTTTAGATAATTTAGTTATAAAGTACCTAAACAACTTTTTGGGTTTTTCTTCCGGTACTAAATAGCATTATATAGCGAAAATTTACGTGATTTTAAAACTTATTCATAATACGGAGCTAAATTTATATTTTAAAAATTGAAATTTCGTAGCTGGAATGGTAAAATACCTGGGTTTTATTATAATAGTTAAGGTAGGTATCCAGGTTAACCCCGAAAAAATCCGGATAATTTGCGAGTAGAAGTTCTTACGTACTATTCGGAAAGTTCGAAGTTTTTTTGGGTTTTCCCAACTTCTCTCGTGGTTTTATTAGTAATTACTCCAAGCTAACGGATTATTTCGTCCGATGAACGAAATTAAAAAAAACCCAATATTCAAGTAAAAAGAAAGAAATATACTTTTTAAACCTTCAGAGATACTTTTGTTACGACTCCAAATTTGGTATAAAAAATTACAAATCGACAAATGGTAATAAAACCCGATTTTTAAAAACGACGTTAAACGGGAACTTGTCGTAACTGGATAAAAATAAAATTTTAAATTTAGTAATTTACCATTCCATACAACCAACAAATACGAAACGTAACTATACCAATTAAGATTAAAAGCTTTTCGCGGTAATATATTGTTTTAAAACGTGGTTTTTCTAATTACGTAGTATCCGTACCCCGTTTACGATCCTAACGAATTATGAAAAAATGGAATACTGTTTTTAACACGTTCAATTTCGAAACCTTAAGTTAAATATACCGAAGTCTTTTCGCTATTTTAATACCACTTACGGTATAGACCCGTAACTTAGGACGCTCACCCGGATTCATTAACTCGTAAATTGTAAAATGAACCCGAAGTTAAGAAACGCCGCGCGCGTATCTTTTAACCTATTTCTATTACCATATTCGACGCGGCAACAATGGATTCATACATTAAGAAAACCCAAATTACGGCGGGTTATTTAAATAACTTTATGAAAACGGTGGTTTGGTTATTCAATTGTGACGATATATACCTAAAGGGTAGGCCGGAGGTTTTCGACGCGTCGTTGAAGGTGAAACCGCCCCGAACCTGGCCCGCATTCGGGTCGTCATCGGGGATAACGCCGATAGTTTTAAGTACATCGAAACCGATAACAATGTTACGGAACCGGCTTACGTTAGGCCTGCGAATATCTTTAACTTCGAGTGATTACCTTATTTTCAGCTTGGGTACCCAAACTAAATTATAAAACTAAAAGATAACAAACGACCCATTATATAAGATTCACTTTTTAGCGGTTTTCGAGAGCGTTAAGCGTTTTTAAACGAAAGCCGGATAATCGATATAAATTACAACTTAGAAAATTAACCCGTGGTGTACATTAAATTATCGTCATCGTTTATAATTACTAGATTAAAAACCATTAAAAACAAAATTTTGATAATAAATCTACGATTCGCCTATTATAAATTATTTAGGTAAAAACATTTTATTTCGCGTTTTAAATGGAATTACTATTAGGAAGAGATAGTCGTAGATATTCGACGTTTATATCGAATATATACATAATGTAATGGGACGAAACCTTGTCGTACCTTATAATATAGCCTCCTTTGACCCATCCTTATTCCAAATTGGTTTTCAACATATATTTTTATCGATTTTATAATCGACTTACCAACTTTTAAAGAGGTTTTCGTTATTCATCAATTATTACAAATTGCATTGTTAAATTTGTTCAATATAATACTATATGGTTCATAACTGCCGATACGTGTATGGTGCGTTTTCAGTATTTATAATGAAAATTTTGTAGATTGTTAGCTTTTATTATTAATAACCGAGGTTAGAATTGGGTAAACGTATTTTTAACGATATTACATTTTCTAGTAAGAATCGAGTAACTTATATTTATCACGCATTACCTATAGATAAATGACGGTATTCAATGTATAAATTGAAAAGTTTAAAAGTATTTATATATCGTCGTCGCCTTTTTATAATATAATTAAGTTTTACAATTATTCGTTTCTTAATTTACATTAAATAACCGGAAGTTGACGGTTACCGGGTTTAATACGAATCGTTTAGTAAATGAATATAAAATATTACTTATCTCAAAGGTAAATAGGAATACGAAATTGTTAACAAGTCAGGTAAAACAAACTGTTACGTTTTTAACACATTTACTTAAGGAGGCGAAATTAACCTAGGTGGCGATAGTTTATATTTAATAGTAAATAAAAACGACGGCGAACCGTTAACGACGTTTGGGGAGTAATATAAGGTAAGGGATTATTTTTAGCTACACCTACATAGTATTAAAATTAATCGCCTATATAAAAAGCTTAATTAGCTTTATAATTAATATCAGGTTGTTAATATTTTAAACCCGTTCAATATCATTTTAAACATTTTTTATAAATAATTTCTATTTTACGTAAATTTAGTAGAACGTGCGTCTTTCAATCCTTTTCCTTTATAATTTTGATTTAACATTTAGCCGAAACTAGTTCTGGTCTTTAACGATATAGGAAAAGGTATATACAAGAAATTCAAAGTTTAAGAAATTCTCGCGGTAAAAACAGGGCGGTGCGGTGTTCTTTTATATTTGTTAAATAAAATGCCTCTAATAATCAAGAGTAAAATCTGTTAAAAAATTACCAATATATAATAACCCTTGATAAATTTTAAACTAAATAGGTGAACTCTCGAGTTTTTAATAACCCGGTATTTTAATATCAGCATTAAGTTTATATTAAATAACCTACGCGGGGTGGGCTACCTATACCTTCGAAATCATATATTATTTGAAAAAGAAAAGGAAAATTTATTATTAAATAAAGTTATGATATAAAAAATAGAGCCGGGTAAATAGTACCCGACTCTTTCGGATACGTATCCGACGTTAGAGTAACTTTTACTACGATTTAGTGAAAATTTACATTTTTATTATTATTATCCTTATTAAGGTTTAACGAATATCAACGTTAATGATGTTACAAGCTTTATTGTAATTAGCTTCAGATATTAGGTGATACTGGGGGAAAAGAATGACGAAAGGCGTAGTAGACGTTAGTATGTGTCGATAAAGGGGGCTAATAAAAGTCGGGATAAGCGTGGGGCGACGTCGAGGATAACGGATAACGCGGAGAATAACGGGCGTTAGAGGAGGCCGACAATAACGGATAACGTTAGGGGGAACGGACGTTAAAAAAAGCCGACGATAACGGCTAAAGAGGAATAAAGCGAGTGTCGGAACGAAATGAACGACATTTTAAATGGGTTACTAAGGACTATAATATATTAATTTAAACCTAGGCGACGCGGTCGGTCTGAGTATGATCCTACATCCGTTCGCTATGAGCACAATCAAATTACTCCTAACTTAAGTTAACAAATTAAATACGGATAAAATCGGGTGTTATATGGTTAGGTTTTAAATATAGCTTGCTATACTTTGTAAGCCGTAACTTATATTAGTTATAAAAGATATAACTTACGTGGTTATATTATTTTTGCTTTTTAGATCGGAATTATGAAAGGGTATACAGCGATTACTAAAAGGAATCAGAGTGAAAACGTTACGCGTTCAAGTACGGTTAGCCGAAAAAATCTATCATAATAAATAGGCGATATTGTAAACAGTAACGAAAAAATTCTAAAAAATAACGAACCCAGAAAAAAGGGGTAACAGAAACGTATATCTAAAGGGTTAACAACCTATATGGCCGGTACGGTAAGGACCTCTTATACCCGAATAATATCGCGAAGCTAGGCGAATTAATTAACTAACTCGGAAAAGGTGAGGTTAAAAACGGATTAATAACCCGGGATATCTCCCTACCATATACACATAAGGGATAAGATGTAACTTCTATTCTCGGCCGTAATAACCAATTAACGTAAAAACGTGCGTATATCGAATAAAGTCATAAGAAAATTTATTTTCTGAATATATTACAAAAAAGTGTTAAATAGCGATCGGGTTTTTGCGAAACTGATTTTTTAACTTACCTTATTATAATATTTTCGACACGTATGAAAACCTTACGCCTAATAAAAACAGATATAAAAAAATGAATAAACAAACGGTTAATATACGATATATACGCGTCCTTATCTTATAAAAGGAATAGTTCGCTTTTATCCTCATTATTCCCGAAAACGAACAATTTTTACAAAATATAAGAAAATAATAAAAGGTAATTCATGATAAGTTATTCGAATATAATAGGATAATATATTTTACGGGGAGGCCTATTACCTTTATTTAGGGTGTTGGCAACCGTATAACTTAAGTTAGATTCATTATATACGTCGATTATAAAAACAAGGCATAAAATTTAAAAAATATTGGCAGAATTTAATAGTTATGATACAAAGGGTAAAAGTAAAAGAAATACGAAAAAGAATAAATGAAAAATAAAGACGACTTTATAAAAGGGGGGAAAAAGAGGTTTTAGGAGTTATGGGAGTGTTCGTATTTATAGGTATTAATGGACCGGATTCGACAAAGGTTATGTTTTATATGAGGAATTATATAACGCATTAAAAGATACGATATATGATATTGCGGTAAAAAGGAAACATTATACAGTAAGTTAAAATAACACGTTATACGATATCGGTGACCTGGGGTTAAATTGGCTAATACGTTATACAGCCCATTAAAAGACGCGTTATATAGCGTCGGCAACCCATGTCAAACCGGTTAATACGTTATGCGATTTGTTAAAGGACGCGTTATACGATACCGGTGACCTAGAGTCTAATCGTCTGATATATTATATAGCGCGTTAAAATGTACGTTATACGGTGCCGGCGGTATAAATAATACATTATGCAGAAAATTAAGGCACGCGTTATACGATACCGCCGACCTAGGGTTAAATCGGCTAATACTTTATACGGCCCGTTAAGGGTCGTGTTATACGACGCCGGCGGCTTAGGGTCGAATTAGCCGATACGTTATACGATGTATTAAATATCACATTATCAGTTCGTATCCGACTCGCGTATTAGGCGGATAAGGTCCACGCTCCGCATTTAACCAGCGGGACTCTACAACCCTTACAAAATCCAAGAAAGTGGGGGATATATTATAAACTTAGGCAATTAGCTATTAATTCCATAAGTTACGTAACTATACACGTAACAGGATAGGCAGTACCCGATCCGATTCTGATCTGGACATGAACCTGGCACGGTCCGTATACGGTACGTGAAAGGGCACGTAACGAGCTTGTCACTGGCTATACCTATGGGTCCTGCACGGTGGGCCACGGTAGCCTCATCTAGTCTTCCACTGTACCTTAATAGTAAACTCCATTTGGCACCTACTTGGCTTACCATCGTAGGTAGGATCATAACATACTTATAAATAACAATAAAGAGCCTAAACGATATTATAAGCCTTAAACTTAGTATCAACCCTATTGTTTTTTAAAGCGTATCTATGCCTAATAAATGAATTTCAGTCCTCGGCAATTATTTAAAAATTTGTTATAGCCTATAATAAAGTTTTAAGGAAACTGAAAAGAAAATCAATACGTCGTTATATTAATAAGGCTTTTAACATCAGGAATAGCTTTACAACAATTGACGTACTAACTTTTCCGTTATAAAGTGAAGTCTCCGTATAATAAAAGCCGGGTAGATAAAAAGGCTCGTAAAAATATTAAGTATTGGGAACTCTAAAGTAGTTTTTTAAACTATTAACAGTCCTATATCTTTCCGAACTACTTGGGTTAAGCCTTATATTAGAGCTACTAATGATAACGACGCTCAAGCTAAACGATCGAATGAATACGAACATCCTTCACCAATTATCGATAAACCGTTAAAACGCTACCTACACGAACTACCCCCGAAGAAAAAGAACTTTAAAGTGGAGCAATATATACTGAGCCGTATTTACAATACTGCTTGAATAAATAAAAAAGAAAAGGATAACGAAGATTTAACATTAATCTTCGAATGCAAATGATTATGAAAACCTCTGGCAAACCCTTTAAGAAAACCGATAAAGTTGAAATTAACAGCCTACTAACTCGAAAGGTTATATAATTCGTACGGAAAACTGATCTTGACCTTGAAACCCTAAACCTCACAAACTTTAAATCGAAGATTATCCACAAAATTAAAAGCAAAACCACGAGGTGGCTATACAAAAAATCACGTTTAATTGTTTAAAGATACAGTAATAAAGACAAAGATTCAATCCTTACATATGATTACATGAAGCGTATTAACTTCGAAGGTTTAGGGAATGATAACGGTATTTAACGTATTTATATCACTGTAAGAAAAACCTTAATATTATTACCAAGTAGTTAAAAATTCCCTCTATCCCGGTAATAATTTATACCGACTCGAGGAGCCTTTTCGAATACCTTTTGAAGCTTGGAACCACTAGCGAAAAACGTCTAATAATCGACGTAATAACACTTTGTAAAGCCTAAAAAAGGAAGTAAATTAAGGAGTTCCCATAAATCAATGATAAAGATAACCCTATTAATGTCATAATAAAGGTATCGCCGAACAAAGCCCTAAAAAGGGTTATAAATAGTAATAAGCTAACTAAACGCATGAAAGGCTACGTTAATAGGCCACCCGGAAAGCCCAAATCACGTGACAGAGGATAGGGATGTGTTAGCAAACTAAAATACTGCCAAAGGATTGATAATGATAATTCGTTTAAGTGGCATAGTAGAAGTAAAAGCGTATAAAGGTTTATGGCGGAAGAACTTTTTGTAAGAGTTGATAAACTCGGACCTCGTAGTAACGAAGCGATTGAGGTTAAATAGGGTTAATTTACATACAATTGGGAGCGATTCAATATTAAAGTTAACTGGAATTGATAAGGGTTTAGCCAGTTAATGAAAAGGCAATTCAGTGGTAACCAGAAAAGATTAGTCAGCCATACTGGCGTACACGCACAAACTAAAAATCCGCTAGTATTGAAATAGTATTACATGCAATGCAGTAGATTGATTTTACCTACAGTAAAGTTGACTGTACTGCAAGTGTATTGTTTTGTGCGGACTTACCGAATTGGGTGTAAGTTGAGTGCAGTACGCTACACTTCACCCTAGGGTATGGGCCAAGCAATTGGCCATACAAATTACAGTGCAGACTGGCTAGCGGTCTTCCAAACCAAGAACAATACATCCACCACTTGACCAATGCAATACTACTGTTACTTCGACCAATTGAATCGACAACGTTGCAATAATATAAGACCTACCAACAATCGCCTTTTCATAATTTAATGAAGTATCGGATTTTTTTTAAGTTTGTATTAAATAATAAGAGGTTTAGGGTTACCGGATTATATTAAAATCGACTGGTCAATAAATATGAAATATCCTCTATTTCTAAAATAAATTAACATACGAAAACGACAATCAATGCAGTGGGGAAAATCATTTCATTTTGAATATATTAATATAATTGTATAACACGGCTTACGCGGCTACAATATATATTCAATAATGAGAAAAATGAATAAATCGTCGGTAATACACAGTAAAACAATATAAAGTAGGAAATTAAATTAACATTAATTTATGAAATATTAATATTGACCGCTTCAATAAAAAACTCAATTAATTTCATAATTAGGTTTGTATAATAGGAGGTTCAAACCTATCGAATATTGTTTTCAATATTTTTAACAAATGATTTGTATTCTTCATCAATTCTTTTCCCTCAAAGTTTTTATTCGATACCCTTCCAAACCCGGTTTTTATCGCGAATCATTTAAAATATAATATGTATAAAAAAAAACAATGTCTAAAATATCTTCATAAAAACGGGAAAGGGTGGTATTCATTACATGTTAATTTGTTTGTAAGTCTTTATTGCTACAATTTAGTCAATTCGAATCACTGTGGTCGAAATAACTGGTACTGCATTGAAATTGGTTCTGATGTAGTAAGTTCTAAGCTTGGCAGACCGCTAGCTGGTCTGCACACTAATTTGTATCATTAAGTGCTTGGGCTCGTACCCTACTTTAAAGTGGCACTTACTACACTAGACTTGCAGTCAATCCTACAAACTGCAGTCAATTTACAGTAAGTATAATCAACTAACTGTAAGTATAGTAAATTTGATTGTACTACATTTTACTCTTATTACAATACTGACGGCTTATTGTTTTGTACCTGCATACCAGCGTAACTTGCGACTAATTGGTGGCAACCTCTAAAATCTCTCATCAATTTATCAGTCAAACCCCTGTTAATTCCAGTTAATTTATCCTGAAATCAACATTACTTACAGCCCTTTATTCTATATATCCGAACCTTTCATTCTTCAAATCCCGTACACAGACTTTTTGTCCCAGATTTGTATATATACGCATTCCACCAATTTCGTACATTTTTCCAGTAGTTTTACATACTGCTACCGTCACTATTATTATCATTACTCTGGCCATCTTCTAGTTCGCCAGGGCATCCCTATTTCTCTATATCATGTACCGGGAGGTCCATGTTACCCTCGATTCGTACAGTTAGTATATTGCTATCTACAAACCGTTCCAAGGTACTATTAGGCGTGAGTTTAGTTATAACGTTAGCGAGATTATTTTTGCCGTTAATCCACCGGAACTCATCGATATTCCGGGCTTCCTACACCTCTTTCAAAATCATTATGTTCATTATTAACCGCTCTTCATTCGTTATAATTAACTTCTATAAGTATTTGTAAAGGCTCCGGGAGTTTGTATATAGCATTACAAGTGTCGGGTATAATATTAGTTATTTGATAATAATTATGAACTTGTCGTTAATTGATATACGAATATCGAAGCTTGTTATTATATCGTATACTTTTGATGTCAACTCGTTTCGTATTATATGTTCATACTTAACCAATATTTAGTATACGAGATTTTCGATAATCGTAAACTGTTCTTTGAACCTTTCCTTGTTAACGAACATTATACTGAATTCGATTGATTATATGAAGTTAATAGTGTTAGTAAAGGAGTCGTTTGAAAAATTCATTTACTTTGCTATTGTTAACTTTACTGAAGCCGTATTAATACCTTTATCCAAGTTATTCAATTGCCACTAAATCCTTTTATTTAACATATTAAAATTCTTATCCCGTGGATTTTATACCTATACCGCGATTAATATGTCATATAATACCTTCGGTTGGTATAACATGGCAATATAGGATGCACGAGCCCTTTATTCCGGTATTGTTGTAATCTTACCTCGGCGGTTTTGTTAATCGTCTTTAAGCTCCCAACTCACCTTTTTTCACGTAGACTAATATACGTGCCGCTTTTAACTTTAATACTATACATGCGGATTGACAATTTATTAAAATTAAATCGTATATCCTTAACCAAAATTTCAATCGGATTATATTTTGAAATGCCCAATTTTTCGCTAATACGTCATTTTACCACTATAAATTCATTATTCCCAAAAAAAAGGGATATCGTTAATTCAAATAATCATAATGTCAAAATTATTACTTTATATAATAAATGGATACGTGTTCAACGTTAAAGTTCTTATACTTCGTGTATTTTTAAAGTTCGTTCGAAATGTTAAAATCTAATAAAAACATATTTTAGCCAGTCTATATAAATGTTTAATACAACGTATTACCGTACTTACTATAAACTTATCCATTGATTATTTTAGTAATTCTAATAGTACAATCCATGAAAAACTGGTGGCGGATTACATATACGTTTGTATTATATCACAGCCATTACTTTTAAACTTACCGTTTACACCAGCAGTTGAATTCGCAGAAATTACAATAATTAAACGCCAAATAATCTTTTTTATTATAAGAAATTAAATAAGGATCCAATCATTACATTAATCACCGTTTCCTTAAAGGATTAACCGTACCTTCTCTTACGGCCAATTGATGGTCTTGCTCTTAACCTTATAAACTATTCTCGACTTAAAAACGAAAACTTTTTAGTTCTCAAATTACGTTAACGGTACAACTTAAATAACCTTTTCCATAAAAAAAACCGTTAATTATTACTCGGTCGCTTTCCTCAAACGGTTTGCCCAGTATATTAATAATGACTTTAACACGCAAATTCAAGGTATTCTTCATTATATTTTTTTAAGATATCCACGCCGTTATATATACCTTTCGAAGCTTTTAATCTTCGTTAACATCCTCCTTTTCAGTGTATATTCTCTCCTTCAGTAATCTTTCACGTCGTCGACATTTTATCAACTCATTAATGATAAGTCTAGTAGGGTTGTATTCATTGATTTATTTTGTTTAAGGGTTTTTAATATAAGGATCCTCATTATACTTAAGGGGTCTTTTATACAGCTTAACCTATATAGCTTGCAAAGTATCAGAACTGTTAGCGGTTTTAACTACTACGTTTAGGTTAATAATATTAAAAATTTTATACAACCTATTCCATTTACCTATTTTTTCTCCGTATGATGACTTTACTTTAAAAAGGTAAGGATATGTATTTTTATCAATAGTCCGTTTCTGGTATTCAAGGTATTATTAACTCAGCTTTTGTGCCTATTCCTTTTTTGATTTCTTTAAGGTTTTGCTATATTCCATAGCACATGTTAAGTTGTTTAGCGATAGTAGCGATTCAGTCGTTGTTTATAGATCGGCCTTGAATACCAGTAAAGTTAACACTAAGCCATTAGTGTTAATAGTATTGTTAAAGTCTTTTAACTCCATTTAAAGTCTTTTAACTCCATTTAAAATCGTTTTTTAAAAAAATATAATTCTTTTGATCTCAAACGTAAGATATCGTAAGCTCTTTGTAGAAAAGTGTATACCCTTTCGAATTTAATAGTACTCTAATAAGCTTTAACAGGAACCTATTTATGTTAAAAACTCATCGATTAAAAATTAGTTTAAAATTTCATCGTAGCAAAGTTGGTGCCGACGTTGTAAATCACAACGTCTAGTACTTCTGAGTACATGTTAATTCACAAAGTATATAATATATTTTTCATTTCCTTCGATGTAATAGTTTTATGAAACTGGAAGGCATAAAACTCCATGTCGAACTTAACAACGTCAAGTACTAGCATATTATCAAGGTAAAATATGTCTACGAAAACCTCAAAATTAAAATCTTAATTTTCTTTGAACGTGAACCTAAACCTTAAAGGGGTTTGTAAGTGTATTTATGAGTGATAAAAATCGATTTGATTATATTTAGCGCTGATAAGTCTACATTTTCGTAATTATTCGCTTAAAACCTTAATCAGTATGTTAATTGTTGTATAGTCAAACCGTATATATATTTAACGAAGGTCCGATTTCGTTAAGTTTAACATTGTTACCTTTATCCCTTAATAATGAAACTAGAGATGCTCCTGTTTAATTTTAAGTGGAAACTTTTGCCTCTATTGACTTAGATCAGTTTATTAATTGAAACATTAACGTTGACCCTGAGGTTTTTCATGTTCTTAGGGTAAATGAGAAAAAGAGTAGGGATTTCAAAATCTCAAAAACAACATGACAAACGACGATAGAAAAAGTCGTCGATTCTAGTAAATAAAGCTGTTTCCAAAGCTAAAAACAACTTTAACTTTAATGAGATCCCTATAATCAAATTCCATAAAAATATTAATATTCCTTGGTAACGTAACGTATTACGAATAACCTTCTGTTAAGTATCATACTGCCCCAGTGTCTGATATAATACCTTAAAAAACCTTATTTGTATAATAGTAGCGAATGGTAAACAGGGACATAAGGCTAGGATTTTCGTCGTTATAATGGATATAAAAGTTTTCACCTATTAGGCTATATAAAAAAACTTAGCGAGCGAGTTATTACATTATTTCCGAACTGATACCGATGATTTCGTGTCAATTAATAACCTTAGGCTTATTTTAAACCTTTTTCAACTCATTGCTCTTTAAAATTTATAATGCAATTAAAGTAATTTGCTTTAAAATAATGTAGTTCTATGAATAATATATTGTTTGTTATTCATAAAGCTTATCCAAAGGGTAGTAAATTGATTAATAACTGTATTTGTTATTTATTCCACATCTTTTGGTATTTGTAGTAAATTTTCGTAGCTAATTTAAATATTTTAACGAGAAGTAATAACCTTTTCCGTTCGTAGTTTAGTGGTTATTTTTCCAGATCCGAGGTTTTCGTTAACCGTGTTGGCTGGGCCTATTGTATCTATAATAGATTTAGTACGCGTGTGAGGGGTTTTCTTTGTCGTCGCTAAAATTTAAATCTTGAGGGTACATACCATTCGAACTCAGGACTCGAATCATTAAGGTCGTAAACGAGAAACGCAACTATCTAAAAACTCTTTACAAGTAACGTCAGAGTACTGTAAAGCGTATTCGAACTCTTTATACCCCGTTACAGTTTGCCGAACCTGTTAGTATAGTATACATTCGATAGCACTTACGTTCCCTATTACTTATTAGAAAAGCATTAGCTTGTTAAACATTTAATTAGAGAAGTTCATTTTACTTTCCTTATCTTTTTTATAGTCCAGTATATAATACTACTTGATGGTATTTCAATTTATATAGTATTGTGCGAAATTAATATCTTATTCGAAGTAACCTTGAAAACCGTCATAAATCTCTCGGAAAGAGGAGTAATTATTCAAATACCAAAGATAATAATCCTTGTTTCAGTCGGTAAGAATACTAGAAGACAACGAGTAAAAATCTGGAATTTCAACCTTTATCTGGTGGTACATGTTAGAAAAGGTCATAATTTAACGTCGAAAAGTTTATACGATTTACCGTTATATTTCTCCTTTCTTCCACCAATCTTAATAAACGTAGTAATTACTGTATAATCCGTATCCACCATAGGAACGTCTCGAAAGGGAAACGTAATGTACTAGTTGTACAAACCCTTTGAATCCCTCTATTGGTGCTGAGGAAAGTATTGGTAGATAGGGGAAATAAAATAGTTACCTATAGTTAAATTTGGAAAGAAAAAGCTAATTGACTATTAGGATTAGCTATTTGTCTCACGTGAATTAATTATTTTTCCTTGGTTAATAGCACCATCTTGTTGATATTTAACAGAAGGGTTTAAGGAACTTATATAAACTTTAGTAGGACCTTACGAAATCGGATAAAGGCATTAAAAACTTTATAGTCAAAAATATCTTTGATTTTAACCTTAATTCATTTAGGGCTTTCATCTATTATGTATTTGTAAAGTACGTTTAACAGTTTACTATTTTTCACTTCATTTTTAAGGATTCAACGATTCGGTTTACGAATTCGGTCTTCAATCCGATCTTAATATATTTGTTTACCATCTTCTATATGTGTAGATTCTTTTCTCGAAAATATTCTTCAAAGTCATCAAATACTTTGAGGTGTTAAATTTTTCTAGTAGAGTCTAAGTCGAGAATATTAGCGTCAATTACATTAAATTACTCGATTAAGAAGCTTTTTTTAACGTTAGTATACCCGAAATCGTTGTCAAAATGTTTGATAAACGTAGGTCCGCGGTTTTTAATTGTTTTTGTCCTAGCAGGATCTTTTACGATGTTTATGTTAGAGTTTTCGGTAGTTTTCTTAAAGTTTTAACTAGCATAGAACTTAATAATTCAATGTAAATTCGTGTGACATGGCTTTCTTGGCGCAACTTGACGATTCTTAGTGTTTTTCGTTTAAAGAAACGATCTTGTGTCGCATAAGAAGAAGAAAATCGTGATATAAGGGGGAAAAGAGTAATATAAAAGGGAAAAAAGTCGTTTAAAAGGGTAGGTTATAGGTTTTCTGTCAAAGTTAGTGTTTATTAAAGGTTGTAAAACTTAATCGTTTTTATGATTTGAAATTTATAGTACGTAATGGTTATAAATTTGCTGTTTGCCAACTTATACACTTTAAAACTTGTAGGTAGCCAATCTCCACGTTTCCAGAACTATTTCAGTAAGGAATTTTTTGGTATTTTCAATAGTGATACTGATGCTACTCATAAGATGCTGCGAACAACTACAGAGCCTTGAATTTTTTCCTTCTTGCTGCTGTAAACAACTGACACAACGTATAAGAGCCCTTTAAAAAACCTTTCCTCTACCCTTAATCGCTGTTTAATGTAGAGCATAACCTGAAAACAGCTTCTTCTTCTACCTAGCTTATCTATACTTAACCTAATAAGCATTGATTAGTATTAGTAGGCCTTTATCATTGCAACATAGTAGATTCGAATCGTTACAGTTGAAGTAACTTGTACTGCATTGAAATTGGTTCTGATTTAGTAATTTTTAAGTTTGGCAGACCGCTAGCTGGTTTTTATACTAATTTGTATGGCCAAGTGCTTTGGCTCATGCTCCACTTTGAAGTAGGCACCTACTACATCGAACTTGCAGTCAATCTCACAAACTACAGTCAATTTTCATTAAGTATAATCAACTAACTGTAAGTGTAATTTACTTGAATGTACTGCATTTGACTTCTATTCCAATATAATTAAAGAAAAAAGATACGATAGACCTAAATAAAAGTAGTTGGAAAATTATCAATACATTATAGCTTTGGATAAATTCGAGGCGAAATATAAGTATGTATGATTTTATAATAGTTTAAAGTTTTAATATCAACGTAAAATACGCCTTACGAGATTAATATCGGTTTTATTATCTTCATCTTGAAATCAATATAATAATAACAAAAGAAGAAGAAATTCATTAGTAATATGTTATCATACGACAAATGAAATGGGGTATATTAGGTGTGACTTTCTTAAATAATAAACAGACTGCAAAACAATTTGAATTTAATTTTAATTATACAATATTTTTATTATCTTTCAATTTCGAGGAACGAAAAGATTGGCGATATTAAAAACCGTTTTATAACTTACCCGAGATATCGAAAGACTCCGATTAATAGAGACAACACGTGGAAAAGCGAAGGGGACGATTTTTTAAATGGGTTACAAAAAATCGTAATATATTTATTTATGCGTACACCATGCGTTTAACGTTAACGAGGTTATTAATATGCTTCCGACTAACTCTGTAGATCCTCTTTTTATAAAGATAATAAATTAAATACTAATAAAAACAATAGGTTTATATAATGAGAGTTTGAATATCGTTTATTATATTTTAAAAGCCGTTGTTAATACTGATTATAATGAATATAACCTAGGCCATAATATTATTTTGGCTGTTCACAATATGATTATAAACGGGTTCTTGATAGGTACGAATAGGGTTTGAAATAAATATATTATATATTAGGATGCGATTTTTACAACGTGTATAGTCACAACTAATAGAGGATGAAGATGGGGGCGTTTCGGGTGACGGCGGAATGGGAAGGAAACTAGGGTAGGAGTATATAAATCATAACGTCGTAGCCTATACAGCTGCAATAATCGGTACACCTTAAGTATAACCGATATTACGTAAACGGCTTAATTTGTTTACCAATTTTGAAAAAGTAAAGTCGAAAACGGGTTTATGACCGAAAAAGTCTTTATTACATTTACGGATCGAAGATAAGATTTCAACATCTTTTTAAAAAACGGTAATTAGCTGTTATAATAAAACGTTTTCTAAACGTATTATAAAACGGGTAAAAACTTATTTGAGCTTTTTATAAAATTAATTTTTAAACTTACTTTATAAAATATTCTTGGTAAATATAATACCTATAAAAACAGTTGATAAAAACATAAATTTAGGATATCCTTCAAGTTAACAAACGATATACGTAAAATATATGGGAATTTTAGGCTTGCATAGAGAAAAGCTTCTTTTTATTTTCATTATGGCCTAATATTAATTGGGTTCTTATTATGCGGGGGGGCTACGCGAAGTTATTAATGGTATTGGTATTAAGGTAATAATAGACGGCATACATTACCAAACTGTTCATTATCGTTACTAAATACGTAGGTGATGGTGAAATTTATGCGAAATCTATTAAAAATATCGCTTATATTAAAAGGAGAGGGTTGGATGAAACAGTTAATAGCGGGTTAAAGAAAAATAACCTATTACAAAGAAAATAAACTAATATAAGTTGTATTATAAATCGGGTTAGGGGTAAACGAAAACTAAATTCTAGGGGAAAATGAGGGAAATTAGGCGGGTTGGAAGTAAATTAAAAAAGGGAAGGAGGAAAGTTAAAGGGATTACGGATGATATTAAAGGCTGTTTTTATACGTAAGTAGTTTGAAATCGATAAATATATAACGAATGTATAAGGTAATGCAACGCGTTTGTAATTAAACAATAACATTATACATTTCGCGTTCAGTGCGCGCTTTACATATATATGATTCATATTTAACTTTTTGATAGATAGGGTAAGGATACAAGTATAGTTATTTTACGACTTACCTAAAATATTATACACCTTATACTCGATTAAAATTTATTATACCAACGTACCTTTTTCTTCAAAAAGGTGTGGAGGTATATTATAAACTTAAACTAATACCTAATATATTTATAGGTCTCATGGCTTTATACCTAACGAGATACATATGTATAACACCAGGCTTGGGCGCAATCCGAACGCAATTCACAAACCTTATGTAAAAGGACATGTAATAGATCATACATATAAGTCCTACATAAGTGACCTCTATATACTTCTCCAATCTTCCTTGATACCTTAATTATTATAACCATTTGATACCTACTTGTTAAACCGTCGTAGGTTGGACTATAACACTTTTCTGTATGTTGACTATATAAATATTGTGTATAAAGAAAGCAATAAGGTTAGAAGTAAAACATTAACGTATTTTGCTTTTATACTAGTCTTTAACTTTTTTAAGGTAAAAAGGTACCAAAAACCCTAACGCGTTATTATTCGTTTAAGTTTTTTCAACAAATCGAAATTAAGGCAATACGTTGTTAGAATCGCGAATAAAAAGGATCGCGATCTTTTAATTTAGGGATTATGAATACCTTTAACTACTTTTACTTAAAGATAATGTATTTGTGATGAAAGGTATAAATGGCTATAATGATAGCTTTTCAATAGACTTTAAAAAGCCGTACTATAACGTCGTTAAACCCGGCAATAGCATTTCGTACTCTAATAGTGTTACACCGAAGCTTTTTTATAGTAACCTCAGTACCTCATGGCACGGAGTATTCCGAACCGTCCCAATTGAGAAAAGGGTTTACGTTAATGTCGTCCGCAGCGAAGAAACGATTTAGCATATCCTCCTGTAAAACGTAAGCTTGCTGAAGCGTATCAAGGACCAACTGGCCATTAACCTTGAGTTTGGGGGGG